>JAVRXN010000012.1:57106737-57641737 GCA_033556935.1 Timema podura | reverse complement strand
AGCTACGCTCGCACCCGGCCGTGTTTCGACCGAACCGCTTGGGGCGAAGACCCTTGGCGTGTGTGTGTTGTGTTTTATTGTCGGTATTAATAACTTCATTAAAAGTTTTATAAAGATTCACGAAACTGCCCGGGGAATAAAACCGTGCTAGTTCAATTTAGTCGGTGGCCGGCAACCCCGAGGCCTCGATCTGCCAGACGGTTCGATTCCAGACTGGGTCGTTAATAGTAGATATCAAACCTTGTCTGCATACTCCGTATCTGTAATGTCTGTAGATCATAAGAGGTATAATCCACAGTAGCAGATTGTTCTGTTCTCCTACTCCTTGTATGTAGTCCATAAGAGATAGAATTTACAGTAGCAGATTGTTCTGTTCTCCTAGTCCTTGTATGTAGTTCATAAGAGGTAGAATTTACAGTAGCAGATTGTTCTGTTCTCCTAGTCCTTGTATGTAGTCCATAAGAGGTAGAATCCACAGTAGCAGATTGTTCTGTTCTCCTAGTCCTTGTATGTAGTCCATAAGAGGTATAATTTACAGTATAAGATTGTTCTGTTCTCTTAGTCCTTGTATGTAGTCTATAAGAGGTATAATCCACAGTAGCAGATTGTTCTGTTCTCCTAGTCCTTGTATGTAGTCTATAAGAGGTATAATCCACAGTAGCAGATAGTTCTGTTCTCCTAGTCCTTGTATGTAGTTCATAAGAGGTATAATCCACAGTAGCAGATTGTTCTGTTCTCCTAGTCCTTGTATGTAGTCCATAAGAGGTATAATTTACAGTATAAGATTGTTCTGTTCTCCTAGTCCTTGTATGTAGTCTATAAGAGGTATAATTTACAGTATAAGATTGTTCTGTTCTCCTAGTCCTTGTATGTAGTCCATAAGAGGTATAATTTACAGTATAAGATTGTTCTGTTCTCCTAGTCCTTGTATGTAGTCTATAAGAGGTATAATCCACAGTAGCAGATTGTTCTGTTCTCCTAGTCCTTGTATGTAGTCCATAAGAGGTATAATTTACAGTAGCAGATTGTTCTGTTTCCTAGTCCTTGTATGTAGTCTATAAGAGGTATAATCCACAGTAGCAGATTGTTCTGTTCTCCTAGTCCTTGTATGTAGTTCATAAGAGGTATAATCCACAGTAGCAGATTTTCTGTTCTCCTAGTCCTTGTATGTAGTCCATAAGAGATAGAATTTACAGTAGCAGATTGTTCTGTTCTCCTAGTCCTTGTATGTAGTCCATAAGAGGTATAATTTACAGTATAAGATTGTTCTGTTCTCCTAGTCCTTATATGTAGTCTATAAGAGGTATAATTTACAGTAGCAGATTGTTCTGTTCTCCTAGTCCTTGTATGTAGTCCATAAGAGGTATAATTTACAGTATAAGATTGTTCTGTTCTCCTAGTCCTTATATGTAGTCTATAAGAGGTATAATTTACAGTAGCAGATTGTTCTGTTCTCCTAGTCCTTGTATGTAGTCCATAAGAGGTATAATTTACAGTATAAGATTGTTCTGTTCTCCTAGTCCTTATATGTAGTCTATAAGAGGTATAATTCACAGTAGCAGATTGTTCTGTTCTCCTAGTCCTTATATGTAGTCTATAAGAGGTATAATTTACAGTAGCAGATTGTTCTGTCCTCCTAGTCCTTGTATGTAGTCCATAAGAGGTATAATTTACAGTATAAGATTGTTCTGTTCTCCTAGTCCTTATATGTAGTCTATAAGAGGTATAATTTACAGTAGCAGATTGTTCTGTTCTCCTAGTCCTTATATGTAGTCTATAAGAGGTATAATTTACAGTAGCAGATTGTTATGTTCTCCTAGTCCTTGTATGTAGTCCATAAGAGGTATAATTTACAGTAGCAGATTGTTATGTTCTCCTAGTCCTTGTATGTAGTCCATAAGAGGTATAATTTACAGTATAAGATTGTTCTGTTCTCCTAGTCCTTGTCTTAAAGTCCGCAGAGGTTGGACTATGGAGAACAAATCATAGTTAAACAAATAAATGAACAGTGAAATGAAAATATCAGTGATAGTAGAGGAAACTTATCTAGTTTCATTTATCCATCTTTAAGGTGGTTGGGATGAAGGGGACGCGAGAAAAGGTAAGTGTTTTTGTATTTCTTTACATCGAAACTTTTTTTTTGCTAAAATAAATCAAATATGGCTCCAGTAGAAACACGGAGCTTAATTTTCTCCACAAGGTGATATCAACACTTGGTGAATATCTGTCAAGGGTGTTCTGGAATTTAATGAAAGAGTTGTTATATAAAAACTGCAAAAAAATAGTGCAGTTACCCTGCACATTCCCCCCTTAATCTCCGCTGGGGCTATACGCACACATTAGTGGAATAGGAATGTGGAAGGTACAATTAGAGAGGATATGAACCCGCATTTGACGTGGAGAGACCATTTATGAAAAACTACTCACGAACCCCAACCCCTCGCGTCACCGGCAGACCAGACTAGACGAGCTTGACAACTTAGACAGCGTGATCACCAATGCGGCGTTACAACATCTGTGTATGAGTCTGAGCAACAAACCAAATTAGGGCGCGTTGAGCGGTCGGTGCCGACGCCAGAGAATCGAACCAAGGAGCACAGAAGAGTACCTCCGAAGCGTCCCAAGCTACCCATGATGCCTCGCGGGGATCTCATCTGTTTGTTTACCGCGCATTTGCATGTAATTGCGAGTGGCCTGTAGTTGCTGGTCCCTTACAGAAAACTACCGGCCTTCAGAGCGCTGGGGTGTTCTTCAGATACACGAGTATAGCTCGGCCGCGGTAAGTGAGACACTAGGATACAAGAGTATAGCTCGGCCGTGGTAAGTGGGACACTAGGATACAAGAGTATAGCTCGGCCGTGGTAAGTGGGACACTAGGATACAAGAGTATAGCTCGGCCGTGGTAAGTGGGACACTAGGATACAAGAGTATAGCTCGGCCGTGGTAAGTGGGACACTAGGATACAAGAGTATAGCTCGGCCGTGGTAAGTGGGACACTAGGATACAAGAGTATAGCTCGGCCGTGGTGAGACACTAGGATACATGAGTATAGCTCGGCCGCGATAAGTGGGACTTGACATAGTTTGTTCCAGTTCAAAACCCCGAGAGCCCCGTTGCGCATGCGCGCAGCCAATCGTAGTTCTACCAGTCGACACTAACAACACTGCCAAAGAAAGTACTCGCCAAGTACCGAGTAGTAGGAAAATAAAACAAATGATGCAGTGGAAGAATTTATACAACATAACAATACAAGTATATAGTACGCTAATAATCGGTCGTAAAGTAAGCTGATTAATAAAGGTTGTAAAACTTATAGCCGTGGACATGTAGGCCTGCGTTTCCCTCAACAGCGACCAAGTGGGTCATCATCGACTGCTAACTAGACATACAGACTGGGCCAGACATAGACTGGGCCAGACATACAGACGTGGCTAGACATACAGATTGGGCCAGACATACAGACGTGGCCGGACATACAGACGTGGCCGGATACACAGACGTGGCCGGACATACAGATTGGGCCAGACATACAGACGTGGCCGGACATACAGACTGGGCCAGACATACAGACGTGGCCGGACATACAGACTGGGCCAGACATACAGACGTGGCCAGACATACAGACGGGGCCAGACATACAGACGTGGCCGGATATACAGACGTGGCCGGACATACAAACGTGGCCAGACATACAGACGTGACCAGACATACAGACTGGGCCAGACATACAGACGTGGCCAGACATACAGACGGGGCCAGACATACAGACGTGGCCGGACATACAGACTGGGCCAGACATACAGACGTGGCCGGATATACAGACGTGGCCGGACATACAGACGTGGCCAGACATACAGACGTGACCAGACATACAGACGGGGCCAGACATACAGACGGGGCCAGACATACAGACGGGGCCAGACATACAGACGTGGCCAGACATACAGACGTGGCCAGACATCGCTTCAAAAGGAGAGTAAAGAGCTCCACTCAAAATCCAGAACCTCTTATTTAAACTGGTAAAATCTTTTTGAAGGAATCAAAGCGTTATTAAAAATTGTTCGAATGATTCCAGAGGCTGATATTGAAATTAAAACTTACGTAAGCATATCTATTACCCGACCACGTTAATATTGTATGCGGTTATAATGTGACCCCAAGAATAAAATAAGTGGGTGAATATGGGGAACACCCATTACCGCTCCAGACTACGGGCTGAAGATAGAAGTCATGTTTCAATTTCATGTTCGAAATTGGTAACATCGCATTTTACAGCTCTCAATAAAATATAAATGTAATGTGTATGTGTTGTTACCATGGAGTTCGAGTCACGTGACATCAGAGGAGCTATAATCTCGGTGTAGACCTCCTTATTATTCCTCGACCAATAATCAAATATACAGCCAGCAGGGCCGAAGTGTTATGCAACCCGCTGCACTTGTGTGTTTACTGTTGTAAAAATATGTACAATTTTACAAACAGATTCTAGCAAGTAGTTTTTATTTTATTTTAGAGTGTCGATTTATGTACCTTGGCAAATGAAAAGTTTGCCCCTCCATTGCCTGAAGTGACGTCACTGAAAGAGATTTTCTCTTGTCGTCCATTGCGTGGTCTAGGAGTAATAAGCTTATTACATAGTCCCTAAAATAGAATTATTACTCGTAGACTGTTTAGGGTTAGCCATAACAGTCTCTAAATGTGTTTTTGTATACCTAGGTTTTGTTAGACGTGCTGTAATATTTATAACTATTGTTGGATATTGTTCATTAATATGTTTAGTTAATTTCGTGACTGGCCTTGTCTGCGCACTTCACATTTGAGTAATCATCTCATGGGCAACCACTTCGGTGGCCGAATGGTCTAAATACGTCACTCTCGCAACAAACTGGGACGCGGAGATCGGGGTTAGAATCTCAGTCGGGTGTATGTAGGGTGTTTTATTTTCTAAATGGTCTTAAACCCTCTATTCACGCCAAATGCGGGTACACTTCCTCTAAATTCAACCTGGCCTCATTACCGTAACTATTACGTAGCCCAAACATTCCTTTTCTCAGTGTTATTGTTATTTTTATCCAAGACGAAATGAACATTTAAAGTCCAACCCACAAATAATTCACTATAGGTACAGTCTAATTTTTAAAGGGCAGTTATAAAAGCTACTATCATATATTCATACGTCAAGTTATGCGATATGAAGCTGTCCCTTTTGATATAATATCAATACATATAAAATAACACTAATTATTTAGTAAAATGCTATCAATTTTGTGTTAAAAAACTATGTATTTTCTAAGAGGTCCTTTCTATGAAAATTGGAGTGTATAGCAGTACAGTAGAGTGCTGTTAGCCAAGTTACCGTGGACCGGCTATATGCAACGTTCCCTCCCAACAATTTGAAGGTTATTGCACCCGAATCCATCGCTCATCAAACATCGAGAGGATACATTTTCGTTTTATTTTTGGTTTTGTTTTCAATTTCCACGCTTGAAAAAACAACCACCATGAATTCCTCAATATGTGTGTTTACATGCGCGGTGGTTTCGATTGGGGGGGGGGGGGGACAAAGCGAACATAATGTCACTTTAGAAAAAAGGATTTATAACAACTATAAATAATACAAACTACTTAATAGTTATAATAAACATTACGTAGACCTAGGCAGGGGAGCTCCAGCCTCCTTTATCACTCTGCAATATTTACTTTCATTAATTTTTTTAATGTTTTTGATTTTTTTTAAATTGTGCATAACTTAGAATCATCAATATTCGAGCTAACAGATAAAAATGATAAACTGTAGATTTCCTCCCATTCCCTATTAAATAGTTTTCTTTCGTTTTGTTATGTTTGTTTTAATAAACTTATGAAAATTATGTTTCTTTTCAATGGGTTCAGCTACAGCTTCATTTTATGTCTGTGTTAATTTTTTTTCAGAAACTTCTTTTTTACTAAAATTTGCTCTTGAAAATCTTATACGAGTAATTATATCATTATTATGTTCAAATGTTCTAAAATTTTCTCTCGGGGAGGGGGAAGGGGGGTGCCACTCCTTCCCGACAGATGGGACTACAATCCCCCCCCACCATTTGTAAAACCCACATAGGCACCCTTGTGTCTATTATGTGGTCTACCCGTCATAACTTAAATTAACCTTTAACTGTTTTGAGAAATGTGAAATTAGATTCGTTAACTAGCAGACGTACCCGGCGTTGACCAGGGTAACCGTGCATTGCGTGATTACTAATGGTAACGCTTTTCTTCAAACAGACAGAAAAAAAAACTCGTTTTATTTATTTTGGTTCAGTTTTTAACAAGTTTAAAAAAAATCTAATGCTAATTTTTAAATGTCGGCTTCTAAGAGCACGTGGACTCAAGGCCGTAGCCAGAGAGGGGTTTTAGGGGTTCAAACCCCCCGCGAAATTTTATGAACAAAATATATATGGCTTTATTTATGGTTCAAACAATATCAAAATTAAGATACAAATAGAAATTAGGGGCTGTGTTACCATAAAAAGCAATTCAGAGAGCTTCTAGAGGTGTTAAATATTTAGAAATTTTCCTAGCCTTCGGCATTTTGGGGGTTATTTTACCATAAAAAAACTTCACAGAGCTTCCAAAAGTGTTTAATATTTAGAAATTTTCCAAGCCTTCGGCAGTTAGTGAGTTATTTTACCACGAAAAAAAAACCACTTCAGAGAGCTTCTAGAACTGTTTATAATTTAGAATTTTTTTCTAGCTTCCAGCAATTGGGGGGTGTGCCCACTAAACCCCCCCTGAAATTATTGGCTGGCTACGGCCTTGCGTGGACTAGTAATTTTTAAATGTCATATCTCTTCGTGCGCTAGATATCACTCATGAGAGACAAACTCTTCATTTTATTAATATAGAGAGAGATAATAGAAGACAGAAGAAGATAACATGAGACGAATATAAAACATAATTATAGTGAAATAAATATTTTAGTGTATTATAGTTTATTAGATTACTCAATTTTAAAGTTAATCATGAAATAAACCTAATGGCACAGCGTTAGCCTGTTAAAAAGGTCAGTTTAGTTTTTACGTGATTTATATCATTATCTTTTGGTTATAATTTTATAGTTTTTTTATAGTGATGGAAGGCGTTTTAAGCCCTTTAGAAGTGATTATATTTTATCCTAAGCTTATGTTTGTCATTTTCAAACGTTTAAGTTTTAACATTTCAAATGTTGTTTATATTAGAATATCTCGAATACAAATTTGAAATGAATATTTTATGAAATCTGTGGACTCGATTAAATGTACTTGTGTACTTAGAAAAAAAACACAGGTCATTTTAGTGTCTTAAGATACAAAATTCAATCATAAATTAAGTTCAAAATCATTACAAATATAATCGATCGTCTAAAAAAATGCCTTTTTTTGTTCTTGTTTTTTCGTTATTTTTTTTATCACCGCATCTTAGTACTTGTTCAGGTTATACGCATATATTTGATAACTATTCTAATAGGGTAGGGGTGGGGAAGGAAGCATTTTAGAAGTAATAGATCTGCACTTGCGTGGAAGGAGAGTGGGAAACCATTTAGAAAAACAACCCTCAAATAGACCCGACCGGGACTCGAACCCCGTACGCCATCCAACATGAGAGTCCTGTCATATTAGACCAGTCGCCCCCTGAAGCGGGTGTTAGTTTTTTTTTGGTGTGTTAAATTTCAATTGTTTTATTTTCACTAAATAATTGTAGCTCGTGTTATCAAAGGTTCAATAAATAAACCGGCACCGTAGGAGCTAGTTCATCTTCCATCCCCTAAAGCGCTGCCTGCAAATATTTCTCTCTTCGTCGGTAGTACTTCCCGTTCTATTACATGAAAAACTCATTAAGGACATAAGTTAATTAAGTTCGTGGCGGCTCTCGATGCCTGTTACTGTACCACGCGTTCGAATCTTGTGTAAGACTGTACAGTATTGTACCGAGCACAGGAGCTAAGTGATTATTAAACACCTACACGCCACGACCAAGCTGTCAGGACATTAACACCTTGACATCATCATTTAC
Source organism: Timema podura (assembly GCA_033556935.1). NCBI lineage: Eukaryota > Metazoa > Arthropoda > Insecta > Phasmatodea > Timematidae > Timema > Timema podura. The sequence continues at coordinate 57,633,706 of JAVRXN010000012.1, read as the reverse complement.
TGCCCCCCTACCCCTCTTTCAGGGACCGCGAGGTTGGTTCAATCGGCTTCCAAGAGAGACCGGTTCAATCCCCATCGAATAAAGCAGAGCAAACCACTCGTCTCCAGAATGGAACAGATTAAGACGGTTGTATTGGTCGGGGAGAAAATATCGATCGTTGTCAGGCTTAAAATACAAAGGTTCGTGTCGTTTTCTGAAACTATACCTCAGTTTTAGCTTTTGTGGTGCTGACTGACAGCTCACAGCTGACTTCTGACGGCTTTGAAAAGCTACCAGACCAAATTATGTATCCCTACGCCGAACCATATGATCTGCAAAAACCATGTCTTTATCAGTTGTCACTTATGATAGTCAAAATTTAGGTATATACCTAACTGTTGACTGTCAGCTGTGAGCTGTCAGTCAGCACCACAGAAGATAAAACTGAGGTATACTTCTCTATCCTGTCTATGCTTATACTCTTTTTTCGACCTTAACCTATTAACACCTTTTGTAATTCAATAATAAAGAGGGGAATGAAAACTACGAAACTTATATCAACGTAAAGAGGAAAGCTCGCTGCAATTTCTCAAATATTTAAATTTTCTTTTGTGAGCCTATAAGTATTGTAGTTGTTAGAGGAAGGCTAAAATCTAGAGCCCTTTTTCAACAAGACAGTCTCATAGCTCCGCAAATAGAGCCAATGTTATATTTTCATACATTTGTTTCAAGTACAGGTTTGGGAAAAAGAGCCTTGTTGGAATCGTTCGACTTTATTTTGGCGTGAACCATATTTTAAAACAACGCATTGTAGAATTAAATATAGCGTTATAGCGTCTCTGCGCGGCCATTTATTGCTTACTGAGGCGGCCACCTTAATATCCATCAAATGAACAACTTTTTATGAGCTTATAAAAAAATGGTAGATTAACAAACAAAAGCTTTCAGCTGCCACTACCTCTGAAGAACATGGCGTAAAAATGAATAGTAGATCTAGCAGTTTTGTGGGTCGTAAGAAAGCTACTTCGATCACCGGAATTAATAGACTGCCTGTCAATTGTGGTTTATTTATTTAGCGCGTGGCATATCTTCAGAGGGTATATAGTGATGAATGACATAACATAAAATATAAAAGATCTATGCTCAGTGTGATACAATATTAAATAATAAAATACAATAAATTCACGTTAATATTACACCAAAAGGTGCAGAAAGAAGCTATCACAGATTAATTCCCAAAGAGTTTAAGTAACCAACTGCTTTTGGTATGCCTATGCCTATAGCGAGATTATATCAGGACCGTTGGAATTTACTGAGGGGGCAAGTGATATGCTTTACTGTTCATTTTATATATTTAAAAAAAATCATATGAAAGCTATATACATTAAAAAAAACTACTCATCAGGTTAATTTCAGAAGAGTAAACACAATAACACAGCTTTTTTTTGTATGTGTGTTTTTAAAAAGTAGGTTAATCAATGATAATTGGTCACAAAAGAAATACTTTCTATGTGATTGTGATACATTATGTGTATAGTATATTTTATTGTACTGACACATATTTAAAACGTCCCAATGCTTTATTGTATATTTGTTTTGTCAACGAGTAAAAACATGTTTTTTGAGGTTATGTCTTCTCATCAGAGAATACAAACATGAGTTCTGCAATATGTTTAACATTTCAGAACCAATACTCATTTATAAAATATAGCCTATATAGCTATAAGACCAAAATGCCAAGGAATCCTGCAACACTTATGCCCTTATAGACGCAACAATGGACATATATTATTACAAACAAAACCAGCCGAAGAGAAAGTATTTTTAGTAATGTTCATATATGATATGGTAAGGAGCAATAAATTATAAAATTATATCTTCTTTATTTTTATTTACTTATTTGATATTTATCTTTAGTCTTCTTTCTATAACGACATGTTTCGGTGTTTTTATTGTTGTTAAACCATCTTCAGGTATTATTCAGGTATTGGTATCAATCTTTGCCCTTGACCCATTGTGGTCCTTTGCAAACTCACGTGAACCAAATAATCAATTTGCTAAAAATAAGTGAAATCAAACATTTAAAAATGATAATAACTATCCTGAGATAAACGGTCTCATTTTCCCCTATTTTATAAAACAATTATGGTGATAATAATGATTATTGAAGCTATTGTTAAGACGAACTAGGTGCTGTAGAGGGTCTAGAGCGACAGGTTTTGAATGGAAGCTCGTCAATCAAGGTGTAATATTTAAAAAAAAACTATAATAATAAAAAGACGATGTAAAAGTTATTTCCCGGTAGCAGCCAGTAGCAGGACCCGGCTAATAGTGTCGGCATGTTACACACCTAGTGAACACTCCCCTTTTAATTTGTCTGATTAAAGAGTGGAGAGCCTGCTTCCGCGCGTGACTCCAGTCCGGCAGGCTACCAACCTGGCCCAACGCAACGGCCGTCCCGTGGAGGTCGGCTGCAGGTACCAGGACCACGCGGGCCATCTCCACCCGATTTACTTACCTGTGGCGTTGTAGGAACTCGAAAGTTCATCGGCGCACTTAAGAAGTACGCCATATCCCTATCCATCTATCCAGTCCACCTCATTACACCCTATCCTGAGCTAGTTCTATCCAGTCCACCTCATTACCCCTATCTAGCTATAATCAGTCGCTCAATGCACCCTATACTATCCTTATATTATATCCGGTCCACCTCATTATACCTACCCTATCCTGTCCTGAGCTAGTTATATCCAGTCCACCTCAATACACCCTATCTATCCTGTCTAGCTAGTTCTATCCAGTCCACCTCATTATACCCTACCCTATCCCTGCCCTGAGCTATTTCAAATCCAGTCCACCTCATTATACCTATCCTATCCCTGTCTGAGCTAGTTCTATCCAGTCCACCTCATTATACCTACCCTATCCTCTGAGCTAGTTATATCCAGTCCACCTCATTACACCCTATCCTATCCTGTCTGAGCTAGTTTATCCAGTCCACCTCATTATACCCTATCCTATCCCTGTCCTGAGCTAGTTCTATCCAGTCCACCTCATTATACCTACCCTATACCTGTCCTGACTATTCTATCCAGTCCACCTTACACCATACCTGTCTGAGCTAGTTATATCAGTCCACCTCATTACACCCTATCCTGACTAGTCTATCTGTCAATACCCCGAACAAGGTTCTAGAATCTCCATGTCCCACCCACCGTAATCTACTCTAATAATTTTTCTGAATTTCTTGCCACACCTCCTCAACTATTGCCCAACAAAGTTAAATCACCTGCGTATTCTAAAGCTGCACTGTACCGTTTAATGTCGACCCTTCCATAATCCCAATACCAACCCCAAGGCTAGTTTAAAGATTAATGGGGAAAGTGCATCATCTCCTTGTTCAACCCATCATGTATTTAGAAATTGTCTGATAAGTGACATCCAACCCGTACCTGCCACACGTATCTGTCAAACATTAGCTTGACAAGTTGTATCCCAAACTTAACTAATATTGTATAGTAATTTCTTTCTTTTAATTGCATAGTAGGCATTTTTAAAATCTATCTATAAATTGATGAACCGTCATGTTGTATTCCCAATTTTTTTTCTAATATCCGCCGAATAGTAAAAATCTGATCCGTTGTTGATCTATTTCGTAGAAATCCACACACACACATATGACCATGATTATTTCCTCTGCATGTGGCGTCAAATTATTGTGTCACCTGATTACTGATTATCACTTGATACGATTGAGCTAGGGTCATAGTGGAATCCGTCAAGGTAAGACCGATATCTTTCAGGACAAACGGTGTGTACAAGTCGACTGTCACCGTGAGTATGAAAACAAAACAGAAACATCTTGAAGTTCCGGGGATCGAACCCGGACCTCTGGATCTGTAGCCGGGAACAATATGATCACTAGACCAAAAGGCGGCCATTCTAAATTGTTATAAATAAACAGTTGTGAATTAAAAAATTAAATAAACAAAGGGTAGTAACAGCATACGCATTAAAAAGCATTTACATCAATTAAAAAATAAAAACAATAAAAAAGCAGATAATATAAGTTTAAATATTTGAGATGGAACATGTAAATTAACAATAGGGAATTGCCTTAAATAATAGTAATAATAATAACCCAAATTAAATATCGTAGTCTATCAAGACCGTGGACAGCCAATAATTTCAGGGGGTGAGGGGGGATTTGGTGGGCACATCCCCCAATTGCTGAAGGCTAGAAAAAATTATGAATGATAAACAGTTCTAGAAGCTATCTGAATTGTTTTTTTTATGGGAATATAACCCCCTAACTGGGGCTAGAAAAAATTCTAAATACTAAACACCTGTAGAAGCTATCTTAAGTGCTTTTTATGGTAACACAGCACCATAACTGTCAAAGGCTAGAAAACATTCTAAATAGTACTAAACACCTCTAGAAGTTCTCTGAAGTGCTTTTTATGGTAACACAGCCCTCTAATTTGTACTTGTAACTTAATTTTGATATTGTTTGAATAATAAATAAAGCCATATATATTTTGTTCACAACATTTCGGGGGGGGGGGGGGGGCTCCCCCGACTACGGCCTTGTAGTGTATTGTGATTTCGATGGCATACAATGGCTACGGCGGCTTAGACACTATTATGATTAATCCTGTTTAGCCAAATAACTGATTTCATGAACAGCTAATCTAACACTGAGCCGAATCTAATCGCAACCCAAAGTCCTGAGGCTTGGACTCATTTTCATCTGTTGCTAGGGGCAACAACTCATTGTTTTCAGCAATAGCGTGATCTAACGGCTTGGTTGTTTTAAAGGCAAGGTTGGTCTGACAAGGTTCATCGGCAATTCATGTCCCCGAGGCTTGTTTTATATCTTACGCTGTAAACTGATGCTGATGCAATGCTTTACGATTCACTCTCCTAATTCTGTTCTTTAGGTCAAATTATAAATAAATATCGCTCTTCTAAGGAAAGAGCAGGCTGTGGCGTCGAGAAGAGTCCTCGCTTGTGCCCGGTTGCGCCACCAATCCTTGCTGATGCTATCGGCGGTGTAGCTCAAGGCTCCGAATTACCGTCTGTCGGCGCCATCAGGTCGGCAGAGCTGACATTATCAGCGACCTCCGACGCTCGGGTAGTCTCACGGTGTTCAGCTTCCACCGCGAGGTCCGTTGTCATCAGGAGGTGCTATCAGGTTTAACACTCAAGGTACGTCTATCAGGAGGTCCTGTCACGTTTAACACTCAAGGTACGTCTATCAGGAGGTCCTGTCACGTTTAACACTCAAGGTACGTCTATCAGGAGGTCCTGTCACATTTAACACTCAAGGTACGTCTATCAGGAGGTCCTGTCACATTTAACACTCAAGGTATGTCTATCAGGAGGTCCTGTCAGTTTAACACTCAAGGTACGTCCTATCAGGAGATCCTGTCAGGTTTAACACTCAAGGTACGTCTATCAGGAGGTCCTGTCAGGTTTAACACTCAAGGTACGTCTATTAAGAGGTCCTGTCACGTTTAACACTCAAGTTACGTCTATCAGGAAGTCCTGTCACGTTTAACACTCAAGTTACGTCTATCAGGAAGTCCTGTCACGTTTAACACTCAAGGTACGTTATCAGGAGGTCATGTCACGTTTAACACTCAAGGTACGTCTATCAGGAGGTCCTGTCAGGTTTAACACTCAAGTTACGTCTATCAGGAGGTCCTGTCACGTTTAACACTCAAGGTACGCCTATCAGGAGGTCCTGTCACGTTTAACACTCAAGGTACGTCTATCAGGAGGTCCTGTCACGTTTAACACTGAAGGTACGTCTATCAAGAGGTCCTGTCACGTTTAACACTGAAGGTACGTCTATTAAGAGGTCCTGTCACGCGAAATCGGCAAGGAACATCCGCTGATATCAGACCCGACTATTAGAAGGCTGAGCCATATCCGTCATTTTGTTTTCTCACGCCTGACATTGTTTTCTCTGCCCCATCTAAGGTGGTTGGAAATAAACCCCCATTTAAAATTATATACTTTCAGCCATAGCAGAGAGAGCCAAGATTTCACTTGTCGTCGACTCTAAGATCCTCCATAACCTTCCTGCTTTTCGTGACCGTGCTAATACTAAGATTTCTCTCGGGAGGCGGTGGTCGGCCATCGTTTGAGGCATAACGCCTGAACGATCCAGAGCACAGCGAGAGGCCGACCCGACGGGTTTGTAGAAGGAGCTGTGTCGTGACGGTGGCGGCGGGGTATAGAACCGGTGACCCCTGACGGGGCCGCGAAGCACAAGACGCTGACCGCGTCACCAGCAGTGGTGATCGAGCAAGTGCAGTACCCAGGTATAATTATTTAGGTCTTATATACAAAAGGGGGGAGGGGGAATAAGAGAGGGAGATATCCAGGCCGGCCAGAGGGGATATTTCTAACAGGAATGCCGTTCCTAAAGGGGGGGGTAAAAAATATGTATAAAATATTATATTCTTCCAGTGGAGATCAACACCGTTGATAAAAGACGCTAAAACTTTAAGACAATATTTTATTATTACATAAAGGCTGCGCAACGAATACATAATATGCAAATGTACCAGATTGTGGCGGCTACTGCCTCGGAGCTGAATATTATAAACCGCGGCGTCAATAATCTGACCGTGGAGATCATGACGACCGCCATCTTGGATCGTGTACGTACTCCGTTTATTGAGGGGGGGGGGGGGAAGAATACAAGCGCTCTTGTTTTGTTTTTATCTACGAATTGTAAGGACCCACCAAACACATTTTGACCGTGATCTAATTTTTTTTTAATTTTATTTTACAAAAAAAAAAAAATCTTGACAAGCGTGTCGCAGCCGGCCGTAGTCAAATTTTATTGCTAATTTATCAATTTATTGCCTGTGTGTGTGTGTGTGTGTATGTGTGTGTGTAAAGTTACCCATTTTAATATTAACTTGAGGCAACTTGCGTAAAAGCTTTATCCTGTAATCTCCATATGTCAACCGGCAAAAGAGGGAGTAATACCATCGCAATATAACAATAATAATAATAATTACGGGTGCTTAATGTGAATGGGGTTATTAGCACGCGAGACCGACCTTTTCCGTGAGCTCCCAGAAACTCCCCAAGACCATCTGTCTCAAGAGTAATCGGGGAACTGAAATCAACCCGTGGTGAGATGCTGACAAGATGGTGATAGTATTGTAGAACCTGGTTTATTTCAGACACAGTTATGAACTACTAACTATCTAATCCAGGCGATGTGCGAAGCTTCGAAAGACAGAGGTCAAAGTCGCTTACATTTTCAGCTCTACCTTAGCATCTTCGAAACATTTCAGAGAAGGAAGAACAATTTGATATTATTTTTAGAGCATATTTTAAATATCTCCTTGAATATGACATATTTCAACAAATTATCATTTTTTTTATAACAGTTCCTAAACAGTATTTTAACACCGACTAGTGACTAAATGATATATATAATATATATTATATTATATATTATATATATATATATATAACGTAAGCACAGATATAAATTCGAATATGTCAGCATAAAATAATAGATACATTGTGCTCTGTATGTTTGGATAAACCTTTCTCTTTACAAAGATACATTTAATAGATTAATTTAATTATTTGTTAAAAAAGTATTGTTATATGACAGCCACAAAACACGTGTTAGTATTTTATGAAAGGTCCTTTCAATTAGAATCATACTTTATTTCATCTCCAGTGGATTCTTTCAAAAGATGTTCCCCTCCTTTTAAAATATACAGGTTAGGAGTAATACAGAGCTCGATGTAATTGCGGCCTCTCAGCTTGTTTGTTTGATTAAGGGGGAGGGAGGGAGGGGCAGCGAAAAAACAACATTTTTTTAAGGGACCCAATAAAAAGAATAGATGTCTCTCTAAAAGCTATTGGGAGTGGTCCTATTTAATTTTTGAAAATAAGATTATTTTTAAAAAGTATTAGGTGTGGTGTGGTGTTCACGAAGAACTTCTTTAAATGCTATTTGGAATTATCTTCACAAGGAAATAATTGATAATATCTGAGAATTTGAAATATATACAGGATGAGGGGATTTATTCCTGAGGGCAGTTATCCCCTGCTCCCCTGGGTCCACCACCACTGTAGTCACTTACTATATTGCTCCCCCCCCCCTCCCCCACCGACGTTTTTCATCATGCCTTGTCCCCCATCATATCTGCAGCGTGTGAAGCAGAGTAGCTGTGTAACTTCCAGGTCGGGGCTCGAAGCCAGCACCTGCAAGTGTCGGAGCGGTGTAATTACAGGTTGAGGAGGCACGCCAGCCAATGGCAGTGGGAGCACCGGTAGCCAGGGGGCGGAGCGATGTAAAGTACACTGTGGGAGGTGACCGCAGTCCGGGGCACTTCACAACAAGGTAAATATTATCTTGTGTGGACTCTTAATGTACACTTCTCTCTCTGAGAGACTCTCAATATACACTTCTCTCTCTGGAGGACTCTCGATGTACACTTCTCTGTCTGGGGGACTCTCAATGTACACTTCTCTCTCTGAGAGACTCTCAATGTACACTTCTCTCTCTGGAGGACTCTCGATGTACACTTCTCTGTCTGGGGGACTCTCAATGTACACTTCTCTCTCTGAGAGACTCTCAATGTACACTTCTCTCTCTGGGGGACTCTCAATGTACACTTCTCTCTCTGAGAGACTCTCAATGTACACTTCTCTCTCTGAGAGACTCTCAATGTACACTTCTCTCTCTGGAGGACTCTCAATGTACACTTCTCTCTCTGGGGACTCTCAATGTACACTTCTCTCTCTGGGAGACTCTCAATGTACACTTCTCTCTCTGGAGGACTCTCAATGTACACTTCTCTCTCTGGGGGACTCTCAATGTACACTTCTCTCTCTGGAGGACTCTCAATGTACACTTCTCTCTCTGGGGGACTCTCAATGTACACTTCTCTCTCTGGGAGACTCTCAATGTACACTTCTCTCTCTGGGAGACTCTCAATGTACACTTCTCTCTCTGGGAGACTCTCAATGTACACTTCTCTCTCTGAGGGACTCTCAATGTACACTTCTCTCCCTGGGGGACTCTCGACTCTCAATGTACACTTCTCTCTCTGGAGGACTCTCAATGTACACTTCTCTCTCTGGAGACTCTCAATGTACACTTCTCTCTCTGGAGGACTCTCAATGTACACTTCTCTCTCTGGGAGACTCTCAATGTACACTTCTCTCTCTGGGGGACTCTCAATGTACACTTCTCTCTCTGAGAGACTCTCAATGTACACTTCTCTCTCTGAGAGACTCTCAATGTACACTTCTCTCTCTGGGAGACTCTCAATGTACACTTCTCTCTCTGGAGGACTCTCAATGTACACTTCTCTCTCTGGGGGACTCTCAATGTACACTTCTCTCTCTGGAGGACTCTCAATGTACACTTCTCTCTCTGGGGGACTCTCAATGTACACTTCTCTCTCTGGGAGACTCTCAATGTACACTTCTCTCTCTGGGAGACTCTCAATGTACACTTCTCTCTCTGGGAGACTCTCAATGTACACTTCTCTCTCTGGGAGACTCTCAATGTACACTTCTCTCTCTGGAGGACTCTCAATGTACACTTCTCTCTCTGGGGGACTCTCAATGTACACTTCTCTCTCTGGGGGACTCTCAATGTACACTTCTCTCTCTGGGAGACTCTCAATGTACACTTCTCTCTCTGGGAGACTCTCAATGTACACTTCTCTCTCTGAGGGACTCTCAATGTACACTTCTCTCCCTGGGGGACTCTCGACTCTCAATGTACACTTCTCTCTCTGGAGGACTCTCAATGTACACTTCTCTCTCTGGGAGACTCTCAATGTACACTTCTCTCTCTGGAGGACTCTCAATGTACACTTCTCTCTCTGGGAGACTCTCAATGTACACTTCTCTCTCTGGGGGACTCTCAATGTACACTTCTCTCTCTGGGAGACTCTCAATGTACACTTCTCTCTCTGGGAGACTCTCAATGTACACTTCTCTCTCTGGGAGACTCTCAATGTACACTTCTCTCTCTGAGGGACTCTCAATGTACACTTCTCTCCCTGGGGGACTCTCGACGCTCAATGTACACTTCTCTCCCTGGGGGACTCTCGACTGTCAATGTACACTTCTCTTATCTGATTGATCTTGGACAGTGTCACCATCTGTTGAGTCCCAAGGTGACCTGGTGGTCTAGGGGTAAGGTGTCAGACTTCTGTTCTGAGGGTCTGGGGTTCAATCCTCGGTCCCGGCACAGATTTATCTGATTGCCAAATCCTTCCTTCACCTCTGTCAAGACGCGTATTAATCACAACTTGTGAATGTGTGGAATGCCCAGGCCTCCACCGTGGTTCGGATTCCACGTTCAACTGTAGGTCCTCCATTTCATCTCACAATCACCCTACCATTACACTTTAGCGTAAGTGCGTATAACCCGAACGGGTAGTAAGACGCGGTGCTAATAATATAATAATAATAATAATAATAATAATATATAATGAGTCCCAAAATTCTGCGTATTATTATTATTATTATTATTATTATTATTATTATTATTATTATTATTATTCCAGTGTTTCAAGCAGTGTCAAGTATTTTTTTCGTGTATCGAGTTTTTTTATAAAAGTTTACAGAATTTTTATTTTATTTTGTCATGGTGTTAAGATAAAACAATTATGATTTTTTAGTTAATTTGTGCTTTTACGGGTAAGTTAATTATAATCTTACAAAAAGGGATTCTATGGTTTTTGTATTTTTAATCTTAATGGGAATTCTGACATTTATTTGTAGGAACCTAACTAAACATTAAAGTAGAATGGATGTACGTCTAAATGTTTGTTGCTTTTCTTCATCATAGATACGATTGTAAATATGTGTTGCAACACAAACACATGCCAAGTTTAAAATTGAATGAAATCACTTTAAATTTGGCCACATGAAACTTAAATTATTTATTTCATAAAAATGAACGTGTGGAAAAAAAAGTTTACGTGAATTCTGTTGCATCCCCTCTCCGGACTCCTTGGTTCGTGCCTGTGACGTGGAAGTTAATGACGCCATCGACAGGAACCGGAAACAAGCGGCACCCTTGCTTAGTTTTTATAGCCCATTTTTTTTTTGGTCAAAATAAATGAAATATTAATCCAGAAGAAGCATAGAAATTAATTTTCTTCACATGAATATATCACCAGTTGTTGATTATCTGTCAAGGGTGTCCTGGAATTTAATGACAACTTTTTCTCTTCATTTAAAAAGTTTGTCATCTAATGACCTCGACAGATATTCAACAATTGTTGATATCATCATGTGAAAAAAATTAAACTCGACATTTGTACTGGAGCAATATTTGATTTATTTTGCTGAAAGAAAAATTGTTTTCTGTGAAAACTGCAAAATAACACTTGGCATTTTTCGTGCCCCCTACACTCCCCCCATAAAGCACAAACATAAGTTAAGGTGGGTTAGTGTGCCCCCCCCCCCCAGCACCCCTTTCCTTCATCAGACACGACCCTGCTTGAATCCATGTCAAAGTTTCTGAAGCTACAGTGAATATCACCTCTGAGGTAAACTAACTGCAGGTCTTATGGAGAATATATTCATCTTAGCTGTCTCTCTGTTAAGTGTTGCCAAATCTCCCTATCTTTCAGTTAACTCTGAATGTGATATGCTGGGGTAAGAAGGTGCTACTGGCAACCTTGACGAAACAACGTTGCAAAATATGTCTAATATCTTATTGAAGATAAATCACAAAAATAAAAATAGAATGACAACTGTTTTCCAATAGTAGCCAAACAGTTCCCCTGCGCGGTCGTTCCTTCCCGGACAACTAAGCTCTGTTCACAAAAACATGCCATGAGCCCGGTTTAGTTTTACTCCCACTTGTCTTTAGGTTGGAGGGCGCGCGCAAAGATCTGTCGACTCATCCCGTGGAGCCAGATTTGACCCCCACCCGATGCCCATCTCAGACAATTTCCATAACTTTCTGCGCTAGGTTCTGACACGCGGGTTAATGTATCTTAAGGGTCACGTCAGTCAACGAAATTGTTGGGAGAGGTATACGTCGAGTTCTAGACTTCGAGCCACTTCCGCTCTCATCCCTCCCCTGTAGAAAATAAAAGCCAAACTGGAACGTGCGTTAAGGGGGGCGGGGGGGTTTGAAGGGAACGGAAGCTTTGGTCTTTTTTTTTAGTTTTTATGACAAAAATAAATTTTGACCAAAATAATAAAACGTTACTTCAATAGAGATGCTTAATTTTATTTTTCTATACACCCACACCAGTGGACGAATGGTATAAGGCGTCACTCTCGTGTTGTATCAGCCTGCCAATGAGGACGGGGAGGTCGGGGTTCGAGGGGGATTCCTTGATGGTTTCTCGCTCTCCTTCCACGCAAATGCGGGTAGGGTACCTCTAAAACGATTCCTTCCTCATCGCTAACCCACCCAACTACAGTAAGTTACATACATGCCTATGACCTGAACAGGTATAGCATGATTTTGGTTGGAAGAACATTTTAGAAAATACAAATATATTTATTTGATAACGTTTTACTACATTATTAGTATTACTTTATAGGTAATGATAATATCTATCCAAAGTGACAGTTGCAGATAACATGACTTGATGTATGAATATATTAAAATTGTTTTAGTAACTTTAGTAACTTCCAGATACTGTTCTTGCTACCAAAATCGGCCTGTAGTTGGACGCGGCGATAAAACAAAATATATTCTAATAACGTTTCCGAAATTCTGTCGTCAAACTAACCTCCTTAAAGCATTCAACCTTCAGTCAAACATTTCGACCAATGAGAATCCATATTTAGTTAAGACTTCTCGAAGTAATATTTTATTCCCCAGTTTGTGGGGCACCTTGTAATACAGGGAAGGGAAGGGAGGGAGGAAGGGAATGTGGGGCGCCCTATACTCAGTGCACCGTATTTTTTTAGGAACCTAAGCACCGCCTTCATTGCATTTCTAATGTCAGACCCTGAAGGGGGGCTATTTCCCAAATGGTCGACAACACGAACAGCTCCCGACGAACAACCGCGTAACTCGCAAAACGGAGTCATTAAAAAAAATTAAAAGTATATTGCACCGCACAGACTTTATATATATATTTTATTTAAAATTATACTTATAGCTCGAAAGATATATGAAACGAAATAATAGGCATTAATATAAAAACAATACGGGGAAAAGAAGAACATTGCACTTCACCAAAAAAAAAGCAATCACGAAATAATAGACACAGTCACAGAAACAATCATTTTTTTAGTAGATATTTAAAGTCCACTTCCTGGACCAACTGATTACATCAACACACGAGAGTTTCTATGAGCGAGAGTGAAAGACCTATCAATTTTGCCGGGAAAGGTATTTTCGCACACCTTCCAGGGTTATTTTACAAGCCACAATAGACATGGGACTGACAGCTTTACTTCCCCTACGAAGGAAGTTGTGCTACGGATTTTTATCACTCAAGAAATATCTGCTGGGTTTGAACCCACGACCATCGGGTCTTGAGGCGAGCACTCTACCCCTAGACCACCAAGGTTGACTCTAGGAAAACATATTGGTTCTGTAAGTATAAATCTATATATAACTCATAAAATATTGATTTTATGAAAGATTATTTCAAATAAAAGTTTGTTTATTTTTAATAGTTCTACAACTTTGATGAGTTATTTCGTATCTCAAACAGTTGCTGAGATTTGATAAAATATTGTAAATGTCCTCTCCTTTGTAAAGTGCTCTCAAAGTGATTCTCTTTGGAAAATGAGACTCGCCATTTTGTTTGTTTTGTTAAACGGTAGCTCTTTTCTCGTCATCAAAGTAAATGGGCAACTTAGTAACTTGTTATTCACACACTTCAGTGGACGTACGGTCTGAGGCGTCACTCTCGTGTTGGACTGGCCTTCGGGCTTCGAATCTCGGTCGAGTGTACTGAGGGGTAGGTTTTCCCCTAAGTGCTTTTATACTTAACCCTCCAAGCAAATGCGGGTACACTTCCTATAAATATAACCTCCCTAATCCTTTAAAACCATTAGCGTTAGAGGAAGTGAACCCACATTTGCGTGGAGGGAGAGTGGAAAACCATTTAGGAAACCACCACCCCCCCAGTTCACCCGACCGAGATTCGAACCTCGATCTCCCCGTCCTCGGCGGTCGAGCTCAACACGACTAGCGCGTTAGCCACCGAGGCGGGTGCGGTGCTAAAAAAAATACCCAACAAAAAAACAATCCGGAGGCCGGTACCATCTTACTTCCGGTTTGTGAAACGCCGCTGTAATCTATTGTCTTGAGTTTTGGTTGTCAACGGGCTCCAAAGTTCGGAGTCAGACAATCTCTTGGAGGAATCAGTTGACGGATGTCAATCTAGATGACCCGATAGGCGAGACGTCTATAAAAGGTCACATCACGTAAGACGGTCTACAGAGTGACAATTCGGTGGATGGACACGTGACCAGAACCCCTCCCCCTCATTCCCCACCCCCAACAGATCAAATAAAACGTATACTTGGGACAGCGAAATAACCATCATTTGAAATGTTAAAAAAAAAGCATTCATTGAACTGAGACATAAACGCTTTTAATTCACTGCAATCTTATTAAAACAAAAATACAAAAGATTCTTACCCTCATTCTTTTTTATTTTTTTAAAGAGAACATAATTCGTCAAAACATAATGCAGTAAAAATCATGGCGGCAATAATTCCCCCCTCCTCCTCCCGAGAGTATTTTGGCCGATAAAAATCATACTTTGGTATAGTTTAACCACTGCCCCCCCCCCCCCCCTTTCAATAGTATATGATTATACATCATACATTGTGCCACATGCACATATGAACACACACACACTACCAATATAAGACACGTAGAGTCCGGTGCGAAAAGCACACTCTCTCTCGTGGGTGAAGCCTGTACCAAAACAGAAATAAGACCCACTTTGTGTCACCCGTTTTTTTTTAAATCTCGCAAGCTTTATCGCATCGGTGAGCGCGCTGACTAAGATGTCGGGATCGTCTAGTATTGTTTCGTAAGTCATTTATTCAACCCCCCTACCCCCACCTCTCTCTCAAGGGTTTTCCCATTTCCCTTTACGCAATAACTGGTACATTTCCTCTAAATGTTATCCTACTCCTCCCTACCTCACGGGTAGCCCGGGCTAATAAACTGTGGGCGACCATAGCCGTGGGCGAGGCGAGCAACATTATCTCCGCCACAAACTGCGATTAAAAACATGTATTCAACGTGCACTTTCTAAACCGACTGATTATATCAGCACACAACTTATAAACTAACTTATATCTAGGACAGACACAACACTCTGCCCCCCGTCCGTTAATTCATCACTGATAAGGAAGCGTTCAAGTATTAAGTAAGTACCAGGGGCGGAGGGGGTTTGAACTTAGATTTTTTTTATCAAGGGGAAAAGAGGGGGTCAGAAAGCTTACGTAAGAGAGAGGGGGGCAAGGCCGTAGCCAGCCAATAATTTCAAGGGGGGTTTGGTGGGCACATCCCCTGATTGCTGGAAGCTAGAAAAAATTCTAAATGATAAACCGTTCTAAAAGTTCTCTGAAGTGGGTTTTTTTTATGGTAAAATAACCCCCAAAATGCCGAAGGCTAAGAAAATTTCAAAATATTTAACACCTCTAGAAGCTCTCTGAAGTATTTTATGGTAACACAGCCCCCTAATTTGTATTTGTATCTTAATTTTGATATTGTTTGAACCATAAATAAAGCCATATATATTTTGTTAATAAAATTTCGCGGGGGGTTTGAACCACCAAACCCCCCCCCCCGGCTACGGCCTTGGGGGGGGGGGGGGAAGAATGGCGCAATGACCCAGCTACCCCAAATGGACACACAATAATTATAACTGTCAAGACGTGGATACAAGAACCTTCGTCATCATACTACACGTGGTTTATGAGATTTCTTAAAAAACTATTTATAACTTTACTTTAACTGACATATTTAGCACAATAAATTTCAACTAATTTTACAAGTGTTTATTGTGAATTATTTCGCATCGTTAATTTAAACTTCCACGCAATTACCAGCTATTTTAAATTGCATAAAAAATAATGGCTATTCCTGTGAACAAATCATAAAAAAAGTCGACAAATATAATAACATAGGCAAAAAGGTCGGGCGTTGGCATGTTTTTGCTTACAAGGGTGGGGGGAGGTGGTCTAAAATGGACAAAAATGTGCTCACATGTAATACCTGAACGCCCCCTAAAGGTTAAGCCCACATTTCACCGATGATAAAGTTTTCGGCGATGCCAGGAATCAAATCCGGGACTTTTACCTCAGCAGACAGACACGTTACCAGCCGAGCTGATGTGTTTTAACTACTACAATTGCCCGACAGTATCTCGAGTGCAACATTCCCACGGATTGTTTACAAACTACTACAATTGCTCGACAGTATCTCAAGTGCAACATTCCCACGGTTTGTTACAAACTACTACAATTGCTCGACAGTATCTCGAGTACAACATTCCCACGGTTTGTTACAAACTACTACAATTGCTCGACAGTATCTCGAGTGCAACATTCCCACGGATTGTTTACAAACTACTACAATTGCCCGACAGTATCTCGAGTGCAACATTCCCACGGATTGTTACTACTACTATAATTGCTCGACAGTATCTCGAGTGCAACATTCCCACGGATTGTTACTACTACTACAATTGCTCGACAGTATCTCAAGTGCAACATTCCCACGGTTTGTTACAAACTACTACAATTTCTCGACAGTATCTCGAGTGCAACATTCCCACGGATTGTTTACAAACTACTACAATTGCCCGACAGTATCTCGAGTGCAACATTCCCACGGATTGTTACTACTACTACAATTGCTCGACAGTATCTCAAGTGCAACATTCCCACGGTTTGTTACAAACTACTACAATTGCTCGACAGTATTTCGAGTGCAACATTCCCACGGTTTGTTACAAACTACTACAATTGCTCGACAGTATCTCAAGTGCAACATTCCCACGGTTTGTTACAAACTACTATAATTGCTCGACAGTATCTCGAGTGCAACATTCCCACGGATTGTTTACAAACTAATACAATTGCTCGACAGTATCTCGAGTGCAACATTCCCACGGATTGTTAAAAACTACTACAATTGCTCGAGAGTATCTCGAGTGCAACATTCCCACGGATTGTTACAAACTACTACAAATGCTCGACAGTTTCTCAAGTGCAACATTCCCACGGATTGTTACTACTACTACTACTACAAATGCTCGACAGTTTCTCGAGTGCAACATTCCCACGGATTGTTAAAAACTACTACAATTGCTCGACAGTATCTCGAGTGCAACATTCCCACGGATTGTTAAAAACTACTACAATTGCTCGAGAGTATCTCGAGTGCAACATTCCCACGGATTGTTAAAAACTACTACAATTGCTCGAGAGTATCTCGAGTGCAACATTCCCACGGATTGTTAAAAACTACTACAATTGCTCGAGAGTATCTCGAGTGCAACATTCCCACGGATTGTTAAAAACTACTACAATTGCTCGAGAGTATCTCGAGTGCAACATTCCCACGGATTGTTAAAAACTACTACAAATGCTCGACAGTTTCTCAAGTGCAACATTCCCACGGATTGTTACTACTACTACTACTACAAATGCTCGACAGTTTCTCGAGTGCAACATTCCCACGGATTGTTAAAAACTACTACAATTGCTCGAGAGTATCTCGAGTGCAACATTCCCACGGATTGTTAAAAACTACTACAATTGCTCGAGAGTATCTCGAGTGCAACATTCCCACGGATTGTTAAAAACTACTACAAATGCTCGACAGTTTCTCAAGTGCAACATTCCCACGGATTGTTACTACTACTACTACTACAAATGCTCGACAGTTTCTCAAGTGCAACATTCCCACGGATTGTTACTACTACTACTACTACAAATGCTCGACAGTTTCTCAAGTGCAACATTCCCACGGATTGTTACTACTACTACTACTACAAATGCTCGACAGTTTCTCAAGTGCAACATTCCCACGGATTGTTACTACTACTACTACTACAAATGCTCGACAGTTTCTCGAGTGCAACATTCCCACGGATTGTTAAAAACTACTACAATTGCTCGACAGTATCTCGAGTGCAACATTCCCACGGATTGTTAAAAACTACTACAATTGCTCGAGAGTATCTCGAGTGCAACATTCCCACGGATTGTTAAAAACTACTACAATTGCTCGAGAGTATCTCGAATACAACATTCCCACGGATTGTTACAAACTACTACAAATGCTCGACAGTTTCTCAAGTGCAACATTCCCACGGATTGTTACTACTACTACTACTACAAATGCTCGACAGTTTCTCGAGTGCAACATTCCCACGGATTGTTAAAAACTACTACAATTGCTCGAGAGTATCTCGAATACAACATTCCCACGGATTGTTACAAACTACTACAAATGCTCGACAGTTTCTCAAGTGCAACATTCCCACGGATTGTTACTACTACTACTACTACAAATGCTCGACAGTTTCTCGAGTGCAACATTCCCACGGATTGTTAAAAACTACTACAATTGCTCGAGAGTATCTCGAATACAACATTCCCACGGATTGTTACAAACTACTACAAATGCTCGACAGTTTCTCAAGTGCAACATTCCCACGGATTGTTACAAACTACTACAATTGGAAACGGTGAAAGGATGACCCCACTAAAAACGAAAACAGACCCAACTAAGATTTTTTTTTTTCCCATAAATAATCACTCTCCCAAACCTAACAGTTCGAAACGAGGAGGAATGAGTAATTGTTCTTAAAAAATAATAATAAAAAAAAACCTCCTTAGATCTCTTAACAATTCGTCGACAAACAAAAACCAATAAATCATTCAATAACCCAAGCAAATTCGAGTGAGAGAGAGAGAAAGAGAGAGTGTTTGAGTGAGTGAGTGAGTGAGAGAGAGTGTTTGAGTGAGTGAGAGACTACAGACCAGGAATAACTGCTGGTGAAAAAGGAATAGGCGACTAAACTAGACTCTAGAGAGAAATGAAGAAGGAAAACAGAATGACCTTGAGTGTAAAAAAAAAAGCCATTAAAAAAAAAAGGCAGTGGTTCGCTGCCCGTTGTCGCCGATTTCAATATAATTGGAAGATAATAGTTAAATTTGCGTGGAAAGGAACTACACGTCTCTGCGTGAGTTTGTGGGGTGCTGCCGTCTTCTCTATGACAGGAAGAAGGGGCCGGGGGCCTGTGGGGGGAGGAGGGATACATCAGAAACACCCACGAGGGAATTATCTCGCTCTTTTTTTTTAACTATGAATGTTTTTTAAAAGTCTATAAAATGCTTGAGTTAATATTGACAGGCACCTATCTTATTTTTATTTCTACCCTCCCGACCCCCCAATCAATCCCCCCTAATATTTGTACGAAAACAAATTAGGCTCCACAGCTTAGTGACTAATATATTTTTATTAATATTTTATCCGATGATTTGGAGTCTAGGTTTTAAATCCTGGTCGGGGCCTAAGTTTTTGTTTCTCCCCTCCAACGTCGGAGACAGACGTGGTTCGATATAATGGCCCGCGGAGGGTCACGCCCGGACCAGGAAAGATATTAAAAAAAAAATTTGAGTGATACACGGCCTTGCGAGGCGTTTTTAGTTTTATTTATCACCCAGAGAATTTGTCCCGTAGGGCTCAAGAGGACTGTTTTATGTCCATTTTAGTGTGTGTGTGTGTGTGTGTGTGTGTGCGTGTGAGACGCATAGAGTCTTACTACCTGTCCAAGCGATACCTCACCACACACACACACACACAAATGGGGGACGAGGAAGGTAGAATTTAGAGGAAAAGTATCCGCGGGAAACAGAAGAAGAAAACCCACCCTTCGATAAATCTCGTCGTGATACGAACCCTGCACCCTATCCTCCCCGTCCACCAAACCAGATCAGTCGGGAGAGAGTTAGTTAGATCCTTGGATCAGGAGAACATGTTCGTGAAGAGGTATTCAAGAGGTATTCCCCTATCAGTTGGTCACACGGACCAACTAACACAACCGGGCTTAGCTTTATATTTATACATATAAAGCACCGCGTCTTACTAACCGTCCGGGATATTGCCATATGTACAAATTACGGTGAAGTGTTAGGGATGAGTAAGGTGTAATTTAGAGTAAATGCACACACTTTGCGTAGAGAGAGAGAGTTAGTAGGAAAACCATTTAGGGGGAAAAAATACCCGACCGGTATTTGAACCCCGATCTCCCCGTCATCAATAGTCCAGTATATTGCGAGAGTAACCCGGAGCGGGGTTTCGTTTTATATAAATGATTATCGAATGGAAATTGGTGCTTATTTTCCAAATCGGTTTAAAAAAATAAAGACGTATAAGACTAGTTCAATGAGTAATACCAACAGTGATGGCATGCAGACTCGACGTCAGACTCATCAGTCTAGTTTCCCGGAACTGAGAATCGCAACAGTAAGACAAAAAAGAGTTCGAATGTAGATTCCGAGGAATCCCACTGGGGAAAAGGGGTTGAGGAGAACCTGATTCTGATTATATCCATCCAATACAGTTTTTTTAACCCTGGCTTAAATAGCGACTCCAGCTCAGGCATCAGCGTGTGGTCTCTGAAATACCTGAATCAAGCAGGGAATTAAATTATTAGATTGGAGAAAAATAGATACAAATTAAAAATAAAATAAATATCTATGATAGGTCGAGATCTTTGAATAATATTCACGAAGTTTTCACAAAATAGTTCGCGATATTCTTGTAGTAGAAGCTGTCAGGGTCGAAGAACATAAAAAAAAAACTGTACGAAAGGACATCTTCGTGCCAGGAGTAAACATGGGATAAAATACGACTCCCAAGTTATTTTTTTTACAGACTTGTAGTGAGGTCCGATTAGTGAAGTAGTAGGTACTGTTTGTAATTTTTGGCGTATGAGGCGGTAATTCGTGAGATACTGCCCCCCCGCTAGAGAAACATAACATATTTAAATTTGCGGGCTGTGTAATAACATGTCCGAGCGTCATGACTTACCGTTCTCCATGTTATGTTTATAGCCGGGATGTGTATATTCCTCTAGCAGACATAACTCAATGCTCGGGCCAGGGCCAACACTCCTCTGTCTAGAGTTGTAAATTATGTCTCGCACAGCCTCGTGGGCCATACCACCTCTCCTCTAGGTTGTAGCTACATGTATCAGATATATACCACCTCTCCTCTAGCTTGTAGCTACTATGTACAGATATATACCACCTCTCCTCTAGGTTGCAGCTACCATGTATCAGATATATACCACCTCTCCTCTAGCTTGTAGCTACCATGTATCAGATATATACCACCTCTCCTCTAGGTTGCAGCTACCATGTATCAATATATACCACCTCTCCTCTAGGTTGCAGCTACCATGTATCAGATATATACCACCTCTCCTCTAGCTTGTAGCTACCATGTATCAGATATATACCACCTCTCCTCTAGCTTGCAGCTACCATGTATCAGATATATACCACCTCTCCTCTAGCTTGTAGCTACCATGTATCAGATATATACCACCTCTCCTCTAGTTGCAGCTACCATGTATCAGATATATACCACCTCTCCTCTAGCTTGCAGCTACCATGTATCAGATATATACCACCTCTCCTCTAGCTTGCAGCTACCATGTACCAGATATATACCACCTCTCCTCTAGTTGCAGCTACCATGTATCAGATATATACCACCTCTCCTCTAGGTTGCAGCTACCATGTATCAGATATATACCACCTCTCCTCTAGCTTGCAGCTACCATGTATCAGATATATACCACCTCTCCTCTAGCTTGTAGCTACTATGTATCAGATATATACCACCTCTCCTCTAGCTTGCAGCTACCATGTATCAGATATATACCACCTCTCCTCTAGCTTGCAGCTACCATGTATCAGATATATACCACCTCTCCTCTAGTTGCAGTCTACCATGTATCAAATATATACCACCTTTCCTCTAGTATGCAGCTACCATGTTAAAAATTTTTCTTATAAAACACTACTCCTCTAGGTTGCAGCTACCATGTATCAATATATACACCTCTCCTCTAGCTTGCAGCTACCATGTATCAGATATATACCACCTCTCCTCTAGGTTGCAGCTACCACCATCACTTGTATAAGATATATACCACCTCTCCTCTAGCTTGTAGCTACTATGTATCAGATATATACCACCTCTCCTCTAGCTTGCAGCTACCATGTATCAGATATATACCACCTCTCCTCTAGCTTGAAAATATTATAACTATTAGGGCGCTGTCACAACTGATTATTTACCACAGCTTTTACTATTATCCGCACCGAGAAAACGAGCACATTTAAAAAAAACTCTTTTCTTTTTTAATAGAAAAGCGACTACTCCCGCCCGGTCTACTCAAACCATAATTCACATAAATAATGTTTTTACTGCGGGTAATATAGCGGAGCGCGCGCACACGCACACACGCACACCATACAACGAGCTTTTTCTGAGCGACACATCAGCTTTGGAAGAACAATATAATTTCGAAACCAATCGAATGAACCAGTGCGCATGCGCCTACAAGGATATATATATATATATTATATATATATTATATATATATATATATATATATATATAGAAGACAGCTTTATCTGATGCGCAATGATGTGAAATAACTCGCTATCTAAAGCGTGTTTGGTCATTTTCTGATTTGTTTGACGACAGAATACAATAGTTTGAAAAGAACCGTAGTGACTTTTTTATTCTTCGCATCTTAGTCTACTACTTGTTCAGGTTATGCGTGTATGTAATATTTACGGTAATGTGTTAGGGATGAGGGAGGTTGCATTTTAAAAGAGGTGTACCCACATTTACGTGTAGGGAAAGTGTAAAACCATTTAGAAAAAAACTCGGTATACCCGACGAGATTCAAACCCCGATCTCCCCGTCATCGACAGTCCAGTCTGTTACAAGAGTGACGCGTTAGACCAGTCGACCACCGAAACGGGTTTTAACATAGAGCCAACCCACTTCGGTGACCGCATGGTCTAAGGCGCTTCTCTCACAGTAGACTAGACTGCCGATGACGGGGAGATCGGGGTTCGAATTTCGGTCGGATGTATTGAGATTATTTACCCTAAATGGTTTTTCACTCTCCCTCCAGGAAAATGCGGGTACACCTCCTCTAAATATAACCTTCCTAGTTCATAAAACCACTAGCCTAATTAGTAGATATTATGCGTATAAAAGCGTAGTAAGACGCGGTGCTAATAAAAAGTATGAATTAGTGTTATTTTATAGGTACTGATAATATCTATCAAATGTGACAGCTGCAGATCACATGACTTGACGTATGAATACGTGAAAGTAGATATATAACTTTTTCTAGCTGCCCTTCCTATGAAAAACTGGACTGTAGCTTTGCACTGATTTGAGTCGGTTGGTTTTGAAATTCGATCTTGAGGAAGTTCAGGGTGGCTACAAAACATATTTTACAAAATTCCCTGACTTTTCCAGGCGACATTTTTCAATTTTCCCTGACTACTTTTTTCCAGTTTTAATGGTGGATAATGACTTGTTTTATTAATTATTGATCACATATTAAAAAAGTTTGTATCTACTAAACATACAGTTTTATCAGTTATTTTAAAAATTAAAATGTTATTTTATTTAGGTATTATTAACTTTTGTTTTAGTGTTTAGTTGTGAAATTAATGGGATTTTTAGATATACTTTTTAATTCCCTAACTTTTCCTTATATTTAGTTAAATTCCCTGACATTTCCCTGTTTTCCCTGTCTGTAGCCACCATGAAGTTCTAGAGCGTAGCCGACCAAGCTGAAACTGGTTGGACTAAAGCAGAGCGGATCGCGCTGAGAGCTATGATTGGTTAAGAGCGCTCTCACACACACACACACACACACACGTGACCCCTTCGTGAACGTGTGAAAGAAACCTCAGCCCTTCTTACCGTGAAGACAGCTCAGGCGGTTTATACCGGGCCGATGGAGGATAACGAGGGACACGACTAATAAGTCAATGAACCGTCTCCCGAGGAGCCCGGTTCGATCCCAATCTATGGTTGAGATTGACGACACCGATAGCCGGAGGTAACGGGAGACCACGACATAGCCGCTGAAGCGACCTCTAGAGTCAAAGTGACGGAGACTGAACCAACTTCTTTCCTTGTAACACTCGAGTCAGGGCAGTCACCCCTCGGGGATATCCCCACTGGAGGGACAGGGATGCGGAACATGGAGCTCGGAGTATATGTACCCGCACTTGCGCGAAGAGAGGGCGAGAAACCATTTAGGAAAAGAACCCACTCAATACACCCTGAGGCTGGGATTCTAGCTCAGACTTCCTTGTCCAGTTCTAAGAGAGATACTCTGTCTGGAGGTCTTGCCACCAAGGACCAACAACTCCAATAGAGCTACTCTGTCTGGGGTCTTGCCACCAAGGACCAACAACTCCAATAGAGCTACTCTGTCTGGGGTCTTGCCACCAAGGACCAACAACTCCAATAGAGCTACTCTGTCTGGAGGTCTTGCCACCAAGGACCAACAACTCCAATAGAGCCACTCTGTCTGGAGGTCTTGCCACCAAGGACCAACAACTCCAATAGAGCACTCTGTCTGGAGGTCTTACCACCAAGGACCAACAGTTCCAATAGAGCCACTCTGTCTGGAGGTCTTGCCACCAAGGACCAACAACTCCAATAGAGCTACTCTGTCTAGAAGTCTTGCCACCCAAGGACCAACAGCTCCAATAGAGCTACTCTGTCTGGAGGTCTTGCCACCAAGGACCAACAGTTCCAATAGAGCCACTCTGTCTGGAGGTCTTGCCACCAAGGACCAACAACTCCAATAGAGCTACTCTGTCTAGAAGTCTTGCCACCAAGGACCAACAACTCCAATAGAGCTACTCTGTCTGGAGGTCTTGCCACCAAGGACCAACAGTTCCAATAGAGCTACTCTGTCTGGAGGTCTTGCCACCAAGGACCAACAGTTCCAATAGAGCCACTCTGTCTGGAGGTCTTGCCACCAAGGACCAACAACTCCAATAGAGCTACTCTGTCTAGAAGTCTTGCCACCAAGGACCAACAACTCCAATAGAGCTACTCTGTCTGGAGGTCTTGCCACCAAGGACCAACAGCTCCAATAGAGCTACTCTGTCTGGAGGTCTTGCCACCAAGGACCAACAGCTCCAATAGAGCTACTCTGTCTGAAGGTCTTGCCACCAAGGACCAACAACTCTAATAGAGCTACTCTGTCTGAAGGTCTTGCCACCAAGGACCAACAGCTCCATTAGAGCTACTCTGTCTAGAGGTCTTACCACCAAGGACCAACAGCTTCAATAGAGCTACTCTGTCTAGAGGCTCGTGCAACCTTAAGATCAACAAGTTTTCTAATTAAAAGCCTGCCTCTCCTAACCTCGAACTTGAGGTGTTTTCTTCTAAGAACCCCCTCCTCCCCCGCCTCTCAAACAGCCCAAGTCTCTCCTAACCTCGAACTTAAGGTGTTTTCTTCTAAGAACCCCCTCCACCCCGCCCCTCAAACAGCCCAAGTTTCTCCTAACCTCGATCTTGAGGTGTTTTCTTCTAAGAACCCCCTCAAACAGCCCAAGTCCCCGCGTGACATAAGCTTGTAATTTGAATACTCCTCCCTACAAATGCACTAAAAAAATAACTGACGCTCGTTTTTAATTACGGGGTGTAAATAAACACGCAATGATTCCTGCCTAGAATTTTATTTTTTATGTGTATTTCTTTTCTGGTATGAAGTAAAATAAGTTTTTTAAAACAAGAAATACATAAAAATTAAATTCCCAGAAGTGCATGGTATGATATTTTATTTAAATATAGCAATATTTTGTTGGGGTGCCTTACACTAGACGAGAAAGATGGATTTTAAAAATAGTACACTCATATTCGTCTGGAGAGAGTATATAAAACCAATAAATAATAACCTGATTCTATTCACGATTCTGAGCTTAGAAACACAAGTTAAAGTGGTAGTGTAGGGGAATAGAGATAAGGTCGGTGTTTTTTGAAGTTTTTTTAGCAAAACATATTTTGGTCGAGAGAAATCAAATATTGCTTCAGTAGAAACATAGAGAATTTAATTTTCTTCACACGGTGACCTAACAGTTGTTAAATATCTGACGAGGGTGGCCTGGAATTTAATGACAACTTTTTCTCGTCCTTTGAAAAGTTTGTCATCCAATGACCTCGACAGATATTCAACAACTGTTGATATCACCATGTGAAGAGAATTAAACTCCATCAGGGTGTTAAGCCAGACTACATTTTAAAATTCCTTGACTTTTCCAGGTTTTCCAGAACCAATTTTCAAATTTTACAGTCGCCATATATTACAAACATTATTTTATTAAGATTGTAACTTGATGTAATAATATTTTAGACACATACACATTCTGAAATTGTGTCATTCTATAAAGGATTTTTTACCCACCTCGGTGGCGTAGTTGGCTAACGCGCTAGTCGTGTTGAGCCCGGCTGCCGAGGACGGGGAGATCGAGGTTCGAATCTCGGTCGGGTGAACTGGGGATGGTTTTCCCTAAATGGTTTTTCCACTCTCCCTCCACGCAAATGCGGGTTCACTTCCTCTAAATTCAACCTTCCCAATTCCAAATCCATTAGCGTAATTAGTACTTAAGCGTATAACCCGAACGGGTAGTAAGACGCGGTGCTAAATAATAAATAATAATAATAATAAATATAAAGGATTTAAGACTAAAGCGATGGTGGGCTATTGCTAAAAGAGACTAGCGGTGAGGGCATTAATTGTAAGAAAAATGTCATTTTGAATATTGTAAATAAAATTAACGTATTATTTTTGTGCATATTATGTGAACATCCCAGAAATTTGACCAAATTTCCTGATTTTACCCTGACAAAATAAAATTCTCTTTTTTAAGTTCGCTGGACAACCTGTCTATGTTTCTATTAGAGAACTAGTTAATTTAATTTGACAAAAAAAATTTGCTTTATAAAAACAGCAGAAACACTGGTCTTTTCCCTCGTCCCCTACATCCCCACCTTAAAGTAGATCACCCTGAGATAGCTCCGCCAACAAAATGGAGGCAAAGGTTTTTAATCAAACCATTGAATTAATATCAGCATATCAGTGGAGGTGTTTGATGCGCAATCTCAGAAACCAATTCAACGCACGACTTGCAAGCTAACACGACTAATAGAAGGGATGAAAAATTTTTTAAGGAAGGTAGAATATAAAGGAAATGTATCCGAATTTTCATAGAGGGAACGCACGTGGGAAAACAGGCACAAAAAAAAAAAAACACCGAAACATCTTATAAGATCCGGCCGATACTCGAACCAGGGGCCAACTGGAACCGGACGACGCCTTTTGTCCGCGCCCATCTCGGTGGTGAGAGCGACCGGTCAACCTCGGACCGTGGTCTTAGAGCGATGGGAATGTCCGGACAAGAATCTTTGGGTACTAAGAGATTTCTGATACGTCATTGTGCAGAGTCAGACAGGTGTATAGGCTAGGAGAGAATAAAAAGGGGGGGGGAGGGAGATTTAGACATTTCGTGAGATTATAATCTCAGTTACAGAAATTATGACTTATCATCCGCAGCCTAAGCGTACACTTTGTTTCTTTATTTCAACTTTTTTTTTCCATTCCTTATTTTTATTGTGTAGACTGTCTTTTGTTTTGATTCTTCTTTTTTTTTTACGTTTCGTTTTTCTCGAGCTGTTACTGTTGAGGGCCCTCCCCCCCTTCCTAACCTGAAC
The DNA here is from genome assembly GCA_033556935.1 of Timema podura. NCBI lineage: Eukaryota > Metazoa > Arthropoda > Insecta > Phasmatodea > Timematidae > Timema > Timema podura. The sequence continues at coordinate 57,605,922 of JAVRXN010000012.1, read as the reverse complement.
CCTCAGAAGAGAAGACAATATCAGAGATGCGCCCTGCCCTTGGCATTCTTCGAGAACCAGTGGTGCCAACAGGCTCTGTCTGTAACTATATATCTGTAAACATGCTCTGTAACTAAATATACCTGTTGTAACATGCTATGTTTGTAACTAGATCTACCTGTTGTAACATGCTTTGTCTGTAACTATATACCTGTAAACATGCTCTGTAACTAAATATACCTGTTGCAACATGCTATGTCTGTAACTAGATCTACATGATGTCACATTCTTTGTCTGTAACTATATTTACCTGTTATAACATGCTATGTCTGTAACTAGATCTACATGATGTAACATGCTTTGTCTGTAACTATATACCTGTAAACATGCTCTGTAACTAAATATACCTGTTGCAACATGCTATGTCTGTAACTAGATCTACATGATGTAACAGGCTCTGTCTGTAACTATATACCTGTAAACATGCTCTGTAACTAAATATACCTGTTGCAACATGCTATGTCTGTAACTAGATCTACATGATGTCACATTCTTTGTCTGTAACTATATTTACCTGTTATAACATGCTTTGTCTGTAACTATATCTACCTGTTGTAACATGCTTTGTCTGTAGCTAGATCTACCTGTTGTAACATGGTTTGTCTGTAATTATATCTACCTGTTGTAACATGCTTTGTCTGTAGCTAGATCTACCTGTTGCAACATGCTGTGTCTGTAACTATATCTGCCTGTTGTAACATGGTTTGTAACTAGATCTACCTGTTGCAACATACTATGTCTGTAACTAGATCTACATGATGTAACATGCTTTGTCTGTAACTATATCTACCTGTTGTAACATGCTTTGTCTGTAGCTAGATCTACCTGTTGTAACATGCTTTGTCTGTAGCTAGATCTACCTGTTATAGCATGCTTTGTCTGTAACTATATCTACCTGTTGTAAAATGCTTTGTCTGTAGCTAGATCTACCTGTTGTAACATGCTTTGTCTGTAATTATATCTACCTGTTGTAACATGCTTTGTAGCTAGATCTACCTGTTGTAACATGCTGTGTCTGTAACTATATCTGCCTGTTGTAACATGGTTTATAACTAGATCTACCTGTTGTAACATGCTGTGTCTGTAACTATATCCACCTGTTGTAACATGGTTTGTAACTAGATCTACCTGTTGCAACATGTTTTGTCTGTAACTATATCTGCCTGTTGTAACATGGTTTGTAACTAGATCTACCTGTTGTAACATGCTGTGTCTGTAACTATATCTACCTGTTGTAACATGGTTTGTAACTAGATCTACCTGTTGCAACATACTATGTCTGTAACTAGATCTACATGATGTAACAGGCTCTGTCTGTAACTATATACCTGTAAACATGCTCTGTAACTAAATATACCTGTTGTAACATGCTATGTCTGTAGCTAGATCTACATGTTGTAACATGCTTTGTCTGTAATTATATCTGCCTGTTGTAACATGGTTTGTAACTAGATCTACCTGTTGTAACATGCTTTGTCTGTAAGTATATCTACCTGCAGCAACATTCTGCGAAGCCACGGAGATAAAAAAAAAATATAGCAACGCTCCTTACTAACCGTTCGGGTTATACGCTTTTTTTTTTAATAAAATGGATCAGCGGATATGTGGATTAAATGTAGAAGCTCATTTAGTCTGGTTCGCCGGTGATGATATCAGGGTTCAAATCCTGACTCGGTGTACAAAGAACAGTTTTCAACTCTTTCTCCAGGCGTAATTAAAGTCCTGGTGGTTAGTAAGACGCGATGGGGGGAGGGGGGGGGGGAAGCTAGACTACAAAAATATTTTACTAGAGTAAAAAAAAAAAATCTTGTGCTAAATAAAAAAGTCTTAACGAAATAAATAACGTAAATCAGAAGTTTTTACCAACAAATAAAAGTGAGCATATAAACATGAACCCACTTGAGATTTGCTCGTGTTAGAAATGGTTGTTTTTTTCCACGTCCCTTGTCTAATTCAGCGAGTTTTTGTCCGAGCGGTTGGCAGCGCTGTGACCGCAGCGTAGTAGCAACTACACTCGTGGAAATAGCTAATGAAATTATTCCCAATGACTAAGCGAGATTTGCTATTAAAAAGTTCTCCAGAACATCCTGGGATAGCCGCGATCACGTTCCGTAGCGGGGCAGGTACTGACTGGGCTCCGAACACAGGACCCATTAAGGGTTCCGCCTTCCGTTAGATAACAATATTCTCACACTGTTTTATTTTTGCGCCGCGTATTACTACCCGTTCGGACGCTTATGTACTAAGCTACAAGATTTTTTTAGGGATTAGGAAGGCGAGTGTACCCGCATTTGCGTGGAGGGAGAGTGGAAAACCATTCTGGAAAATAACCCTTGAGTACACTCGATTTCCTCGTCATCGGAAGTCTAGTTTAAAAATAAAATAAAAATCTATCTCGCTCAATGTTGATAACAGTGTCACCTAAAAGTAAAAAATCTCTGAGATGTAAAAATTGTTCGATTTAATTAAAATACCGAAAATCGAGTTTCCTAACAGGTACTAGATCTTCAAAATATCTCATTATATGAAATAATGGTCCCATATATTTCGACGTTATTTCATAGACAATATTAATTTATTTCAGCTATTTAATGTGCACTTTTTGAACCGACAGATTACATCAGCACAAGAGAATTTCTATGAGTGATAGCGAAAGTGCCTACCAATTTTGCCCGGAAAGGTATTTTCACATACCTTCTAGGTTTTTTTTTTACACGCCACAGTCGACATGGGACCGACGGCTTTACTTCCCCTCCGAAGGAAGTTGTGCAACGGATCTCTATCCATCGACCCGGGTTGGGAATGAACCCACGAACATCGGGTCTTGAGGCAAGAACTTTATCTCTAGACCACCGGTGTTGACCGTAGACAATATTATTTTCTACTGGTGTCCGTTGATGGTTATTTTTAAATTATTATTAGCACCGCGTCTTACTACCCGTTCGGGTTATACGCACTTACGCTAATGTGCTATGGTAGGGTGATTGTGAGATGAAATGGAGGACCTACAGTTTAACGTGGAATCCGAACCACGGTGGAGGCCTGGCATTCCTCACATTCACAAGTTGTGATTAATACAAATCTTGCCAGAGGTGAAGGAAGGGTTTGGCAATCAGATAAATCTGTGCCGGGACCGAGGATTGAACCCCGGACCCCAGCACAGAAGTCTGACACCTTACCCCTAGACCACCAGGTCACCGATGATTTTTAAAGATCAGTTATTTTCATTTTAAATCAAATTAAATATCAGAACTAGGCTCATATGCCCGATTGCTGAGAGTTTGATCGTGCACGGGTTCTTCGGTCACGATTTATCGATACATCAGCTAAATACTGTTCTTTTTTTTTAAAAGAAATATACCAACTAAAAAAAATATTTAACTAAGAAATATTTGTGGTGACCTGGTGGTCTAGGGGTAAGGTGTCGGACTTCTGAGCTGGCGTCCAGGGTTCAATCCTCGGTCCCGGCACAGATTTATCTGATTACCAAACCCTTCCTTCACCTCTGACAAGATGTGTATTAATCACAACTTGTGAATGTGAGGAATGCCAGGCCTCCACCGTGGTTCGGATTCCACGTTAAACTGTAGGTCCATTTCATCTCTCAATCACCCTACCATTACACATTAGCGTAAGTGCGTATAACCCGAACGGGTAGTAAGACGCGGTGCTAATAATAATAACTAAGAAATAATAATTTTCCTGCTATTCTGATATGAGAGAATAATATAAAAATGTATATAAATTTTTTTTTTAAAAACTCTTTAATTTTTCTTCTTTAACTTTTGAAAATAGCATATGATACAAGTTTAATAAAATTAGGAAAATATATTTCAAATTATTATATTTAAATGCCTTAAAGGAAATATGATTGATATCTCGGATGATAAAACATCGATATAAATAAATATATGTATTCTACACACAGCCCTACTATTGATAAGTTCTGTAAAAGACAGGTCAGGATATTTCTGTTAATTAATATAAATTAGTAAAAAGATGAGGTCTCCCTTCACACGGAAATTCCCGTAATTAAAAATGATTTGCACCTTGTGTGTTGTTGATATTCTGTGTTAAGAAATATTTTTAAGGTAAGCCCTAAATAATGCGGTAAAAAAAAGAGCAAATAAATAGCACACAATAAAAGTGAACACTTCTAGTTCAATAATATGAATAAAATCTCTCTTCCTTCGTTCGACTAAGGTCTGCGTCTAAAAATGCGCTTTGATTGAAAATAAAAAAAAAAAGTTGGCGGCGTCAGTAAAACTCGCGTTATACCGTCAATCTAGATTCAAGACGATTAAAATAAAAATAGACTAATTAATCGGTTGTTTAACGAGACTAGACAAGGTGGCCTTAGAAAAATGATCCTAATCCGGTATTACTAAGTGGTCCTATTTTTCCCTGCGTGATACTTAAAAAAAATGTGTTTGTTATTGTTCTTTTCCTTTTTTTTTCCGCCCCCCCCCCCCCTTGGACGCACAGTTTTATATAAACAAGTTATAATAAGAAGTTTTTGGTAGGCCCGGTAGTTAACCGGTGGTCAAGGATTCATTATCTGATTGGCTGTTAATAGCAGGTGGGCGGGGCCAAGACGCGAGCCGTGGGAAAAAAAACAGGGGTGAGGAAAACACGGGCCGTGGCCATTAGTAGGCCAACAAGGGTCCCTTCCCCCCCGCGTCTTAACACCCGTCCGAGATATACGCATTTCAACAACGATAATGGGGTAAAAATGAGGATGGTAGAATTCTAGAGGAAATGTACCCACATTTGTTTAAAAGGAGAGGGTTTAAAAGAAAAAAAACCTCTAGTACACCCAGTTGAGATTCTAGCCCCGAACTTTTCGTGACAGGAAAACCAGACTAGACGAGCCTGACATTTGAGTCCGCGTGTCCAAAGACGTATGCGAGTGTTTTGTGAGAATGTCTTAGGTTCTCGAACCACGCTGGTTTTTTTAAATATTGTTTTTGTTTTTTAAATATTTTTTATTAGTTTTTAAAATTATAATTTCGAGGAGAGTAGTAGATGGGGGGAAAAAGGGGGGTGGGATTACAAACAAAATTACAAACAAAGTCTCACCAAGCTCTGGTTTAGTTTTTTTGAAATATTTTTATGGGTATTTTCCCTGCACGTTTTTCACTGGCATACCTCCATCCAACTTAATTCCTGCTATGGGAGGACAAACAGGGGAAGAGGAAAATACAAACGACAATACAAATTGTGTTCTGACTCTCCTATTAAATGACGTCATTCTATTCCCAAAGATCCATTCTACGCTCCTATAACAGTTACTTTGTCAACTGTTTACAAGTCTATATATTATGTATAGAGTCATAGAATTATTATTATTATTATTATTATTAGCACCGCGTCTTACTACCCGTTCGGGTTATACACACTTACGCTAATGTGTAATGGTAGGGTGATTGTGAGATGAAATGGAGGACCTACAGTTTAACGTGGGATCCGAACCACGGTGGAGGCCTGGCATTCTACACATTCACAAGTTGTGATTAATACACATCTTGTCAGAGGTGAAGGAAGGGTTTGGCATTCAGATAAATCTGTGCCGGGACCGAGGATTGAACCCCGGACCCTCAGCACAGAAGTCTGACACCTTACCCCTAGACCGCCAGGTCATATAAATTTTTTTAATACGTTTTATATGTTTATACGATTTTATACTAATTACGCTAATGTGTTGAGGATGAGGAAGGTTAAATTTAGAAGAAATGTACCCGCATTTACGTGGAGGGACAGTGGGAAAAACATTTAGGGTGAAAAAACCACTCCCAGTACACCCGACCTGGTTTAAAACCTCAAATCTCCCCATCATCGCGAGTCTAATCCATCGCGAGAGTAGCGCCTTAGACTATGCGGCCACCTAAGCGGGTTATGTAGAAAATCAGACCAAACGTATAAATATATAGAATAATTTTAATATGAAGGGACTTATCTGACAGAAAAGGTTAAATAAATCTACTTTTATGTACCCATACGTCAAGTCATGTCATCTGCAGCTGTCACTATGGATAGCTATTATTAATACCTATAAAATAACAATAATAATAATAATAATAATAATATAGTAAACATAATAATATAGTAAACAAAGTGTTAAAAGATAAAAAGTTTACTTTTATCTAGACAGTGTTCCAAATGTCCACTCGCTAGAAAATCAATATTTATTGTTTTTAGCCAAAATGTGTATATATATATATATATATATATAAAACTATGGTCTCTTAGCTTCCAGATCACCTTAATGTGTTTTATTAGAGTTGAAAAGGGAAATCAGTTACAGAAAAGAAAAAGCAAAAAAAGGAATGAAAGTAATCCTGGAGAGTTATCAAATAGTTCAGCTCAACTTCTGTTTACTGTGCACACGTCATCCATTACCTGTGCTGCCCCTAGCCGCGCTCTCTCGAACTGACTTTTAAATTCCACTAATCCGGAACACGTGTTATTTATAATCGATAATTGGAGGAAATGTGGTAGCTGCGCGGAAAATGTTGCAAAAAAAAAAAAGAGAGAGAAAGAGAAAGAGCACTTAGTTTTATTTGCCAATTATAATAATTGGGATATTATTTTTAGTATGAATTATTTTCCTGTGGTTGGAGAATTGGTGGGTGGATGGAGAAACGGGAAAGGGGGGGGGGGGGGTTTGGAGACGAACTTAACATGAAATATTCACCATTATTCTAATTTTATGTAATTCTTAAATTGTTTCTGGAAGTTTCTAGGTCCCAGCGTTTCAGAGAAGAGTGGACCTAGCAGCTGTTATAAGGACCATCCCAACCAGGTCTACTAGAGTCCTTCGTTCGACTCTATGAGAAGATGTAGGCTAATATATATATATATATATATTTTTTTTTCCAATCTGTTTTAAAATGTGCTCTACAAAAGAGGGGTGAGGGGGTCGGGGATCCAAAACAAAATGAGGACCCATGGCCTCTATATATTTCTCTGAGGGTTCAAAAATGTACACCCATATTTTAGTAGGAACCCCGTTTTGGAAGGCCTTACTTCGTACCAGAATCTTCTGTGTAGTAGTAGTAGTTTGGTAAGATAAAAATCCTTCTAGAACAGAAGTTGGAAGTTTGTCAAAAGGCCTTTTATCCTACTAAAATACTATTATACAGTAGGATTCTAGTACGAGATAAGGCCTTCAAGAATTGACTTTCTAACCAAATCACGATGGGTTTAAGCAGGCAGAGTACAAATAATTTCGAGTTATTTTAAGGTGACAATTTTTCCCTCGGTATTTTCGATTTTTTTAAAAATAATCACTGTGGGGATCAGGAGAAGGTGATTGCCATCTAAATGGTGTATATATTACACCCTGTAGTCATATTTTTATATTCGGGCTAGTAGACAGAATCGATAAATCAAATCTATTAAATGTAGATATATGTGAAGTAAACGAGACAACGTCCAGTTAAGTTGACCGAGAGAACGGATCTAGATGAGCGAGAAATAATTGTCACTGGCTATGAGTATCTACCTTGTACACCTACGCTAAACACAGTACATCATCTCTGAAAAGTAGCAGTCTTATCTTGAGGTATTACACTATGGGCCGGTTTCATAGTCAGACTAGCTTTGCTCGTTGGAGTCTCCCTCTGAGTTTTATTTGCTAGTGGATATAAACTAATGTAATTGCAGCGTTGTTTTGAAATTAAAAAAGAGGTGTGGAAAATGTGCAAAATTCACCTAAAATCATAAAAATCTTGCTCTTTCTAAGGTATAACCGATGGATTATTATTATTATTATTATTATTATTATTATTATTATTATTATTAGCACCGCGTCTTACTACCCGTTCGGGTTATACTCACTTACGCTACTGTGTAATGGTAGGGTGATTGTGAGATGAAATGGAGGACCTACAGTTTAACGTGGGATCCGAACCACGGTGGAGGCCTGGCATTCCACACATTCACAAGTTGTGATTAATACACGTCTTGTCAGAGGTGAAGGAAGGGTTTGGCAATCGGATAAATCTGTGCCGGGAACGAGGATTGAGCCCCGGACCCCCAGCACATAAGTACGACACCTTACCTCCCCTAGGCCGCCAGGTCACCTTTTATATTACTATTCCGAGTACTCTATGTCGTGTTCGGTCCGCTGTAGCTATGTGAGGCATGCGCCTTACCGAGGTCGTTTAGTGCCTCCATCGTACCTCTCTACTCCTTCGCCTCCATAAACCTGCCACCGCGGGTTATGTTCAGGTTAAGTTTAACTGTTGTGCGAAATAACCCTTTAACAGCGGCGCAACGAGAGAACGTTTCAAATAAAACAGTCCGGACCTCCTGCAACGGCGTGTTCTCCTGATCGTTAATTGACCAATCGCGCATTAGCGCTGCCTATTATGGTTATTAGCTGTTTATTACAGTGACGCCATATTATATTGATCTCTTCCGTGGAGCTCGGGATTCCTCGATCTCTTGATGTAGTGTCTAAATCCGCCGATACAGTAACAATGGCTGGTGTCTCTGTGCAGTACAAAGGGTACTCCTATTAGTACCAGACACAATTCTGGGTAGTACATCCCTCTGGGTGTAAGATAGTTGAGTTTTATAGACTTCAGACAAGTGTCAATAAATGATGTACTCGCTCTGCGTGAACTGCTGTAAATAGCCATGTTGCCAAGTGTCTTCGTTGTGCGTTCCTCAGGGTAGCTGCCACGTTGCCAAGAGTCTTCGTTGTGCGTTCTTCCGGGTAGGGGCCATAGCTAATACTTATCAGGAGCTGACATAGTCCCTGCAACCACTATCGGGAGGTGACAAAGCCCCTGCAACCACTATCAGGAGGTGACACTAAATCCCCTGCAATTACTATTAGGAGGTGACAAAGCCCCTGCAACCACTATCAGGAGGTGACACTTAAGCCCCTGCAACCACTATCGGGAGGTGACACTAATGTCCCTGCAACCACTATCGGGAGGTGACACTAGAGTCCCTGCAACCACTATCAGGAGGTGACAAAGCCCTTGTAACCACTATCAGGAGGTGACACTAAATCCCTGTAACCACTATCAGGAGGTGACACTAAATCCCCTGCAACCACTATCAGGAGGTGACACTAAATCCCCTGCAACCACTATCAGGAGGTGACACTAAAGCCCCTGCAACCACTATCGGGAGGTGACACTAAAGCCCCTGCAACCACTATCAGGTGACACTAAATCCCCTGCAACCACTATCAGGAGGTGACACTAAAGCCCCTGCAACCACTATCAGGAGGTGACACTAAAGCCCCTGCAACCACTATCAGGAGGTGACACTAAAGTCCCTGCAACCACTATCAAGAGGTGACAAAGCCCCCCCCCCTGCAACCACTATCAGGAGGTGACACTAAAGTCCCTGCAACCACTATCAGGAGATGACACTAAAGCCCCTGCAATCACTATCATGAGGTGACACTAAAGCCCCTGCAACCACTATCAGGTGACACTAAATCCCCTGCAACCACTATCAGGAGGTGACACTAAAGCCCCTGCAACCACTATCAGGAGGTGACACTAAAGTCCCTGCAATCACTATCAAGAGGTGACAAAGCCCCCCCCCCCTGCAACCACTATCAGGAGGTGACACTAAATCCCCTGCAACCACTATCAGGAGGTGACACTAAAGCCCCTGCAACCACTATCGGGAGGTGACACTAAAGCCCCTGCAACCACTATCAGGTGACACTAAATCCCCTGCAACCACTATCAGGAGGTGACACTAAAGCCCCTGCAACCACTATCAGGAGGTGACACTAAAGTCCCTGCAACCACTATCAAGAGGTGACAAAGCCCCCCCACCCCTGCAACCACTATCAGGAGGTGACACTAAAGTCCCTGTAACCACTATCATGAGGTGACACTAAAGCCCCTGCAATCACTATCATGAGGTGACACTAAAGCCCTGCAACCACTATCAGGAGGTGACACTAAAGCCCCTGCAACCACTATCGGGAGGTGACACTAAAGCCCCTGCAACCACTATCAGGAGGTGACACTAAAGCCCCTGCAACCACTATCAGGAGGTGACACTAAAGTCCCTGCAACCACTATCAAGAGGTGACAAAGCCCCCCCCCCTGCAACCACTATCAGGAGGTGACACTAAAGTCCCTGTAACCACTATCATGAGGTGACACTAAAGCCCTGCAATCACTATCATGAGGTGACACTAAAGCCCCTGCAACCACTATCAGGAGGTGACACTAAAGCCCCTGCAACCACTATCATGAGGTGACACTAAAGCCCCTGCAACCAATATCAGGAGGTGACACTAAAGTCCCTGCAACCACTATCAAGAGGTGACAAAGCCCCCCCCCCCCCCCCCTACAACCACTATCAGGAGGTGGCAGGCACTATCTTGCTCCTGTCTGTGGTGTTGTACAACAATGTGGCAGTTGCTAGCAGAGTAATGAAGACCGAGGAAAAAACAAACGCTACCTATCTGGAAATCTTTCATGAATTTTAAAACTAAATAGAGGGAAAAGGGGTGGAGGGAGAGGTTTTCCGAACGGGGAAGGAAGAATGCGGTCCCTTCTGTGGTTTTCAACGGCAAGGACAGTTTGGAGGATGTTGCTACCATAATTCTTGTCCGATATGGTCACTCGCACCGGCCATGTTTGGAGGTTGGTTCCGTCTCCTCCTGTGTTTCTGGAGGCTGCGTGGAGGGAGGAGGGTATAGGTCGGGGAGGAAGGGGACGCGCGATACGGGCGAGTAGTTTCACAGTTTTTTATAAAACCAATATTTAATTTACAGAATAAATGAAACGATACTTCACTAATTAAGAGTTTGGTTTTTATACTTCTGCCGATGACGAGGGGGAGATCGGGGCTTGAATCCAGGTCGAATGTAACGAGGGTGATTTTTTCCCCCCTAAACAATTTTTTCCACTCTCCCTCCACGAACATGCGGGTACATTTCCTCTAAATCCAACCTTACCTCATCCATAACACATCAGAGTAATTAGTACATATGGAGAGTAACCCGAACGTTTAGTGTGAAGCTGTGATAAAATAATAATTGATAATTACGTTACTATACGTGTCACATTAGAGCAGATTATTGTGGGGTGGGGGGGCTGAGAGGGGACGTGACCCCCCTCCCCCATCCCGTGCTAAGGCAGATAGTCCCGTCTTCCCCCAAGTAGAACACTAAACAGACCAAGAGAATCCTAGGTCGTGGCTCTCCTTGTAAGGAATCGCGCAAACGATGTGGTCTCACCATGTTTTATATATATATATATATTATATATATATATATATATATATATATTATATATATTCACCCGGGTTTCAAATAACAGTTTTATTGGTGTTTTTGATGGTGTCATATCAGAAGAAAACAAAACGAAGGCTTAACGTTTGAATACCATTGTTAACTTATTGGGAACTATTTATATATATATATATATATATATATATATATATACACACATGTATCTGGTGGGGTATATCCGTGAAGGAACAAGGTTGGAGAAATGTTGCCCCCCCCTCTTTTTTTTTAGATCAATGACGTATTCCTCGCTCGGGTTCGGATCCTGACCTCCTTGATAGTTCTCGATTCGCGTATTGATACTTATTCGTGGACGCTAGACTATCTAGAGTCTGTTAATGATAGGTTTTTACCTGGATGACAATTCAAAAGTCATGTGTTTAGTTTTTTGAATTGCCAACACTTGTAGAAGATCACTGTTTTGTTATAAATGTTAAGTTTTTTTAATTACATGTTATATTTTACACTTAAAATAACGTAAACTTCAGTTTTCTCACACTTTTAATAATTTTTCTGTTTATTCAATCCGAAACAATTATGTTACACATAATTAAAAGTACTTATTCTCCGTTTTGGAATGTTATTTATGATGTGTAATATATCACATACATTAATACCTTTTAATACAGGTATCGTATTTACTTGGAAAAGAGAAAAAACTTGTCTTTTATATATATATAAAAATGATTTTATGATTTTTTATCGCATTTCGAAATATTTAACTGAATAAAATATTGTTATCCACTGCGTGGGTGCATCATTGTAAAGAACTTGTTTCCGTCACGTTCAATCACGTGGTTTAAATTCGTCGGTCGCCATTTTGAAGTTATGTTAGTTAAGACATTTTGTGAAAGTGCTGTAAATAGTAATGTTTTTAAGTGGAATAAAACGATAAATAAGCTTTGTGGCCGACCTAAAATAAATATATAAATAATAGTGGCCTAAATTACTGTGGTTACCTGTAACACTCATACATTACCATACGTTTTCATTACAGTTATCCAAAGTGACAGATGTCAGCTGTTGGCGTAGGGATACATTAGGGACTATTTCTAGTAACTTTTTGAGCTGTCATCCAAGTAAACTAAGGTCGTGGATGTATTATACTGTCTCGTGTTCGGCCGCCAGGTAGGTTATTATCACACCTACCAGCTCTGTTATCTTGTGGTCAGAGTTCCTGTCTACATACCAGCTCTGATATCTTGTGGTCAGAGTTCCTGTCTACATACCAGCTCTGATATCTTGTGGTCAGAGTTCCTGTCTACATACCAGCTCTGATATCTTGTGGTCAGAGTTCCGGGACTACATACCAGCTCTGTTATCTTGTGGTCAGAGTTCCTGGCTAGGCTACATATCAGCTCTGTTATCTTGTGGTCAGAGTTCCTGGCTAAATACCAGCTCTGTTATCTTGTGGTCAGAGTTCCTGGCTAAATACCAGCTCTGTTATCTTGTGGTCAGAGTTCCTGACTACATACCAGCTCTGTTATCTTGTGGTCAGAGTTCCTGGCTAGGCCTACATATCAGCTCTGTTATCTTGTGGTCAGAGTTCCTGGCTAAGTATACCAGCTCTGTTATCTTGTGGTCAGAGTTCCTGGCTAAATACCAGCTCTGTTATCTTGTGGTCAGAGTTCCTGACTACATACCAGCTCTGTTATCTTGTGGTCAGAGTTCCTGGCTACATACCAGCTCTGTTATCTTGTGGTCAGAGTTCCTGGATAAATAACAGCTCTGTTATTTTGTGGTCAAAGTTCCTGGCTAAATACCAGCTCTGTTATCTTGTGGTCAGAGTTCCTGTCTACATACCAGCTCTGTTATCTTGTGGTCAGAGTTCCTGGCTACATACCAGCTCTGTTATCTTGTGGTCAGAGTTCCTGTCTACATACCAGCTCTGATATCTTGTGGTCAGAGTTCCTGTCTACATACCAGCTCTGATATCTTGTGGTCAGAGTTCCTGTCTACATACCAGCTCTGTTATCTTGTGGTCAGAGTTCCTGGCTAAATACCAGCTCTGTTATCTTGTGGTCAGAGTTCCTGGCTAATACCAGCTCTGTTATCTTGTGGTCAGAGTTCCTGACTACATACCAGCTCTGTTATCTTGTGGTCAGAGTTCCTGACTACATACCAGCTCTGTTATCTTGTGGTCAGAGTTCCTGGCTAGCCTACATATCAGCTCTGTTATCTTGTGGTCAGAGTTCCTGACTACATACCAGCTCTGTTATCTTGTGGTCAGAGTTCCTGGCTAGGCCTACATACCAGCTCTGTTATCTTGTAGTCAAAGTTCCTGGCTAAATACCAGCTCTGTTAGCTTGTGGTCAGAGTTCCTGGCTAGCCCTACATACCAGCTCTTTCATCTTGTGGTCAAAGTTCCTGGCTAAATACCAGCTCTGTTATCTTGTGGTCAGAGTTCCCGGCTAGGCCTACATACCAGCTCTTTCATCTTGTGGTCAGAGTTCCTGGCTACAGATCTACAAGTCCCGGTTTCAATCCCCGGCGCTTACAGATTCCTCTGGGAAGCAACGGGTCTGTAACTGGGGTCGAACTCAAGCCTTGTGAGGACAAATGAGGAGCTATTCGAATAGAGAAGTAGCGGCTCTGGTCTAGAAAACTGTGATTAACGGCCAGGGGGGTCCGTTGTGCTGATCCCATGCCACTTCTCTGAAGGCACTATCTTCGCCAAGAGACGGCGGCCGCTCGGTACGAAATGGTCGAGTGCAAGCTGACGCCATGGAGTTTTGAAAAGTGATTACTATTATTATCACACATTAAATGGACATTACATTGAGCACGGGATGACTCTTGGGAAGCTCACCGGTTAGAGCATTGGCGTACTTAAGACGGAGGTCCCTGGTTAGATTCCCCTTGTCTAGGTGCCTTTTTTATTTAAAGAATATAATAACTAAGTATCATCTTGATATCATTTCAACTAAACAACGAGTTGGTGTGACGTGTCACACACGTCCATCTCTAGCGACCAATGGAACAAGAGCACGAGTGATCGAAGGATGAACCAATAGCAAGTCACCCGCTACGGTGGCCGCGTGGTCTAACGCGCTATTCTCTGAGTAGACTAGACTGCCGAGGGCGGGGAGATCGAGCTTCGAATCTAGGTAGGTTGTACTGAGGGTGGTTTCCCCCACGCAAATGTGGGTACACTTCCTCTGAATATTACCTCCCTAATCCCTTAAAACTATTAGCGTAATTGGTGACCTGGTGTCTAGGGGTAAGGTGTCGGACTTCTGAGCTGGCGTCCGGGGTTCAATCCTCGGTCCCGGCACAGATTTATCTGATTGCCGAACCCTTCCTTCACTCTGACAAGACGTGTATTAATCACAACTTGTGAATGTGAGGAATGCCAGGCCTCCACGTGGTTCGGATTCCACGTTAAACTGTTTAGTCCTCCATTTCATCTCACAATCACCCTACCATTACACATTAGCGTAAGTGCGTATACCCGAACGGGTAGTAAGACGCGGTGCTAATAATTAATATATAATATTAGCGTAATTAGTACATATGCGTACAATCTGAACGGGTAGTAAAGCGCGGTGCTGAAATACAACAACATCCAAATCTTCAGTAGGCCTACCGTTGTTAATCGCACGGAGTGGAGGTATAATAATTTATCTCTAGAGTAAAGTTTTTCTTCACCTACTTGTTAATACTTAGATGTCTTGGCACGTTCCCGCGCTAATTGTAAGTGGCCATAAAGTCGCCAAAGCACGTTTTGATCCGACCCAATTAGCCGCACACACGGCTTGTAATGATCTGCAGCCAATGAGGATGACAAGTTAGCTCTTTACATCACGTGGGGGCCTACACCATGGTCGGAGGATAGACTGTCCTCTTCTGTGTAAGGACCGTGGTCGGAGAATAGACTGTCTTCTTCTGTGTACATCATGGTCGGAGGATAGACTGTCTTCTTCTATGTACAGCATGGTCGGAGGATAGACTGTCCTCTTCTGTGTAGGACCGTGGTTGGAGGATAGACTGTCCTCTTCTGTGTACACCATGGTCGGAGGATAGACTGTCCTCTTCTGTGTACACCATGGTCGGAGGATAGACTGTCCTCTTCTGTGTACACCATGGTCGGAGGATAGACTGTCTTCTTCTGTGTACACCATGGTCGGAGGATAGACTGTCCTCTTCTGTGTACACCATGGTCGGAGGATAGACTGTCCTCTTCTGTGTACACCATGGTCGGAGGATAGACTGTCCTCTTCTGTGTACACCATGGTTGGAGGATAGACTGTCCTCTTCTGTGTACACCATGGTTGGAGGATAGACTGTCCTCTTCTGTGTACATCATGGTCGGAGAATAGATTGTCTTCTCTGTACACCATGGTCCGAGAATAGACTGTGCTATTCAAGTGGCGCTTTCCTCGAATCTCGGTTGAGTGTACAAACCTTACTATCCTCTTAAATTATTTCCACTATTCCTCCGAGCGAACACGGGTACATTTCCTCTAAATTCTACCTTAAATGTTTATGTATTGATAATAATATCTATCACAAGTCACAGCTGCAGATCACATGACTTGACGTATGAAAACAAGGACTGCATGTGTAATTGAATATTGGTGCCCTCGAATGCAGCAAATAAAACATCTAATCCAGTGGTCTCCAAACTGTGGGCCGCAAGTCGATTTTGGGGGGGTCGCGAAAAGTTTTTGAAATGTGAAAATATGGTAATTAGCCTATTTGCAATAATAATAAGCTATCAATTAATTTTTTAATAAGTTATAAAAATCAATTAAAAAATATCCGCACCCTCTTTAAGTGGACGACGAAAGTTTGTCGTTCTAAAAATTGGGCTGCAGTTCTAAAAAAAAGTTTGGTAGATTTTTGATACATTTGCTCAAATTAGGCTCTACGTAATATTGTGATTTAGGATCATGTTGGTAACATGTTTAGTAACAAAAACATGTTTTGGAAACCTTAAAGAAGGTATATTTTGCAAAAACGTTGATCCAAATTTAACTCAGAAAATTATTTAAAAAAAAAAGTGTTGTGGGAATCAATCAAAACTTAATCTTTCAATTATTCTAACTCGTAAGCAATGCAATAAAGTAAAAGAAAAAAATATACTAACGCTTAAATGGCTAATTTTTATTATTATTTTGTATAACCACGTCTTACTAACCGGTCAGGTTATGGCTTATGTACCAATTATGGTGGCGGTTTTAAGGATTAGGAAGGTTATATTAGGATGCATTGTATCAGCATTTACGTGTAAGGAGAGTGGAAAACCATTTTATAAAAAAACCTCAGTACATCCGTCCGAGATTTGAACCACGATCTCCCGTCATCGGCAGTCTAGTCTACTGCTAGAGTAGCGCGTCAGGCCACGCGGATACCAAAGCGGGTACTTTTTTTTTCAGTAAACTATGTGTTGTTTCAAACCAATATTATTCAGGAATCAGGATATGGTCTCTTTAGCTTTGTGAATGCGAGGGTAGGCTGTGTGTGTGTGAGTGTGTGTGTGTGTGTGTGTGTGAGTGTGTGAGTGTGTGAGTGTGTGAGTGTGTGTAGCCTCTAGACCTGTAGTACCAACTTTACCACATACATAATTCCAGACCTGAGTTCGTCTTGTTTCGACAGTGATTTACTGCCATACGTAGGGCTACCATGGGTCCAAATGCGACAACCGTACAAGTCACATGGTGGCTACAGACAGGAAAAACAGGGAAAACCTGGAATAGTCAGGAAATTTTTGGATGACAGGTAAAACAGGGAAATGTCAGGGAATTTAACTAAAATAAGGAAAAGTCAGGGAATTTAAAAAAAGTCTAAGATATCCCATTAATTTCGCAACCAAAGACTAAAACAAAAGTTAAAATACCTAAATAAAATAACATTTTAATTTTTAAAATAATTGATAAAACTGTATGTTTAGTAGATACATACTTTTTTTTTAGTATGTGATCAATAATAAATAAAACAAGCCATTATCCACCATTAAAACTTGAAAAATGTTGCATGGAAAACTTGGAAAAGTCAGGGAAAATTGTAAAATATGTTTTGTAGCCATCCTGAAGTCATCACCTGATGATATATCTTAAGGTGGCCGCCTAAATAACCGAGATATTGCCAATAAGATGTTGCGCTTTCGTTAAATACTGACCAAACTTTTAAAAACATTCCACGAGTTAGTTATTTACTGTAATGAACACTAAACTATATTGTACTAACTTGTAAACATAGTTTAGCAGTTGACATTTTCCCTCTGAAAAAGTCGTGTCAAATATTCAAGAATTGTCGAGATTACTTCATGTTTAAGGGAAAAAACTAAATAAATGTGTCTATTGGAAAAAAATGTATGTTTTCTTTTGACCAAAACTTTGTTGCTGTCAAAAACCAACGCAAGCAAAATATTATTTCCAAGCGATTCTAGTGTTTCATACTTTTAAAACATAATATACAAACAACACTTGTTATACAAACATGTGTGTGTTGGAATGGATGGAGGTATAAGGAGTTATACTAACCATTAAATATAAACTTCAGTCAATTATGGTTATTAGTGTTACTATTATAAGTAGGCCTATTGTGTAGCTGTCACATTGTTTTGGTTAACTGTTAAGACATGGGTAGACTTCACCAAATATAATAAAGACAGTAAAACATATTTAAAATAAATTTTAAAACTGGATATTAAAGGGGGGATGGATGAATTCCCAGGAAAAAATCAGTGTTTTTACAGATTTTATAGTAAAACATTTTTTTTGTCCTTCTTTCTTCGCGGAGTGATATCAACAGTTGTTGAATATCTGGCAAGAGCGTAGGGACATTAGATGATGAACTTTTTAAATGAAGAAAAAAAGTTGTTTATTAAATTCCAGGACACCCTCGACAGATATTCAAGAAATGTTGAGGTAACCATTTCAAGAAAATTAGATGTTGTTTGTACTAAAGCAATATTTTATTTATTTTGCCCGAAAAAATGTTTTTCTATAAAAACTGTAAAAACACCGACCTTTTCTCGCGTCCCCTACATCCACGCCTTAATTAATTAATTTTAGTATCGCGTCTTACTACCCGTTCGGATTACACGCTTAAGTACTAATTACACTAATGGATTAGGGATGGGGAAGGTTGAATTTAGAGGAAGTGAACCCACATTTACGTGGAGGGAGAGTGGAAAACCATTTAGGAAAAACCACCCCCCCAGTTCACCAACCGAGATTCGAACCTCGATCTTCCCGTCCTCGGTGGTCTAACTCAACACGTCTGGCGCGTTAGCCAACTACGCCACCGAGGCGGGTTATCCCAGCCTTAACTTGCTTTACTTCCATGACACATTTTCACGCGGAGGAAGTGATTTATTTTGATATGTATTAATTAATCATAAATCATATGTTATATATAATAAAAATAATATGTTTCTATTTTACAAAAACATTTTTTACAAAATCAGTCGAGCCGGCATTGACGTTTCTTTTAGGGTTAGTCTTCCATTCACTCGTTAAAGTTACCGAAGTTACTTTTCTATTAGTTAATTATTGAAGTAACCTTATTTTTAGTCTAATCATATCCAAGTGTTCAGAAATAGATTTACTGGCAGCCCTCTAGGTAAGTCAGTGGGCGTGACCAGCCAGTAGCTTGTGGGTTTTTTTTTTCTTTCTCTCCGATTTGTAATCATTGGCTCGCCTACGGACCAATTTTGAATGAAGTTATGCGCCCCTCCTTGAAAGTGTGATATTACCCTGACTTGACAAGTAACGGGTCTCTGGTGCGATTCCCTTTTTGGGGGGAGGACCCTCAAATCAAATCAGGTAACAATACATAGCCTATTGGCCCAAAAGTACACATTAAATCACACAGCTTAGCAACATTTTTAATAAACGTTGGCAGACGTAGCTGAGGCAATTAATCATAAATGAAATATATTATCTAAGAGACAAGTTAAACTTGATTCGATCACAATTACCGAATGATTTACATGACACTTCAATGACGAATAATAATGAAACGCATGTATTTATGAAACAATATTATCAAACACCTGCTCACTGATAGAAATATAGTTGGTTCTTATTAAGTTGGTTTAATCTAACTATATTATTTTTAAAATTCTTCTGGGTGCTCGAAAGATGTGATTATTTCTCAAGGCACAATTGATAAAAATATCTTATGTTTACCTCAAATTCTGTTCAAAATCCGGTAGCTGTATAAACTTGTTTCATAGGTTATTCTTTGGGTCATTTGTTGTCATTCTTAATTTTTAGGTAATTTTTTTCTTGGTTTGCGTGGTTGTTTTTTATTTCATTTATGTTGACTAAGAATATTTGTAATACTATCAATATTTTATGAATGCATAAATACTCAAAAATAATTGTTTTGACCAAAAGTTGTCGGACTGAGAAGATAAAGTGAACTTTGTATCCTGTTTGCTTGTCTGGTTATAAAATACACATTCCTGGTGAGACTGTAGGCTGGAGAGGGTTGTGTTGTAAAATACACATTCCTGGTGAGACTGTAACTAGACAGGAGAGGGTTGTGTTGTAAAATACACATTCCTGGTGAGACTGTAACTAGACAGGAGAGGGTTGTGTTGTAAAATACACATTCCTGGTGAGACTGTAACTAGACTGGAGAGGGTTGTGTTGTAAAATACACATTCCTGGTGAGACTGTAGGCTGGAGAGGGTTGTGTTGTAAAATACACATTCCTGGTGAGACTGTAACTAGACTGGAGAGGGTTGTGTTGTAAAATACACATTCCTGGTGAGACTGTAACTAGACTGGAGAGGGTTGTGTTGTAAAATACACATTCCTGGTGAGACTGTAGGCTGGAGAGGGTTGTGTTGTAAAATACACATTCCTGGTGAGACTGTAACTAGACAGGAGGGTTGTGTTGTAAAATACACATTCCTGGTGAGACTGTAGGCTGGAGAGGTTGTGTTGTAAAATACACATTCCTGGTGAGACTGTAACTAGACTGGAGAGGGTTGTGTTGTAAAATACACATTCCTGGTGAGACTGTAACTAGACTGGAGAGGGTTGTGTTGTAAAATACACATGCCTGGTGAGACTGTAACAGACTGGAGAGGGTTGTGTTGTAAAATACACATTCCTGGTGAGACTGTAACTAGACTGGAGAGGGTTGTGTTGTAAAATACACATTCCTGTGCGACTGTAACTAGACTGGAGAGGGTTGTGTTGTAAAATACACATTCCTAGTGCGACTGTAACTAGACTGGAGAGGGTTGTGTTGTAAAATACACATTCCTGGTGAGACTGTAACTAGACTGGAGAGGGTTGTGTTGTAAAATACACATTCCTGGTGAGACTGTAACTAGACTGGAGAGGGTTGTGTTGTAAAATACACATTCTGGTGAGACTGTAACTAGACTGGAGAGGGTTGTGTTGTAAAATACACATTCCTGGTGAGACTGTAACTAGACTGGAGAGGGTTGTGTTGTAAAATACACATGCTGGTGAGACTGTAACAGACTGGAGAGGGTTGTGTTGTAAAATACACATTCCTGGTGAGACTGTAACTAGACTGGAGAGGGTTGTGTTGTAAAATACACATTCCTAGTGCGACTGTAACTAGACTGGAGAGGGTTGTGTTGTAAAATACACATTCCTGGTGAGACTGTAACTAGACTGGAGAGGGTTGTGTTGTAAAATACACATTCCTGGTGAGACTGTAACTAGACTGGAGAGGGTTAGCTGGGAGAGGTAAGCTATTACGTCTAAACAGATATTTGTAAATCAATATTATATCTAGCAGAGCAAGAGTTCTGTTGTTGAAGGCTTTTCATGGCATAGAAAAGAAAATTTAGTTTCCGTTTGTAATGTGCGGGTTCGATTTAGTCGAGTGCATTCGTTAAGAGGTTTTGTTGATATTTTTAGGTCATATTTTGTAAATTTGATGTAATATTTCTTGTATATGTAGTAGATTTTAAAGGTAATTATTTGATAATTTTTTAGGTCATCAATGTACGGTACCTGATAAGGTCTCATATCGGTGGCCACACGGCCTAAGGCGTCATAATAACTGGTCACTTACTCCGCAGTAGACTAGACTGCCGATGACGGGAAGATCAATGTTTAAATCTAGGTCAGATATACTGAGGGTGGTTTTACTCTCTCCCGCCACGCAAATGTGGGTACAATTCCTATAATGATAGCCTCCCTAGCCCCTAAAACCATAAGCGTGTAACCCGAACGGGTGGTAAGACGCGGTGCTGAAAAAATTTAATTAAATATCAAAGTGATTTGCCGACATAAAGACAAATGTTATTATGTTGTCAACCAATCTTATTTTTATACAAACATTTTTTATAAATCAGATAAAAATCTTTTTATGTTATTTATTAATTTAAAAATAATTATTAGCTTATTTTATAATAGTTGATAAGTGAATGTGAGAACAGAACTGTAATCCCTGTCATTGCTGTTATTGTAACTCATTTGATAACGTTTCTGCTGTTAATATCCTTGGGTGAATTCTCTTTTATTACCGCGTCTTAATAACTGTCCGTGTTATAAGCATATAATATGATAGTCACTCTAATATGGTAGGTACGAGGAAGGAAGCGCTTTAAAGGTAACCTACCCGCATTCGCGTGGAAGGAGAGTGGAAAACCCCTCAGGGAAAAAAAACCCTTCTCACTAGACCCGACCCGCCTCGGTGGCGTAGTTGGCTAACGCGCCAGTCTGTTCGAGCCAACCACCAAGGACGGGGAGAGCGAGGTTCGAATCTCGGTCGGGTGAACTGGGGGTGTTTTCCTAATGGTTTTCATCTCCCTCCACGCAAATGCGGGTTCAATTCCTCTAAATTCAACCTTCCCCATTCCTATCCATTAGCGTAATTAGTACTTAAGCGTATGATCCCGAACGGGTAGTAAGACGCGGTGCTAAATAATAATAATAATAATAATAATAATACTAGACCCAATCGGGGTTCGAGTCCCGATCTCCCATCACCAGCAAGCCAGTCTAACACGAGGGGTGATGCCTTATACCGTTCAGCCAGTAAGTGTAAACTGTAAAACTTAACATATTATTTGATTAAAAACCCCCCCCCCTCCCCCCCGTCAGTAAAATGTCCCGGCTCACACGTGTGACCGTATTGGTGATGGCGCAGATATTCGTAACGGTCGGTTAGTCGGCTGTTGCACGGGAGTGTCACGTTGCCAGAACCAGCAAGACGCGGCATTCAGAAAACTAACAAGAACCAAAGGGGGAGGGCGCGGGGGGAGATAAGACATGGACTTTACAGGGTTTGTTTATCACGGAGAGTCTCTTCTCTATTCTAACCTTCTCGTCGGAACAAGACACTCGCTGGAGGAGGTGTAGGGATGTTTTCGAAACGGTCGACGGTCGGGGATGTTTTTTAGTTGGATGATCGTTTTCAAACATCGATGTTTTCTCAACAAAAAAAAATTCTTCAGTAGAGACATATTTTAGTTTGATTATATATACACATAGTGAAATTAACAGTTCTTGAATATCTGTCATAACACCAGGGCACAGATTTTTATGACCTAAACATTCTAAAAAAAAAGTACTTAAAATAATTAACAAAGAGTCTATTTAAATGCACATGACTAAATCAAACATGTGCTTTACAGAACTAAATACATCCGTGGGATTAAAAAGAAATATGCATTCATCGAGAGTATTGAAAATTATACTTATTCAACATAAATACCTTAAAATGCCTCCAAAATCCTAAAAATGCCTCCAAGACAAAACAAACCAAAAACATATGACCTAAAATTTCTAAATGGCCAGAAAAATGACAAAAAAAACCTATAACACATATATTTCTGCAATTTAGGGTTCATGAACAGATTTTATGTACTTATGAGCACGAAGGCATATAGACATGAAACTATTGATAAAAAAATAATCTGGTCAGATCAAATGCCCCACCATGCCCGTTTTTGTTGTTGTTACATCACAGACAATGCTCATGTTCACATACATTTTAATAACGATCTCTTGTTTTTGAAAAACTTAATAGTTTTTCAAACTGTGATAAATGTAAGCCTGTGTGAACCTTCGAAATTTCGAATCCATATCTTACTAATATCCGGATTCGATTTGAAATTTTGAATTTCAATATTAGAAGATTCGGACTCGATTCAAACTTCAAATCTAAATAGATCTTAGATTCATATTCGTTGGGCTTAGTTCAAAATTAGACTCTATAATTCACACTTAACAAATGAATATAATCGAACCGGAAACCAGTTAATGTGGTAGAGTAAACAGAAAAGTTAACTTGAACTCCAGGTCGTAAAAGAATGATGTGGGGTAGTTGTTAGTGACAAGAGTGTCGGGCTTCTGTGCTGGGGCGTCCGGGGTTCAATCCTCGGTCCCGACACAGATCTATCTGATTGCCAAAACCCTTCCTTCACTTCTGACAAGACGTGTATTAATCACAACTTGTGAATATGTGGAATGCTAGGCCTCCACCGTGGTTCGGATCCCACGTTAAACTGTAGGTCCTCCATTTCATCTCACAATCACCCTACCATCCCACATTAGAGTGAGTGCGTATAACCCGAACTGGTAGTAAGACGCGGTGCTGATGATGATAATAATAATAATAATAATAATAATAATAATAATAATAATAATGTTAGTGACAGTAAATATCTTTTATTTAAAAAAAAAGTAGCTAGGCTTACCTTTTAAGCAATATTAATCAAATTTTGCACCATGATTGAGAAAGTGGTGTGATGAGTACACCCGACCGAGATTCGAACCTCGATCTCCCCGTCATAGGCAGTCTAGTCTACTGCGAGAATAGCGCGTAAGACCATGCGGCCACCGAAGCGTGTAGTAGATAATTAAAATAAACGTATCTATTTAAGCAATATTTTATTAATTTTAGCCAAAAATGTGTTTTGCTATAAAAACTGCAAAAAAAAACCTGACCTTAGTCTATGTTCCTCTAATTCCACCTTAAGGTTCACCTTTGTCGTCTTACCAAGTAACTTTTTTTCTCACCTTATTTTGAACCTCCCCCCACCCTCACATGTAACACATGTGCACATTAAAGCTTCGGCTCGCCTCTGACTCTGAGAGGTCTTGAGTTCAGTTCCAAAAGGGTTGAAGAGAGAAAGAGAAAGTGGAGGGGGAAAAGAGAGATATAAAGGGAAGAAGAGAACCTAACAACATATTTACCGGTTCGGATCCCCGCACTTAATCGGGCGGCACACGTGGGAACATGTAAAAATCACTCGGTTAACAAGTTAACAAGAAGACAGAAAAAAAAAAAAAAAGAGAGAGCCGACCCCGACTATGGCACGCGGGCCGCGGGATGTCAACCCTCATCCCCTTTCCCCTGCTCTACATTATACTTGTCCAGGCTAGTTTTTAATCTAGTACAACCACCCCTCCCCCCCAACATCTTATAGTCCTAAGGAAGTTGTAGTGGGGGGGAAGGGGGTAAAGAGAGGGGGAAGAAAGGCCCGCCCGTGACAATACTTGTCCGGCTCTACTCAAGTTACGTCTGCTATTGAAGAAGACAAGATTGGAAGATATATATATAAAAAAAAACAAAGGAGGAGGTCCTCCTTTAAAAAAAACTTGGATAAAATTTCACTGAGGTAGTAATTTTTTTTTTTTTCCTCAATGGGGTGGAAGGAAGGGTGCGGCCTCCACAGTTTTGTTCCTACAAGCTACCGGACCACTGGACCTCAAGATAAGTCCGTGATATCTGTTCCAGAGGAACTTCACCCCTCACCCCACACCCCCTGTCAAAACCTGTTTCTCTCCCCCTCCCTCCCTTTACCACTCTGTCTTTATAACAAGCTCCGCTCATGGGAGACCTCATTCCCTTCTTATCGTCTTAGGGAAGGGCGGGAATCCATCTGGAAGGGAAGGACGGTGTTTGGTTGTCCGAGGGATAGTGTACCTAACCAGGGACAGACAGACAGACAGACAGACAGACACGGGAGGACTAAAGCTTGATTCACACGTTCTGTTCCTGGCGGCGCAGATATTACACAACACAATAGAACCAGGCATGTGCCCCCCCCTCCCCAACCACCAAGCAAATAAATCCCTTTGACTTATAATTATTTTATATTTCAATATCTTTATGCTTTTTCATAAAATTTATCCCAAACTAATCTAGAAATTCCCTAATCGAAGGGCCCTGATAGCCTGGTATTACGTGCAGTCCGACAATCTGTGCTTGAAAAAAATTAACGCAAGCTTTGCTTTTGGTAAACCGGAAATACTTCAAACGGTACCGTTGACTTTTGACCGAAAAAATAAACATTGATTTTCTATTGACAATAGTTTGAGGTATAATAGTAAAATTATTAATATTGAAGAATTAACTAAATGCGACGCGAGAAAAACGCAAAAATAAACAACAACTTTTAAATAATAAAATATTTTTACTATGCTAGTATTATTACTAAATTATCTTCAGACGGCGGACTACTTAAAATATAATTACACTGAAATAGTCTATGATAATATAATGTCCAGTATTATTATATTATTAGCTATTAATTTACAGTACTATAATCCACTCAGTATATAATAGACTGTATAGTTTAACAGTTACTATAATTTTAGTAATTAATATGTTAAAAACAAAATTAACAGCTAAATAAAATTATCCATGTATGATTCATTAAGATTTATAATCATTCATTGGGAACTAACTTCTAAGGGCCCAAGTTCTACTTGGCATAGGGCCCCAAAAGTGTTAATCTGGGCCTGACTAGAACCTCCCATATCCGAAACGACTAACCTACATTTATTTAAATACTGTATGTACTGTAGATACATTATACAAAAAAAAAAATTCTCTAACTATGTACTACAGTACATTATATTATAAGCTCTACTTTATAGTTTTGTTTACCTTTTAACTCTTCAAAAGAGGTATTAATTTTATATCCGAAACGGTGTTCAGCTGTATTTATTTCGGTTATCAGTGGTTTTACTGGAACAATCATTTAACCGGGTGTTCTCTCTGGGTGTGAAACGTGGTCTCTTACTTTACATGACAAACACAAATTTAGGGTGTTCGAAAAACAAGGTGCTTAGGAAGATATTATGGTCCAAAAAGGAATGAGGCTACTGGGGATTGGATGAGGTTACATTATGATGAGTTACATACCCTCACTACATAGCTAGTATAATCAAGTCTCGTAGATTACGGTGGGATCTATAACCTTGTTCAGGTATTGATGGTAAACCCAATGGGAAGAGACAATTGGGAAGACCTAGACGCAGATGGGAGGATAACATTAGAATGGACCTGAAATAGATTGGGTGTAATTAATACCGTAAGTAAGCAGAAACGTATGTTTGACGTATAACGAACGCTTTACAACGCAAACTTTTTGTTCTTTGCATCGCGTCTATCTACTTTTTTTGGTGTACGCCTACGCACTAATTAGGCTAATTTATCAGGGTAGAAGAAGGTTGAATTTAGAAGAAGTGTACCCTCATTTTCGTGGAGGTAGAGTGTAAAACCATTTAGTAAAATCCCCCCTCCGGCAGTCAGTCTATTGCGGGAATTACGACTCAAACCATTCAGCACCGAGTAGTTAACGCAAACTTAAAGCAGCCTATAATTCAATATAGTTAATTTTATAATGGAAATTTCAAATTCTATATTTGTGATATTTTGTGTGAGAAGACAGCCAATATATTTATTGAGCAAAATGTTGAGACTGTTAGTAATATTAATGTTGTGACATATATCACAACATAACTATATCATATATGGGATATTGGGTTGAGCCCGCTTCGGTGGTAAAATGGTCTAAGGCGTCACTTCACCAATAGACTTGACTGTCGACGACGGGAAGGTTAGAGCTCGAATCCTGATTCGGCTGTGCTAAGGGTGATTTTCCCCTAAAGAGTTTTTCCGCTCTTCCTCCATACAAATGCGGGTGCACTTATTCTAAAATCCTCGTCTCTAGTACATTAACGATATTAGTATGCGTATATCCGAACGGGTATTAGGACTAAACATGTATCTGGAGTAAGTGAGTAGTAGTAACTCGCTGGAGTTTGAGAACTACTGGGTTAGACAGTTCTGGCACAGGAGTGTGTATGTTGGTAAAAAGGAAGAGACGAGGGGAGATGCGTGCCCCCAACAGGTCCACTCCCGAGTACTGCTGAAAGCCGCCAGGGTCTCACAAGCAGGGAGATATTCTTGACCTCATGCAGCAGAATCCGCAAATACCAGAGGGGAGTTGATACCCTTTTAAGGGTGAACGAACGGCACACTCTCCATTTGACAACAATAGATTTTTGGTACCCAATTTAATTTAGCGACCAGTTAAACTTTCTCACCCCCAAATTTTTGAAAAAAAAAAAAAAAAATCTGTCAAGCCCTTGGTCAGTAATACAATCGCAATGTAAATTATGCCGGTGAGGTCCCCCCCCCCCCACCACCACCACCCCAAGCTCGTTTTGTTTCCAACGCCTGCCCAC
This sequence comes from Timema podura, assembly GCA_033556935.1. NCBI lineage: Eukaryota > Metazoa > Arthropoda > Insecta > Phasmatodea > Timematidae > Timema > Timema podura. The sequence goes on along the minus strand of JAVRXN010000012.1, from coordinate 57,578,175 downwards.
TCCGTACGTCCATAGAGGTCAACGTTTAATCCGACGAGAGTGTATCTGGGAGTGTTCGGTCCAGCACCAGAACAACAGAGATCTTGATGTTTGCAGCTCAACTTCTCATTCATCAGCAGGAACTAGAAACGCTTGAGGAGAGACCTCCTCCTCTTTCTAGGGACGAATTGCTACCTGCACACACACACACACACACACCGCGCGCGCGCGTGGATGGCATTGCCGGTCTCGAAGGGCGTCCCTCTAGGTTCGACCTCTCACGAACACCTGGCGGGCCTCATGCCCTCACCTCCCAACCCCGCCGCAATCCAGTACCTAAGTCCTCCTCACTGTGATTATCTACCCGGCTTTTGATTTATTCAATTATGTAAAGTACGTCCGATCCTGTATTTGTGTGTAAAGATGTCTGGTAACAAACAATAACACAAGTAGCAGCTCTTCTACACTCCTACAACTGTGGTACTATTGCTGGCGTGGTTAGAGACAGTCTATCTTCTACACTCTACAACTGTGGTACTAATTGCTGGCGTGGTTAGAGACAGTCTATCTTCTACACTCCTACAACTGTGGTACTATTGCTGGCGTGGTTAGAGACCGTCTATCTTCTACACTCCTACAACTGTTGGTACATTGCTCGCGTGGTTAGAGACAGTCTATCTCTTACATCCTACAACTGATTGGTACATTGGTCGCGTGGTTGAGACAGTCTATCTTCTACACTCCTACAAACTGTGGTACATTGCTGCGTTGGTTAGAGACAGTCTATCTTCTACACTCCACAACTGTGGTACATTGCTGGGTGGTTAGAGGACAGTCTTCTTTACACTCACAACTGTGGTCTATGCTGGCGTGGTTAGAGACAGTCTATCTTCTACCCTACAACTGTGGTTACTATTGCTGGCGTGGTTGAGACAGTCTATCTTCTACACTCCTACAACTGTGGTTAAATTGCTGCGTGGTTAGAGACAGTCTATCTTCTACACTCCTACAACTGTGGTACCATTGCTCGCGTGGTTAGAGACAGTCTATCTTCTACCCCCTACAACTGTGGTACAATTGCTCGCGTGGTTAGAGACAGTCTATCTTCTACACTCCTACAACTGTGGTACTATTGCTGCGTGGTTAGAGACAGTCTATCTTCTACACTCCTACAACTGTGGTACAATTGCTGGCGTGGTTAGAGACAGTCTATCTTCTACACCCTACAACTGTTGGTACATTGTCGTGTGGTTAGAGACAGTCTATCTTCTACACTCCTACAACTGTGGTACTATTGCTCGCGTGGTTAGAGACGTCTATCTTCTACACTCCTACAACTGTTGGTACCATTGCTGCGTGGTTAGAGACAGTCTATCTTCTACACTACAACTGTGGTACTATTGCTGGCGTGTTAGAGACAGTCTATCTTCTACACTCCTACAACTGTGGTACAATTGCTGGCGTGGTTAGAGACAGTCTATCTTCTACACTACTACAACTGTGGTACTATTGCTCGTCGTGGTTAGAGACAGTCTATCTTCTACACTCCTACAACTGTGGTACAATTGCTGGCGTGGTTAGAGACGTCTATCTTCTACACTCCTACAACTGTGGGTACAATTGCTCGCGGGTTAGAGACAGTCTATCTTCTACATCCTACAACTGTGGTACTATTGCTCGGTGTGGTTTAGAGACAGTCTATCTTCTACACTCCTACAACTGTGGTACTATTGCTGGCGTGGTTAGAGACAGTCTATCTTCTACACTCTACAACTGTGGTACAATTGCTCGCGTGGTTAGAGACAGTCTATCTTCTACACTACAACTGTGGTACAATTGCTGGTGGTTAGAGACAGTCTATCTTCTACACTCCTACAACTGTGGTACTATTGCTCGGTGGTTAGAGACAGTCTATCTCTACACTCCAAACTGTGGTACAATTGCTGCGTGGTTAGAGACAGTCTATCTTCTACACTCCACAACTGTGGTACATTGCTCGCGTGGTTAGAGACAGTCTATCTTCTACACTCTACAACTGTGGTACAATTGCTGGCGTGGTTAGAGACAGTCTATCTTCTACACTCCTACAACTGTGGTACAATTGCTCGCGTGGTTAGAGACAGTCTATCTTCTACACTCTACAATGTGGTACAATTGCTCGGCGTGGTTAGAGACAGTCTATCTTCTACACTCCTACAACTGTGGTACATTGCTGCGTGGTTAGAGACAGTCTATCTTCTACACTCCTACAACTGTAGGTACCTATTGCTCGCGTGGTTAGAGACAGTCTATCTTCTACACTCTACAACTGTGGTACAATTGCTGGCGTGGTTAGAGACAGTCATCTTCTACACTCTACAACTGTGGTACATTGCTCGCGTGGTTAGAGACAGTCTATCTTCTACACTTACAACTGTGGTACAATTGCTGGTGGTTAGAGACAGTCTATCTTCTACACTCCTACAACTGTGGTACTATTGCTGCGTGGTTAGAGACAGTCTATCTTCTACACCTACAACTGTGGTACAATTGCTCGCGTGGTTAGAGACAGTCTATCTTCTACACTACAACTGTGGTACTATTGCTGGCGTGGTTAGAGACAGTCTATCTTCTACACTCCTACAACTGTGGTACATTGCTCGCGTGGTTAGAGACAGTCTATCTTCTACACTTACAACTGTGGTACCATTGCTCGCGTGGTTAGAGACAGTCTATCTTCTACACTCAACTGTGGTACTATTGCTGCGTGGTTAGAGACAGTCTATCTTCTACACTCCTACAACTGTGGTACATTGCTCCGTGGTTAGAGACAGTCTATCTTCTACACTCCTACAACTGTGGTACTATTGCTCGGTGGTTAGAGACAGTCTATCTTCTACACTCCTACAACTGTGGTACATTGCTGCGTGGTTAGAGACAGTCTATCTTCTACACTCCTACAACTGTGGTACATTGCTCGCGTGGTTAGAGACAGTCTATCTTCTACACTCCTACAACTGTGGTACAATTGCTGGCGTGGTTAGAGACAGTCTATCTTCTACACTCTACAACTGTGGTACTATTGCTGGCGTGGTTAGAGACAGTCTATCTTCTACACTCCTACAACTGTGGTACATTGCTCGCGTGGTTAGAGACAGTCTATCTTCTACACTCCTACAACTGTGGTACATTGCTGGCGTGGTTAGAGACAGTCTATCTTCTACACTCCTACAACTGTGGTACATTGCTCGCGTGGTTAGAGACAGTCTATCTTCTACACTACAACTGTGGTACTATTGCTGCGTGGTTAGAGACAGTCTATCTTCTACACTACAACTGTGGTACTATTGCTGCGTGGTTAGAGACAGTCTATCTTCTACACTCCTACAACTGTGGTACATTGCTGCGTGGTTAGAGACAGTCTATCTTCTACACCCTACAACTGTGGTACATTGCTGCGTGGTTAGAGACAGTCTATCTTCTACACTCTACAACTGTGGTACATTGCTGGCGTGGTTAGAGACAGTCTATCTTCTACACTCCTACAACTGTGGTACATTGCTGCGTGGTTAGAGACAGTCTATCTTCTACATCCTACAACTGTGGTACATTGCTCGGTGGTTAGAGACAGTCTATCTTCTACACTCCTACAACTGTGGTACATTGCTGGCGTGGTTAGAGACAGTCTATCTTCTACACTCTACAACTGTGGTACATTGCTCGCGTGGTTAGAGACAGTCTATCTTCTACATCCTACAACTGTGGTACTATTGCTGGCGTGGTTAGAGACAGTCTATCTTCTACATCTACAACTGTGGTACATTGCTGGCGTGGTTAGAGACAGTCTATCTTCTACACTCCTACAACTGTGGTACATTGCTGGCGTGGTTAGAGACAGTCTTATCTTCTACAACTCCTACAACTGTGGTACATTGCTGCGTGGTTAGAGACAGTCTATCTTCTACACTACAACTGTGGTACTATTGCTGGGTGGTTAGAGACAGTCTATCTTCTACACTCTACAACTGTGGTACAATTGCTGGCGTGGTTAGAGACAGTCTATCTTCTACACTACAACTGTGGTACATTGCTGCGTGGTAGAGACAGTCTATCTTCTACACTACAACTGTGGTACTATTGCTGCGTGGTTAGAGACAGTCTATCTTCTACATCTACAACTGTGGTACATTGCTGGCGTGGTTAGAGACAGTCTATCTTCTACACTCTACAACTGTGGTACTATTGCTGGCGTGGTTAGAGACAGTCTATCTTCTACACTCCTACAACTGTGTACATTGCTGCGTGGTTAGAGACAGTCATCTTCTACACTCCTACAACGTGGTACTATTGCTGGTGGTTAGAGACGTCTATCTTCTACACCACAACTGTGGTACATTGCTGCGTGGTTAGAGACAGTCTATCTTCTACACTCCTACAACTGTGGTACATTGCTGCGTGGTTAGAGACAGTCTATCTTCTACATCCTACAACTGTGGTACATGCTCGCGTGGTTAGAGACAGTCTATCTTCTACACCCTACAACTGTGTACATTGCTGCGTGGTTAGAGACAGTCTATCTTCTACACTTACAACTGTGGTACATTGCTGCGTGGTTAGAGACAGTCTATCTTCTCACTTACAACTGTGGTACAATGCTGCGTGGTTAGAGACAGTCTATCTTTACACTACAACTGTGGACTATTGCTGGCGTGGTTAGAGACAGTCTATCTCTCACTACAACTGTGGTACTATTGCTGGCGTGGTTAGAGACGTCTATCTTCTACATCCTACAACTGTGGTACATTGCTGCGTGGTTAGAGACAGTCTATCTTCTACACCTACAACTGTGGTACATGCTGGTGGTTAGAGACAGTCATCTCTATCCACTACCTACAACTGTGGTACTATTGCTGGTGGTAGAGACAGTCTATCTTCTACACTACAACTGTGTACAATTGCTGGCGTGGTTAGAGACAGTCTATCTTCTACACTCCTACAACTGTGGTACTATTGCTCGGTGGTTAGAGACATCTAACTTCTACATTCCTACACTGTGGTACTATTGCTCGTGTGGTTAGAGACAGTCTATCTTCTACACTCAACGTGGTACAATTGCTGGCGTGGTTAGAGACAGTCTATCTTCTACACTACAACTGTGGTACTATTGCTGCGTGGTTAGAGACAGTTTATCTTCTACACTCCTACAACTGTGGACATATGCTGCGTGGTTAGAGACAGTCTATCTTCTACACTCCTACAACTGTGGTACTATTGCTCGTGTGGTTAGAGACAGTCTATCTTCTACACTACAACTGTGGTACAATTGCTGGCGTGGTTAGAGACAGTCTATCTTCTACACTACAACTGTGGTACTATTGCTGGCGTGGTTAGAGACAGTTTATCTTCTACACTCCTACAACTGTGGTACAATTGCTGGCGTGGTTAGAGACAGTCTATCTTCTACACTACTACAACTGTGGTACTATTGCTCGTGTGGTTAGAGACAGTCTATCTTCTACACTCCTACAACTGTGGTACAATTGCTGGCGTGGTTAGAGACAGTCTATCTTCTACACTCCTACAACTGTGGTACAATTGCTGGCGTGGTTAGAGACAGTCTATCTTCTACACTCCTACAACTGTGGTACTATTGCTCGTGTGGTTAGAGACAGTCTATCTTCTACACTACAACTGTGGTACTATTGCTGGCGTGGTTAGAGACAGTCTATCTTCTACACTACAACTGTGGTACAATTGCTGGCGTGGTTAGAGACAGTCTATCTTCTACACTCCTACAACTGTGGTACTATTGCTCGTGTGGTTAGAGACAGTCTATCTTCTACACTACAACTGTGGTACAATTGCTGGCGTGGTTAGAGACAGTCTATCTTCTACACTCCTACAACTGTGGTACTATTGCTCGTGTGGTTAGAGACAGTCTATCTTCTACACTACAACTGTGGTACAATTGCTGGCGTGGTTAGAGACAGTCTATCTTCTACACTCCTACAACTGTGGTACTATTGCTCGTGTGGTTAGAGACAGTCTATCTTCTACACTCCTACAACTGTGGTACCATTGCTCGCGTGGTTAGAGACAGTCTATCTTCTACACTACTACAACTGTGGTACTATTGCTCGCGTGGTTGGACAGACTGTCTCGTACAATACACCCATTAGTTTACACTGGAGATCGTTCCTTACATGATCATTTCAGTAGCTGGACGAATACTGGCGCAGTTACTTCGATTTGATTGGGCACAGATACCGAAATCTTAGTGCTCATTAGCGCTCGAATGTTCAATAAGTTTTTATCCATCCATCTACCTAGGCCTATCTATATATTGACATCTATCTATAATTATATCCATCTACCCATCCATCATCTACCTATTCATCAAACCATAAATTCATCTAGCTTTCTATCCATCTATATTTATATCTATTAATCAATCCATCTATCTTTATATCCATCTATCCAACGACTTAAGCCCTTTATCGATCTATCTATATATCCAACCATCTCGTAGAGCCAACACAAGGGGGAAGCGATAAGCAGGAATGTAGAAGGCGAGTGAAATTAAGTAGATTAAGCAGTAAAGGGGCAAGAGATCCCGATGATGAACAAGGGGGGGGGATAGAGGGGGGAAGAGTACAAATTACACGATCCAAGTACCACTTTGTGCCTGGTTCGTGAAGTATCGGAAGCCGGGAGACGACATTTGCCTTGCAACGCCCGCCCGAGGGCGCTCGCTGCTGGTTTTGTTGGGTCTGCGCTGCTGCACTCACAACAACGTAATGGACGGGAAAAGATGATCAGAATTCAAATGTTCCTATTTTACATTTGAAAATCTTTTATATAATACTGAAAAGAAGGCAGCTTTTTTTATTTAAAGGACCCTTACCAGTGAGCAAGCGGATAAAGGCGTCAGTCTCATCTATCTGGTTTGCAATGTCCTTATAAAGCACTGCGTACCATCAAACCCACATAAAGGTCCTCATAATGCCAACTATCATCCTTCACTAAGGTCCTCATTATGTCAAACTTCAATAATATTAATAATATTTAGCACCGCGTCTTACTACCCGTTCGGGTTATACGCTTAAGTACTAATTACACTAATGGATTAGGAATTGGGAGGGTTGAATTTATAGGAAGTGAACCCGCATTTGCGTGGAGGGAGAGTGGAAAACCATTTAGGAAAAACCACCCCCAGTTCACCCGACCGAGATTCGAACCTCGATCTCCCCGTCCTCGGCGGTCGAGCTCAACACGACAAGCGCGTTAGCCAACTACGCCACCGAGGCGGGTGTCAAACTTCAAGCTTTCAGTAAGGTCCAAATAATACCAACTATCGAGCCTTCACTAAGGTCCTTATAGTGCTAACTATCGGTCCTCTTTAAGGTCCTCATAATGCTAACCATCGGGTCCTCATAATGCCAACCCTCGGATCCTCTGTAAGGTCCTCATAATGCCAACCCTCGGATCCTCTGTAAGGTCCTCATAATGTTAACCCTCGGATTCTCTGTAAGGTCCTCATAATGCTAACCATCGGGTCCTCATAATGCTAACCATCGGGTCCTCATAATGCCAACCCTCGGATCCTCTGTAAGGTCCTCATAATGTAAACCCTCGGGTCCTCTGTAAGGTCCTCATAATGCCAACCCTCGGATCCTCTGTAAGGTCCTCATAATGCCAACCCTCTGGTCCTCTGTAAGGTCCTCATAACGCCACTGTCAAACAAAAGCGTGGGACGCAGCTCCAGCAATAACGAACACGGAACCAGCCCAGTCGGTGAACCCTACAATTGGACGCAGATTGATACTGAGCTGTCAAAGAGCTGGCGGGGAATCAAACCCATGCCTTGTCGTCAAACAGACACAAACAACAAACTGATTGATGGTTAGGTTAGCTGGGGAGGGGGGTTGCGTCCCCCCCTCTCCCCTCTCATAGCTCCGAGAGCGTGTCTATAAAACCAACAGTGGAAGATCGCGCGCAGGCTCGCCGGGTGGTATCTGGTGAGATGGATAGGAGACGTCAGAACTCGCGGCGTGCTACACTACATCTGTAGCGTGTACACCTTGGGGGGGTCGGTTATGTTCCGGATAGTGGGGGGAGGGGGGGAGAGCCCATTGTTGCCGGCAGGGACATTCCTCGAGTTACGATACTTCACAAAGGGACCAATGTCCGTCATTGTCTTGAAAACAGCGCTTGGACGGAGGCAGTAGGAACAACAACCATATCTGACGTTTACTAAAGTTACTAAAAAAAATACTTTAATGTACCCATACGTCAAGTTATATGAACTGCAGCTATCGCTTTTGATAGATGATATCAATGCGTGCAAAGCTTCGGAAATGTCTTAAGTCAGAGGTCAAATCTTCTTCAGCATCGACTTTGAAACCAACAATAACCTTCGCATCCACTCGAAACATCTCGAAGGAATAAGGAAAACTTGGATATACTATGAACATATTTTAAATATCTCCCTAAATATGACATATTTTAACATATAATCATTTTTATAACAGCTTCTAAACCACACATTTTAACACCTATTAGTGATTAAACACATCTATAACGTAAGAAGAGATAAATTCAAATGTGTCGACATAAAATAATAAATACCTTGTGCTCTGTATGTTTATCTAAACTTTTCTCTTAACATGGATGCATTCAATGGATTAATTAAACAATTAAAAGTATTATTAAATGACAACAACAAATAACGCGTTAGTATTTTATGAAAGGTCTTCAGTTATAATCATTCTTTATTTCATCCCCAGAGGATTATTTAAAAAGATGTTCCCCTCCTTTTGGATAAGTGGCTTTTAAAATATATTAATACCCTCTAGGGCCCAATTCGGCAACTATCAACTTAAACCCTTTAAGTGACCGTCGGCCAATTAACCGGGGTATTATATATGCGAGTACGCATTAACCAGATCTCATATCAAAGTTCGGTTTTTCTGCATTTTGCGAAATTCGGATAAATGAAATGGTTGTTCTTTTAAATTTTAAATTTGAATTTTTCAAATATATATTAAGATTAGGAATTTCGAATCTAAGATGAATTAGGTTCAAAACTATTTAGAAACTTCATAAAGGATTAATCTAGGTTGGAGGAAGCTAGCTTCGCCTTATAATATGAATGAAGAATGACCATGAATACGGTACAAATCCTGGTTAAATCAGCGGTAGGGCAGTGAAGTGCTAACCCAAGGGTACCGGGTTCAATTCCCGTGCCAAGCTATCATTTTTTAAATTTATAACCATAATTATAAATATATTTTATAACCGTGACCCGTTGGGGTTATACGCTTATGTATTAATCATGCTAATGGTTTTAGAGATTTGGGAGGTTATATTTATAGGTGTACCCGGATTTGCGTGGAGGGAGAGTGGAAAATCACATTGGGTAAAAACCCTCAGTACACCCGACCGAGCTATTAACCTTGATATCCCCACCATCGGCGAGAATAGCGCGTTAGACCACGCAGCCACCGAAGTGTGTTACGAATATACGAATCCTTGTTCAACCCTAGCCGGGTTCAAGTGCGGAACCTAATTAGAGCTCAGCACAATTTAAGTGTACGTTACAATGTTACAAGATGTACCGACCGTTTCGGGCGACAATGGCTCGTAAAGCAAGTGCCCCTCCTTCAGACACATCCACACACAGGACCAGTCGTCGTCAGGAGACGTGGGTCCTTGCAGCACGTGTGAAGACTTGTCAACAGCCCGTGGGAACAACACACACACACACACACACTGACACATGAGCACGATGTCTATCACAAATTGGCAGGCACGACGATCATACGCCCGGCCGTGACAGGAATCTTATAACAGGAAGGAAGGAGCGTCCTTTCTATCGCGGTGTGTTCCATTTCAACGGTTGGGAGGAAACGGCGCCATTGTCGTCCATCAAGAAGTATGTTGAGATTAGCTTACGAACTGACGTGGACTTAGTTAAAACATGAACTTTTATACCCTGGCGGTCTAAGGGTAAGGTGTCGGACTTCTGTGTTGAGGGTCCGGGGTTCAATCCTCGGTCCCGGCACAGATTTATCTGATTGCCAAACCCTTCCTTCATCTCTGACAAGACGTGTATTAATCACAACTTGTGAATGTGAGGAATGCCAGGCCTCCACCGTGGTTCGGATCCCACGTTAAACGGTAGGTCCTCCATTTCATCTTACAATCACCCTACCATTACACATTAGCGTAAGTGCGTATAACTCGAACGGGTAGTAAGACGCGGTGCTAATAATAATAATAATTTCATACCTTGATGGTAGTATAAGACACGAACTTTTTAACTTTATTTTTTTAATATATATTTACAAATTAAATAATTTATTATTATCTCTAAATGTGGATTTTAATTTTTATACCACACTCTTTCTTTCATGGTACCAAAAATGTCCCATTTGAATGGGGGATGGGGAATGGGGGGAGGACGTGTCCCACCTGTGACCCCTTTTAAGGACGCCCGTGACTGTAGGTACAAACCCCTCCATTATCTGTCTCTTTCTGTCTCTGAAGAGTTTGGCAGGATACGAGTCACGTCATCTTCAAGACTTGGGTGTTATAATGGTTGGTGTTAATGGTTAGATGGTTTTCTTACGATGAGGAACCGATATAGGCCAGGCTTCAGGGGTCCATGATATCAAGAGTTATCTTATTCTCTGTCGTTATCAGGCGTTTTATCTGCACCAGGTGTTCTAACGGAGGTTTCCACGCAGGAACACTCCCGGTCGGGCGGGTAGTCAGTCAGGCGGGTAGTCGGTCATGCGGGTAGTCGGTCAGGCGGGTAGTCGGTCAGGCGGGTAGTCGGTCAGGCGGGTAGTCGGTCATGCGGGTAGTCGGTCATGCGGGTAGTAGGTCAGGCGGGTAGTCGGTCAGGCGGGTAGTCGGTCATGCGGGTAGTCGGTCAGGCGGGTAGTCGGTCATGCGGGTAGTCGGTCAGGCGGGTAGTCGGTCATGCGGGTAGTCGTCATGCGGGTAGTAGGTCAGGCGGGTAGTAGGTCAGGCGGGTAGTCGATCATGCGGGTAGTCGGTCAGGCGGGTAGTCGGTCATGCGGGTAGTCTGTCAGGCGGGTAGTCTGTCAGGCGGGTAGTCTGTCAGGCGGGTAGTCGGTCATGCGGGTAATCGGTCAGGCGGGTAGTCGGCCATGCGGGTAGTCGGTCATGCGGGTAGTCGGTCAGGCGGGTAGTCTGTCAGGCGGGTAGTCTGTCAGGCGGGTAGTCTGTCAGGCGGGTAGTCTGTCAGGCGGGTAGTCTGTCAGGCGGGTAGTCGGTCATGCGGGTAGTCTGTCAGGCGGGTAGTCTGTCAGGCGGGTAGTCTGTCAGGCGGGTAGTCTGTCAGGCGGGTAGTCGGTCATGCGGGTAGTCTGTCAGGCGGGTAGTCTGTCAGGCGGGTAGTCTGTCAGGCGGGTAGTCGGTCATGCGGGTAGTCGGTCATGCGGGTAATCGGTCAGGCGGGTAGTCGGTCATGCGGGTAGTCGGTCAGGCGGGTAGTCGGTCAGGCGGGTAGTCGGTCAGGCGGGTAGTTGGTCACGTAGCGCACTGGGGAAAGTGATACGAATGCGCCATATTATGTTATAAAATTTATAATGTAAACGGTGCGCCCTGGCGGTGACTTCTTGACGACGTTCCTTAAGGTAGGTTTACACGCTACGATAAATCGTACCGATGTGATTGACAATTTATTGTTCAAATAAATCGAAAGAGTGAGTACTGTTTACATGCAACGATTTCTTGTCCAATATTCATTGTCGACCGCGGTACACTCAGTTAGTTTTTGCCATGGAGGAAGTACTGTCGTGGTCGTTATATATCGTTTGTTTAGCGAGAAAATAAAGGTATTTTTTATTCCTGCCGGAGTATTCTTTGCTCTTAATGAGCCACAAGCTGGTAAAACTCCGATATAGTTCAATGAATTCACTCAAGAACTCTCGAGGACTTTGTTTAAAAACTGCCATGATCACTTGAATGAAACCAATTGTCAACGAAACAACGAACTAGTTCGACACAACCTTTCCCGTGAACAGCCAATGCGAACCGAGTCAAATCGTAGCGATGAATGGCTGCTACTAGTTAGCACGTTCCAACTTGTCGTTACGATTCGCAAAAATTGATGCCGGCCGGCATTATAAAATATATATATATATATATATATATATATATATATATATAAAGGCAATATGATCGAATACTTAATTGCGATTCGTAAAGACAGCTTGTTATTGCCATTTAAATGAGAATGCTACGCGACACCTAGCTTATGATGACCATCCTTTAACACCATGTAACATTGTCGCTCACCCCTGATACACTACCAACCCTAGACACAGCAGCGTCAATATTCTTTTAGGCTCTTTACAGAATCGAACCAGACACCCCAGACAGAGAGAACACATTGATGAGCAATATTACCATTTGTAGGAGGGGGGGGGGGGAGGGTGTTTCGAATCATAAAACTAATTATAAGCAAAAAAAAACCTGTTAAATAAAATTAAATCAGCTGTAAAAAAAAAAGTGTAGGTATTTGTGATACTTGATGGTTGCCATTGAGGTATGAACCTAGTACCTTGCTAATGGACCGCTGTGACCTTCACACCTCACTCATGCAGATAATACTTTGTGTCTTGTTGTACTTAAGGAGGAGTTGTGGGGGATATCCCCCCCCCAAACAATAATATAAAAGTGCACACCAAGTTTATGACCCATATTTCATGTTGGTACATAATACTTGCGTGCGGCGGCATGATTTACAATACCTTTCAATACCAGGGGGAGGGGAGGAGAGTCAGGAGTAGACTTTGTGATTGTAAGAGACACAAACTTTTCTGGACGTTGATGGTAGTATAAGACACGAACTTTTCTGGAAGTTGATGGTTGTATAAGACACGAACTTTTCTAGACTTTGATGGTTGTATAAGACACGAACTTTTCTGGAAGTTGATGGTTGTATAAGACACGAACTTTTCTAGACTTTTGATGGTTGTATAAGACACGAACTTTTCTTGACTTTGATGGTTGTATAAGACACGAACTTTTCTGGACTTTGATGGTTATATTAGACACGAACTTTTCTGGACGTTGATGGTAGTATAAGACACGAACTTTTCTGGAAGTTGATGGTTGTATAAGACACGAACTTTTCTAGACTTTGATGTTGTATAAGACACGAACTTTTCTTGACTTTGATGGTTGTATAAGACACGAACTTTTCTAGACTTTGATGGTTGTATAAGACACGAACTTTTCAAGATTTTGATGGCTGTATAAGACACGAACTTTTCTAGACTTTGATGGTTGTATAAGACACGAACTTTTCTAGACGTTGATGGTTGTATAAGACACGAACTTTTCTAGACTTTGATGGTTGTATAAGACACGAACTTTTCTAGACTTTGATGGTTCTATAAAACACGAACTTTTCTAGATTTTGATGGTTGTCTGAGACACGAACGTTTCTAGACTTTGATCGATACACAAAAACTTTTCAAGACTCTCTTGAAATATCGATTAATGCAGGCTAAATTAAATACTATAAATACATACAAATATTATCTTCATTAAAATTAATTAGAAATTAAAACAATTGTGAAATGTATATGCTAGTCTTTTAGGAATTGTAACCATCCTATATCAGTGCAAAGTAATAACTCACTAGTCAGTGAGTTATGGAGCTTGCTGGTGGGGCTCAATTTACGTCCCTGGAAGAACGCGTGTGTGGTGACACATAAAACCGTTCTAGCAGCACTATTGCAACACACGCATAGTTACATATGAACCATTCAGGATGTTACAGACACAGTGCATCGCCCCCTTACCACCCAACCACAAGAGTAACTCTCCCACACGAGACAATCAATAGCTATGTCTTTACTAAACGGATATATTAAATATATGCTACATGTCCGTTGGTGATCGTTAGAATATAAATGTTAATATCGCTTGAGCAAACCAAGACCGTAGCCAGGGGAGGGTTTTGGGGTTCAAACCCCCTCCGAAATTCTATGAACAAAATATATATGGCCTTAGTTATGCTTCAAACAATATCAAAATTAAGAGAAAGTACAAATTAGGGAGCTGTGTTACCCTAAAAAGTACTTTAGAGAGCTTCTAGAGGTGTTTAATATTTAGAGATTGTCTTAGTCTTCGGCATTCTAGGGGATAAGATTGCCATAAAAAACACTTCAGATAGCTTCTAGAACTGTTTATCCTTTAGAATTTTTTCTAGCTTCCGGCAATTGGGAATGTGCTCACCAACCCCCTCTGAAATTATTGGCTACAGCCTTGGAGCAAACCTTCAAAAGATAATTTTATCCTGTCAGGTTTCCAAAAGCCACGACACTTTTAACGAGGAAAATGTGTGATTAAAAAAAATATATAAATTGTAAAATATATTATGTTTAGTTGAAAAAAGATGACGATTAAGACGCGCGTCACTCAAATAATGTCACCAAGGGTCGTTGCAGTGTCTCACTCACCTGTGTCCATGGCGACCAGGGTGAGGAGGTACTCTGCTTGCTCCTCTCTGTCCAAGGACCTCAGGAGCATTATCTCGCCCGTCGACGCGTTTATCCTGAACAGGTCGGCGTCGCCTTCTTTCAGGAAATATCTCACCTGGGGAGCAAGAAGGTCATAGCTCATGTTCCATCGCTCACACCAACACGCACTTCATTAGGGGGACCTTATCTGACAGCTAGAAAAATTACTATAGTCAAATCTCCATAGAAAGAACCTTATCTGACAGCTAGAAAGTTACTATAGTCAAATCTCATAGAAAGAACCTTATCTGACAGCTAAAAGTTACTATAGTCAAATCTCATGAAAAGGGACTTAAATGACAGCCATAAGAGTTAATGGCCTCACCTGCCCGTAGTAGACGGCGTGTCTGCCGTAACTCACCTGCCCGTAGTAGACGACTGTCTGCCGTACTCACCGCCCGTAGTAGAACGTGTCTACCGTAACTCACCTGCCCGTAGTAAACGGCGTGTCTGCCGTAACTCACCGCCCGTAGTAAGAACGGTGTCTACCGTAACTCACCTGCCCGTAGTAGAACGGCGTGTCTGCCGTAACTCACCTGCCCGTAGTAGAGCGACGTGTCTGCCGTAAACTCACCTGCCCGTAGTAGAGACGTGTCTCCGTACTCACCTGCCCGTAAGCAACGTGTCTGCCGTAACTCACCTGCCCGTAGTAGACGCGTGTCTGCCGTAACTCCCAACCTGCCCGTAGTAGAACGGCGTGTCTGCCGTAACTCACCTGCCCGTAGTAGAACGTGTCTCCGTAACTCACCTGCCCGTAGTAGAGCGACGTGTCTGCCGTAACTCACCTGCCCGTAGTAGAGCGGCGTGTCTCCGTAACTCACCTGCCCGTAGTAAGGCGTGTCCGTAACTCACCTTGTCGCGTGTGCCGAGACGGCACGTGTCTCCGTAACCCCTCGACCTGCTCCGTACTGTAGAAACGGTCTGGGTACGCCGTAGTGCACGTCTGAAGCTCTATGCCCCCCCCGTAGTAGAGCGACGTGTCTGCCGTAACCCTACCCGTAGTAGAGCGACGTGTCTCCTAACACCCATCACACCTGCCGTTGTAAGGCGAGTGTCAGCGTCGTGGGCCCTGACGGTGCACACGCTAGGGGGCACCACGTTCTCCACGACGTAGGCCAGGTAGGGAGAGTCCAGGAATACCGGGGGGTTGTCGTTGATGTCGGACACAGAGACGGACACCGTGGCCGTGTCGAACCGCACCGCTGGAGGAGGGTCGCCCTCTTCCGTCTGAGGACAAGGGTGGGTTGACACATGAGAGGCAGACACCGGGACATCAAGGCCACATCTTTCTTTGGTGACATTAACATTTTAGGTTGGAGGAAGTCATGTGGTCAGCACAACACACCCTCCAACCTTTTATCTCAGTTTTCTAGACCAGAGCCGTTACTTATTTATTCAAGTAGCTCCTCACTTGTCCTCACAAGGCTGAGTTTGACCCAGTTACAGAACCCACTCCGTCACAGAAGAATATGGAATCACCGGGGATCGAGCCCGAGACCTCTGGATCTGTAGCCATGAATTCTGACCACTAGACCACAACATTAAACTCATTTTCCTACTTAATGATTTATTCTTAAGAAATCAGTGTACAAATTTGAAAAAAGGTTCCTTTCTCCCCCCCCCCTAAAAATAGCACGTTGACCCTGCCCGCACCTCTGCCGTATCCTCGGCGCAGTCCTCTGCCCGGACGGTCAGCAAGTACCGGCTGCGACGCTCGTAGTTGAGTTCTTGGGCCACCCGGATCACCCCCGTGTCCTCGCTGATAAGAAAGTCTCTATTCTCGTCCCCTGAGAAGATCCCGTACCTCACGCGACCGTTGGCCCCTTCATCCATGTCTGTCGCCGACACCTGTTGACAGGACGTTGATTGGTTGGATCCATCACTCACCCGGAGCTCTTCCCCAAGACAATAACCCCATTTAACTCATCAGTCCCCCACCTGAAGAACACTCACCCCTTGTCCCATCTAACTCATCAGTCACTCACCTGAAGAACACTCACCCCTTGTCCCATCTAACTCATCAGTCACTCACCTGAAGAACACTCACCCCTTGTCCCATCTAACTCATCAGTCACTCACCTGAAGAACCCTCACGCCCTTGTCCCATCATAACTCATCAGTCACCACCTGAAGAACTTCACTCTTTGCACCATCAACTCATCAGTCCTCCCTAAGAAACCCTCACCCTGCCATCTAACTCATCAGTCACTCACTGAAGAACACTCATCCCTTGCCCCATCTAAACTCATCAGTCACTTTACCTGAAGAAACTCACTCCCTTGCCCCATCTAACTCATCAGTCACTCACCTAAGAACCTCACCCTTGCCCCATCTAACTCATCAGTCACTCACCTGAAGAACCACTCACCCCTTGCTCCATCTAACTCATCAGTCACTCACCTGAAAAACACTCACCCTTGCCCCATCTAACTCATCAGTCACTCACCTGAACCCTCACTCCTTGCCCCTCTAACCTCATCAGTCACTCACCTGAAAACACATCACACCCTTGCCCCATCTAACTCATCAGTCACTCACCTGAAGAACCACTCACTCCTTGCCCCATCTAACTTCATCAGTCACTCACCTGAAGAACCCTCACTCCTTGCCCCATCTAACTCATCAGTCACTCACCTGAAGAACACTCGCGCCGATACTGGCATTCTCCGGAATGGAGGCGCTGTACTGCCTGGGGTCGAATACCGGACTGTTATCATTCTCGTCGGTGACCTTGACCTCACCGCGACCCTCGTGGACCTGGGAGGGTCCCCCCTGTCCCTGGCGGTGACCCACAGGGTGTAGTTGGCCCGGACCTCTCTGTCCAATTTGCCGGTGACCCTGAGCAGTCCGTCAACGGGTCCCAGGGAGAACATGGGGTCGGGGGAGAGGAGTACTCGATGTAGCTGTTTCTGCCCTCGTCTCTGTCCGCCGCCTTGACCGCCATCACCACCGTGTTTAGAGGGATGTTCTCAGCTACCGTCGTGCTGTTGGAGGAGATGAACTCGGGCGAGTTGTCGTTCACGTCACGGATCACGATCGTCACCTAAAACACAAGCGATCGACCATTCCTTGATTAGCTGGAAAAAAAGGACGTAACTCTTTTGATACAAATATTTGTAACCTATCCACTTCCCGGCCACGCCGGTAAGAAAGACATCCGTAGCAGGTCTAAAATATAGTTTAATGATTGACACCGGAGGAGTATTGCCATGCAATACTGGGTGAGCTATATCACTGCCATCTAAATATGTTGGCACTATAAGATCCGAGCTGTAAGGAGACAAAAGTGTGGCGGACAGGACAGTAGTACCAAGAGCAGGACTAGAACATGTCCTGAATGTTGACATTGGAAGTGTTGACTCACGAGGACAAGACTTAGAGGGGCTTGTGTTTACCTACAACCTTTGAGGAACAACGACATAGCTCCATCGTGGAAATTACATATTTTTTCAGCGTTCCTGCGAGAGCCAGAATTACAGTACTCAGAGGCTTCAGTTGGAGGATTCGTATAAATAGGCCCACTCCTGTAACAAGTCTATCTTACTAGATTCTCATATGGCCAAGACTAGTAGTTCTGTAAACAGTAGACCTCTCTATTCCTCCATCTGTTCAGGTCGAAGAATTTTTATCTAACAAAATTTCATAGAGCTACCCACAGTCTTTTAAGATATTCTTTGGAAAGATTTATCTTTGGGGGGATTTCTATTTGAAGAGATTTCTCTTTGAGAAGCTTTTACTTTGGGGAGCTTTCTCTTTGAAGAGATATTTTTTGGGGGAAGATTTCTCTAGAGAGAGCTTTCTCTTTGGGGAGATTTCTCTTTGGTGGAAATTTCTCTTTGATGAGATTTCTCTGTGAATAGTTTTTTCTTTAAAGTGCTTTCTATTTGAAGAGCTTTCTCTATGAATATCTTTCTTTTGGGGAAAGGGGGGGGGCTTTCTTTTTGAATACATTTCTCCTAGGATTTCAAGTAAACATTGTATTTGAAGTTGAAATATCTCCTACAATTTCTCCTTGGATTAGACATTTTTTTCCTTGACGATCAAATTACAGAAAACAAATGCTATATTCAATAAAACACTATAATATTAATAGAGAATAACCGTCGTTTACGTGGTTTAAGACGTCGGTCTCGTAATAGATGTAAAAAAAACTTAAAAAGTACTCCCGAGGTGCTTGATCGATGTCTTAGGATCTTATATTCAAATATCTTGAGATGATCTATCAAACGAAACACTTCATGAGAGGCCACCATCTTGGATAACCTGATTACAAAACCATATGCATGCGTTGGTCCACCGATAATTTTAAAAGTGTTTTACCAAATTTAAAAACGAATGTGGCGCGAAAATTTCCAATTAAAAAGCGAGAGTAAGATGAACTAATTCGTTTTAAGTTCTGAATAACTTATTGGGTTACAGTGTGCTAGAAGATTTGATTTGTTACGATTTAGATTCATTGAATTAATTAATCGTTTTTGTGTGTTTAAAAAAAAAACTAGATTGTGGTTAAGCATCTTCTGCCACTGACTAACCAGCTCTGGGAAACCATTTCAAATCCCGGTTAAGGTACAAGTCAATTTGTTTCCAAATGCTCAGTGGAGGTGGAATCTTATTGGTGTAGGGGGTTTGGGGTGGGGATAGTTAGCCCCTCAAAATAGGATTTTGAAAGTATTTTCAGCCCTATGCCAAAGGGAGTCCAGGGCCCCTTCCCCGGCAAATGTCTCAAGACATTTAAATGCCCTTTAGAAGCTATTTTAGAGTGATTTTCTCCAGGAGATTTGAGGGAAATTAGATGTCTCTAGAAGCTATTTGGAATATGTTTTTAATCTTATCATATTCGAGAATATAAAATGGGAAGGGAATAGATTTAAAGAGGGATGGGGGGGAGAAATGCCCCTCTGACCAACCAGTTCCGCCACCTCTGCAAGTGTTAAAAGTAGATGATAAATGTGTGGTGACATGAAATGTATTTTCAAAATTCAAGTCCCAAACGCCGAAAATCCGAGAGGCCGCACCAGATGTCATCTCTTGAGTGAACCGCATGGTTACTGTTGGGAAACAACGTTGCCATTCTCTGGGTTTCTTGAGGTCAATCTTCCCTCAAATATAAGACAAGTTTCGCAACGCTGGTTAGTCGATGTTGCCAGTAGCTCCTTCTTAACCCAGCACACCACCTTCAGACATAACTGAGAGCGAGGAGACTTGGCAACAGATGATAGAGAGCTAAGATAAAAGTTTGTCTACGTATATATGTGCAGTTCCCTCAGCGAAATCTTGAATTAGAGAATACAGCTATGGCTCCTCTTAAAATATCTTCTGGGACTTGTTCTGGTTAATTTGTGTGCAAGATACCACCTTTCTCTCTCTCTCTCACTCACTCTTGTTCAAACTCCCGCGTGAAGAGCGACTTGGCTCGCTGTTGCGCGGAGCTAGGTTGTCCTTGTGCTAACACTCCAAACACTCACTCACACACACACTCACACACGTCTTACACCCCAAGGTGACACTTGACAATTCCGACACAACTACCCCTCACTACAAGCGTGGGAGATGATCCTCATCCTCGGCAGTGGCGTGACAGTGGAATGTCGCCAGAGGTACACACCGATATCTCGAGGATTGTTGTTTCCAATAGTCGATTGTGACCGATGGGAAGGGGAGGGGAGGGTAGAACTGAACGCCCCTACCTCCCTTCCCCCCTCCCCCGACCCTTTGATCAATCCCGAGAATTTTACACAACACATTGTTTTACAGGTTAAAATTATATGCGTCGTTGGGCTTGTGGGTTAAATTTAAATTTGTTATTTATTTATTTGAGGTATTTAACGTGCACTTTCTAAACCGACTGATTATATAAACACACGAAAAGTTTTTTTTATGAGTGGAAGCAGTTAGTTTTTGAAATTCGATTAGATCTCCCAAAGGCTGATGTCGCGCAGAAAAAGGTAAGCTGAAGTCATTTCAAGTTGCTTCGAGCGGACAGCGCCGAAGAGTCTTACAATCTTCTGATTGGTGTAGAATTCGTCACGTGATTACCATTTCTGCTCTGCTATAGTTTTTTTTTTCGGTGAACGCTTGAATCAACTATCGCCACACCTCGTGCAGCAGCACCTTCCACCCCTGTGACTCACCTGGACGGTAGAAGAGAGCATCTTCTGAGGACTGATAGCCTGGTCCTCTGCCATCACCACCAGGTTGTACAAGGACCTCGTCTCCCGGTCTAAGGTCCTCCTTGTTACTCACCTGGACGGTAGAAGAGAGCATCTTCTGAGGACTGATGGCCTGGTCCTCTGCCATCACCACCAGGTTGTACAAGGACCTCGTCTCCTGGTCTAAGGTCCTCCTTGTGACTCACCTGGACGGTAGAAGAGAGCATCTTCTGAGGACTGATAGCCTGGTCCTCTGCCATCACCACCAGGTTGTACAAGGACCTCGTCTCCCGGTCTAAGGTCCTCCTTGTTACTCACCTGGACGGTAGAAGAGAGCATCTTCTGAGGACTGATGGCCTGGTCCTCTGCCATCACCACCAGGTTATACAAGGACCTCGTCTCCCGGTCTAAGGTCCTCCTTGTTACTCACCTGGACGGTAGAAGATAGCATCTTCTGAGGACTGATGGCCTGGTCCTCTGCCATCACCACCAGGTTGTACAAGGACCTCGTCTCCCGGTCTAAGGTCCTCCTTGTTACTCACCTGGACGGTAGAAGAGAGCATCTTCTGAGGACTGATGGCCTGGTCCTCTGCCATCACCACCAGGTTATACAAGGACCTCGTCTCCCGGTCTAAGGTCCTCCTTGTTACTCACCTGGACGGTAGAAGATAGCATCTTCTGAGGACTGATGGCCTGGTCCTCTGCCATCACCACCAGGTTATACAAGGACCTCGTCTCCCGGTCTAAGGTCCTCCTTGTTACTCACCTGGACGGTAGAAGATAGCATCTTCTGAGGACTGATGGCCTGGTCCTCTGCCATCACCACCAGGTTATACAAGGACCTCGTCTCCCGGTCTAAGGTCCTCCCTGTGACTCACCTGGACGGTAGAAGAGAGCATCTTCTGAGGACTGATGGCCTGGTCCTCTGCCATCACCACCAGGTTATACAAGGACCTTGTCTCCCGGTCTAAGGTCCTCCTTGTTACTCACCTGGACGGTAGAAGATAGCATCTTCTGAGGACTGATGGCCTGGTCCTCTGCCATCACCACCAGGTTGTACAAGGACCTCGTCTCCTGGTCTAAGGTCCTCCTTGTGACTCACCTGGACGGTAGAAGAGATTATCTTCTGAGGACTGATGGCCTGGTCCTCTGCCATCACCACCAGGTTATACAAGGACCTAGTCTCCCGGTCTAAGGTCCTCCCTGTGACTCACCTGGACGGTAGAGGAGAGTATCTTCTGAGGACTGATGGCCTGGTCCTCTGCCATCACCACCAGGTTGTACAAGGACCTCGTCTCCCGGTCTAAGGTCCTCCTTGTGATCACTGTCCCGTTCGAGGTGATATCGAAGTCTTCCTCGTCGTCCCCGGAGACGATGCTGTAGGATATCCGGCCGTTGTCCCCTGCAGACAACCAGAGAAAGACACGTGTTACTCGAGGACCCTGACGTGCGTTGGATTCTACAACTAGGAACACGCTAAGAAGGACAGCATTTCAGACAGTTACATCAAGTCAATACATTTATTTATTTGAGGTATTTAGCGTGCACTTTCTGAACCGACTGATTATATCAACACACGAGAATTTTCAATTAGCGAGAACGAAAGAACCTTTTTATGTTCTAAAAAGGTATTTCCTACCGTGTTCCTACATATAACCGACCAACAACCAAGCTCAGTAGGTAGCGTGTCTCTCTACTGAGACAAGAGTCCCGTGATCGATTCCTAGCATGGGCGAAAAAATCATTATAGGTAAAATGTGGGTTTCCCCTGTCACAGTGATGAATTAATGGCCTGGGGGCTGGGTGTTGTGTCTGTTCTAGATTTAAGTTAATTTATAAGTCGTGTGTTGATATAATTTCTCTGTTTAGAAAGTGTACGTTAAATACCTTAAATAAATTGGGAAAAACACACATATAATCTCCTGAGTGTCGACTATTTCTAATAAAAACAAAAATAGTGAGCAAGTAATGACGTCATGTGAGAAAACAACCGAGAATAACACAATTATATTTTTTTAAATAAATCATGGCATACAAATGTTTGTTTGTTATTAATTTTTTAACTCACCCATTATTAAAAGAAAGGTCTTCTAATTTTAGCTACAATATTGTTGTAAGCTTCTAAACTTCCCAAAAAGATGTTATGTTATCAGTTGGAACACGGCCTAAGGTCAACTAATCACGTGTCTGTTCTAACAAACAAATGTAACATCAGTTGGAACACGGCCTAAGGTCAACTAATCACGTGTCTGTTCTCACAAACAAATGTAACATCAGTTGGAACACGGCCTAAGGTCAACTAATCACGTGTCTGTTCTCACAAACAAATGTAACATCAGTTGGAACACGGCCTAAGGTCAACTAATCACATGTCTGTTCTCACAAACAAATGTAACATCAGTTGGAACACGGCCTAAGGTCAACTAATCACGTGTCTGTTCTCACAAACAAATGTAACATCAGTTGGAACACGGCCTAAGGTCCCCTCGCGTTGAAGTCGTGCCAGATCAGCAGGACACGTAACGTCCTTCTGTTCTTCCCGGAGACGACACACCAAGTCAGTCGCTGCTGTTTGTGTCTGTTGGTGTGCGGTAGGGAGGCTCTGAATGGACGTGCCTGGGTTTCGAACCCCCCACACACCGCCGCGACAGACGTAGAGAGTTGCTAGTGACGAGAGAGAGACGAGGAATGCATCGTTTCTTTTGGACAAGTATCTCATGACTAGTGTTACATTTTTTTTACAGAGTAGTCGTTTAAAAGTCCGGACACTATAAATCAGAAAAAGAAAAAAAACGTAATGGTGGGCTCTCGGACTAGGGTGTCAGTCTCGACTTAATAGTTTCGAATCTCGGCTGTGTGAGGGGAGATGGGCCCCTTCCCCCCCTCGAATGTGTTTCCCACTCTACTTCTACGACAATGCGGGTACATTTAATGTAGATTTGTTTTTCCTCATCTTGACCCAATCAATGTAAATATTGTATGTGGATACGGTCAGTCCTCCATCATACCTCATTTATATCTTCTTTATACCCCATTTACACCTACATAGCTCTTCTAGACCTCCTTCATACCTCCTCTACACCTACATAGCTCCTCTAGACCTCCTTCATACCTCCTCTACACCTACATAGCTCCTCTAGACCTCCTTCATACCTCCTCTACACCTACATAGCTCCTCTAGACCTCCTTCATACCTCCTCTACACCTACATAGCTCCTCTAGACCTCCTTCATACCTCCTCTACACCTACATAGCTCCTCTAGACCTCCTTCATACCTCCTCTACACCTACATAGCTCCTCTAGACCTCCTTCATACCTCCTCTACACCTACATAGCTCCTCTAGATCTCCTTCATACCTCCTCTACACCTACATAGCTCCTCTAGACCTCCTTAATACCTCCTCTACACCTACATAGCTCCTCTAGACCTCCTTCATACCTCCTCTACACCTACATAGCTCCTCTAGACCTCCTTCATACCTCCTCTACACCTACATAGCTCCTCTAGACCTCCTTCATACCTCCTCTACACCTACATAGCTCCTCTAGACCTCCTTCATACCTCCTCTACACCTACATAGCTCTTCTAGACCTCCTTCATACCTCCTCTACACCTACATAGCTCCTCTAGACCTCCTTCATACCTCCTCTACACCTACATACCTCCTCTAGACCTCCTTCATACCTCCTCTACACCTACATAGCTCCTCTAGACCTCCTTCATACCTCCTCTACACCTACATAGCTCTTCTAGACCTCCTTCATACCTCCTCTACACCTACATAGCTCCTCTAGACCTCCTTCATACCTCCTCTACACCTACATAGCTCTTCTAGACCTCCTTCATACCTCCTCTAGACCTCCTTCATACCTCCTCTACACCTACATACCTCCTCTAAACCTCCTTTACACCTGAATCTCGTTTACTTCTACACATTTTTAAAAATTCCCCTTTCATTTGTTCCCCTGTCCTTAGCAGTCCTTAAATCTCCGGGCCACAATGACCGATATAAGTTACTAAAAACATGTTTCTCAAACAAATGCTATTGTTAAAACTATCAACAAATATTTCCCTTCTCTCTTTCAACAGCAACAACAACAGATAAATAACAAAAACAAGCCGATAAACTAATTTTAAATTTACAAGCGCTCAGTTCTTTTGGTTATTTTATAGTTTAGTAAAAAAGAATCTTAACGCACGAATTGTTTATTTTATATACAAAATGAATGTAAAAGGTATAAAATAACGTGCTCTTTATTTCCCCCTCCACCTTGTTGACAAGCTCCTCTTGTCACTTTTCCATATAGAGAAATTATTGGAACCATTAACAATTTTGACCTTTATTTTCTGAAGTATTTAGTGACCCCGAACTCATTCGAGCGGGTCTTGAAACATTTAGCCTGTTCCCGGGGATGCAACAGAAATTGATTGACGGATTTCTTTCAAACTTGATAACTAGATGTTATAGTCAGAGGTGGAATTGTCAGTTTCATTTTTAACTCCAAAACAAAGGGTAATTTACAGACTTTTAAAAATTATAAACTTAATTAGTTCTTTTAAGTCAATCCAAAATGGATATCTGGGGAGTGGTCTATATTATAAATAATAACGTATAACCTCACCTCGGTGACGTAGTTATCTAACGCGCTAGTCATGTTGACTGCTAGACTGCCAAGGACGGGGAGATCGAGGTTCGAATCTCAGTCGGGTGAACTGATTTATTCCCTAAATGGTTTACCACTCTCCCTTCACGCAAATACGGGTTCACTTCCTCTAAATTCAACCTTCCCAGTTCCTAATCCATTAGCGTAATTAGTACTTAAGCGTATAACCCGAACGGGTAGTAAGACGCGATGCAAAATAACTGTAACGTTAACTTGCAGTTAGTTACAATTGGATCCATCCCGTTATAATGTTGATACGTAACTATCAAGAATTCATACCACCCGCTCAATAATTCCGACCTAAATAGAATCCCTACAATGGTACATTTCTCTGTTGTAGTCCCTGTAGGCCAATACGGAAAGATAATACGACACAGTATATTTCATACAGTACAATCTTCTGTAATAGTACACTCATATTTGTTCAGGAACTTACCTTTGAAATCTTCTATCACTAGCCGCCACCAAAGCTGAACGACACCGCGCAGCCAACGTGAAGAATGGGGCCGAGCTAACGAAAGTCTACAATCAACGCGTGGTCATTCTCCGTCTAGTCAGATTGATTCTGAAGAATGACAACATGGAAAACGCTAGAAGACAACAATCCACCCGCCCTCTGACGGATGTCAGATGAACTTCCCCAAACAACACAAACATCCAATGATCGCCGACTTGTTCTAATTTTCCGATGGAACAACCCTACAAAGTGACTACGTGACCGATGACAGCTAGCAACTGCGTGCTAGAAATTACCTCCCCTCTTTCCGTGCAACGAAAATCACTATAAAACAGGCTGACATTGTCTAAAAACTTTGACTATCTAAAATCTACGAACGAGGACGGATCATTGTCGTCGACCTGGACAATGATCGGATAAACATTCATACATCATAAATTGGAACGTAACTATGGCAGTTACTTATAAA
Organism: Timema podura; assembly: GCA_033556935.1. NCBI lineage: Eukaryota > Metazoa > Arthropoda > Insecta > Phasmatodea > Timematidae > Timema > Timema podura. Next base: position 57,551,912 of record JAVRXN010000012.1, on the reverse strand, counting down.
GAACTCTATTCATTTTCAACTTATAATATTTTCGTGTTAAAATCTTTATTTTGTGTTTTGCTTAATATTTAACTTTTTGCTTTATTATCTCAGTCGCTTAAATGTAACTTGTATGCCGCCACTTAGGCGCGGTTGGTTAGTTTGTTAGTTTATTAGTTTGGTTTGAAATCCACCATTGGAAATTTTGTATTGAGTGAATTTAAATGTAAATTGTTAAAATGTGTGGACTTTTGTATTTTGCTATTTCACGCGACTGTAGAATTAAAATTAAGCTTGTTATTTTTTTTATATAATTTAATTTTTGTTCTAAATTTCATTCTTTAGTTTTTTCTAAGATATAGTTAGTCCCGGGAGATTTTGACTAGCGTCTGGAAGTCAAACTCTCGCGTTATGTTTTATGTAATTGTAAATTTTCGTATTGTAACTTGTAATTGTTTGAGGAGCCCATCAGGCAAGAATATTTAATGTATGTTTCTTTTTGTGGATATCTTACTTCACTTCACTTTTGGTAGTTTAACTTCCCTTTTGATGTTATAATCTACGTAATTTTGTGTCTCTTAAAGACGACCTGTAATAAATGTAAACATGGGATGTTTACATTCTGCGCTTCACGTTATTATTTTCAGCATTATTCAGAATGATATAATGAGACCACTGTACTTTGCTTTATCTACGTTTATACTGAATAAACCATATTATTGTTATATTTTTAATTCTGCTTATATTTTCCTTTATGTAGATTATACCTTCTCCCTTTTATTTAATTGTGGTCGTTAAGTAGAAGGCACGGAGACAATGTAACACTGCGCAACTCTGCTGTCCTTTTAATTAACTGATCTTCCTGTTTAATTAGTTAATTAATAACCTATATCATTGCTGAAAAATGTTGGAAAATTATACGGTATATTTTTGTTGTTGTTGTGAATTCATAGCCTGAGTTTAACCTTGTATCTCTTTCTGTTTCATAATGGAACACAATTTGACTACGGACGCTTCGACTGAGGAAGTAGTGACTGGCGAGCCGAGCGTGTTGTCTAAATCTGATGTTTACCGACTCAATAAAGAAAGCCTTATCTCCGAGCTTGCTAAGCGTGGACTGCAAGGTTCAACAGAAACCACCGTAGCAAGACTTCGTGCAGTTCTCGTGGGAATCCTTTCGGAGAGCGATACGTCTCGAGACCAGGCAACAGTGGGAGTGGAGAATCATCATTCAGTACCGGTGAGGGTTGGAGATCCAATTGAAATGTCACGTGTTTTGGTGAGTGATAAAATCCAAAGTAAAATTCTCGTTGATTTTGTAAATCGAATACCACTGTGTGATGGTCAGGACAGCTCATATCTTTTTTTATTTTTAATTGAGGTTCAAAGGATTTGTCATTTAAATATCGGTTCTGAGTCCGAGTTTATTGCATTGTGTTTAGGTAAAACTTCTGGATATTTAACTCGTTTATTTTCTGAAGGGTTAGTTAATGGGTTAAGTTGGAAACTTATTAGTCGTAAGATATTAGACTGTCTTGTCCCTACTAGAGCTAAAGATAGTTTGTGTAAGCAGTATGTACATCGCTTTCAACGTCCTGATGAGTCGTTAAGGAGTTTCATCATGGCCATTTCTGAGGCTGTTGAAGTTTTAGGGTTAGATCTTTCTGAATGTCAGATAGTAGATATTATTTTGGAGAATGTGTCGCCCTTGTCTCGACGTCATTTTGTATTTACTTCTAAACCTAGTACGATAGTTGAGTTACATGAGCTAGCTTCCCTAATTGAAGGTACTTTGTTGTCTGAAAGTGAGTTTCGGGAAAAACATGCGCCTTTTATTGTTGACAATTCAAGCGTGGGTTCGAATCCTAGTTATTGTGGTAGGTCTAGGAATAATACTGCGATTTCTCAGCTGGGTGTGCAACCTGTGAAGAAGAACCATATTGGCCCGCGAGCGTTGGATAGTAAGTTTTTGTCAGGAATTCGCTGTTTTACTTGTAAACAGTTAGGACCTGTCCGGAGCAAGTGTAGTTCAGGAAACTAGTTGTGCGCCGTAAGAATCATGGGTCTTACGAGTCAAGCGCATTTCCATGCCCCCCTTCCACCGTTGTAGTTCTTGTGCTTGTTTCTTTATGTTGTCTTGCTTTAAATAAATATCTGCCAGGCTCTCTCCCAGATGGGATAGACCCTGGTCAGTTGAATCTTTCTTAACACCCGTGTCGGTCAGGTTGATGTGCCAGACAGACCCGACCGATACGCGAAGAGCTCATGTGAGCCATCTTAAACTAATACCGACGCTTTAGAATGTCGTAGTTTAATGGATAATGTTCGTAAGTTATTGTACTTACAGATTTAATTACTCCATTTTGGATTTACTTAGGTAAATGTAGGATGCCAAGAAATTTTTTTATAAGTTTATGGGGACTTGTATTTGATATTTTTGGTATTCCTGTTTTTGGTAAGACTTGGTGTCTTGATATTATTTGACGATTGTTGAGTCATTTAATGAACGGTCAATTAACGTAATCTCATTTTGTTAATTATAATATTGACCGGGTTTATTCATACTCTTAATAATAATGTGGAATCATGCCTAATTTTTATAGGTGTATGGGGACCTATAATTAATCTTTTGGCATCCCTTATTAATTTGAGTTTTGTTTGATGGCATTGTGCCATGGCTGTGAGCCAAATCGTGTTTAAAATTTAAAATTTGTTTACCATTAATGATATGTTATATATCAGTGGTTTGTAGATATAGTGTTTTGTTATATATATATATTGTTGGCCATGTGTATAGTAATTTACAGGTATTGAACCGTAATTGAACTTGTGGATATTATGTGTTTATAAAATAAGTGAATAGTTTATAGATTTGTTGATGTTCCACTTCATGGAATTTGGATCACGAAATCAAATGTTCTTTTGATTTAATTATGACGTAACTTTCTCTATTCTATGTGTTGAGACACTCTATTCTAGATTGAGTGCTGAGAATGGACTTATATAGAATATAGTGAGATTATGGTGATCTAACATTTGAAACTCTCAAACCTTTGAATAGGAACCTTCAAAAGTGTTGAGGGGGGGGACGCTCCTCCGATACATCTATGTAGGATTTCTATAGGATTTTAGGATTTCATGGGGATAAACTTTTATGACTTTTTAGTCTAGTGAACTTTATTGTGAGAACTTGAGTTTGAACGTAGAAGAAAGAAGAGATTCTTCATGTGTTCATACAGACAATTAGACATGTGGTTGCGTATGACTTAACGCCACTTGCATCTCGACAACAGACTTGTTATATATGAGTTTTCGTTGCGCATCCTGTTTTCCTTTCTCTCCTGGTTTCTGGTAATGTCTACGTAGTGGTACCGACTGCTTGTCTAGATGATGGAATCTAGAGCTGAAAAAAATGGATCATCTCATGCTGTTTGGGAAGATGATGTACAAGAAGGACAACTTGAGCCCTTTGATGTTCCGCCTTGCTGAGGACGGATGCTGCATCTTCTTATTCTCCTGGTCAAGGGGGGGAGATTTGTAACGTTAACTTGCAGTTAGTTACAATTGGATCCATCCCGTTATAATGTTGATACGTAACTATCAAGAATTCATACCACCCGCTCAATAATTCCGACCTAAATAGAATCCCTACAATGGTACATTTCTCTGTTGTAGTCCCTGTAGGCCAATACGGAAAGATAATACGACACAGTATATTTCATACAGTACAATCTTCTGTAATAGTACACTCATATTTGTTCAGGAACTTACCTTTGAAATCTTCTATCACTAGCCGCCACCAAAGCTGAACGACACCGCGCAGCCAACGTGAAGAATGGGGCCGAGCTAACGAAAGTCTACAATCAACGCGTGGTCATTCTCCGTCTAGTCAGATTGATTCTGAAGAATGACAACATGGAAAACGCTAGAAGACAACAATCCACCCGCCCTCTGACGGATGTCAGATGAACTTCCCCAAACAACACAAACATCCAATGATCGCCGACTTGTTCTAATTTTCCGATGGAACAACCCTACAAAGTGACTACGTGACCGATGACAGCTAGCAACTGCGTGCTAGAAATTACCTCCCCTCTTTCCGTGCAACGAAAATCACTATAAAACAGGCTGACATTGTCTAAAAACTTTGACTATCTAAAATCTACGAACGAGGACGGATCATTGTCGTCGACCTGGACAATGATCGGATAAACATTCATACATCATAAATTGGAACGTAACTATGGCAGTTACTTATAAAGAACTCTATTCATTTTCAACTTATAATATTTTCGTGTTAAAATCTTTATTTTGTGTTTTGCTTAATATTTAACTTTTTGCTTTATTATCTCAGTCGCTTAAATGTAACTTGTATGCCGCCACTTAGGCGCGGTTGGTTAGTTTGTTAGTTTATTAGTTTGGTTTGAAATCCACCATTGGAAATTTTGTATTGAGTGAATTTAAATGTAAATTGTTAAAATGTGTGGACTTTTGTATTTTGCTATTTCACGCGACTGTAGAATTAAAATTAAGCTTGTTATTTTTTTTATATAATTTAATTTTTGTTCTAAATTTCATTCTTTAGTTTTTTCTAAGATATAGTTAGTCCCGGGAGATTTTGACTAGCGTCTGGAAGTCAAACTCTCGCGTTATGTTTTATGTAATTGTAAATTTTCGTATTGTAACTTGTAATTGTTTGAGGAGCCCATCAGGCAAGAATATTTAATGTATGTTTCTTTTTGTGGATATCTTACTTCACTTCACTTTTGGTAGTTTAACTTCCCTTTTGATGTTATAATCTACGTAATTTTGTGTCTCTTAAAGACGACCTGTAATAAATGTAAACATGGGATGTTTACATTCTGCGCTTCACGTTATTATTTTCAGCATTATTCAGAATGATATAATGAGACCACTGTACTTTGCTTTATCTACGTTTATACTGAATAAACCATATTATTGTTATATTTTTAATTCTGCTTATATTTTCCTTTATGTAGATTATACCTTCTCCCTTTTATTTAATTGTGGTCGTTAAGTAGAAGGCACGGAGACGGTGTAACATAACGTATACTTGTTTTTAGGACTAAATTAAATTTTATTTTGAAACTGGCTATACCGATGTTGTTCAAAATAGATATCTGAGAAGGGGTGGGCCAGGGCGCTACCCTCGCAAAAGCCTGGGCCGCAGATGACGTGAAGATCGGGGTTTGAATCTTGATCGCGTGTACTGAGGGTAATTATTTATTAATGATTTTCCGCTCTCCCTCCACGCCAATGCTCTGTATTCAACCTTCCTCATACCTAACACATTCATGTGTGTATAACCCGAACGGGTAGTAAGACGCGGTGCTAAAATAAAACGTAAATTTCAACTTTATTTTATTCCAATTATTTTTAAAATCACGTGAAACATATTTTTGAAGTAACAAACAACTTTCTAAATAAAACTTTATATATTTTTTTTACGTCCGGATCGCTACATTCCGGTAGGCGGCTCCCTTAAGATAATATTTATATAAATTCCATTGTTGTTTCATAATTATAAAACGAATCATTTGGAGAAGGAGACGAGGGGGGGGGGGGAGAGGATGGAGGGAAGACAAAAGAAGGTGGCGGAGGGGCTTTAAGAGACGGAAAGGTAGGTTTTAATTTATTGGAGAAGATGCGGCCGAGAGATACAACATTTCAAACGAATATCATCTGTTTTTGTCCGCAGCTGGGACTCGTCAAGACTCGGGGAGAGACCGGTGTCCATTGTTGTGACCTTGGGGGCCCACTGCACCCGGTGAGAAATATGGGGGGGGGGGTTGAGACTTTATCGGTCACTCTTTGTCTAGTCACAGTCACTAGAGCACTGTTAAAGGGTACTTTGTACTAGAGCCATTGCGACCTTTTATAAACTCACCTTCACATAACCATAGAGTGCCTTGACGATGGCCACGCATACTTCTAGAATTATGACTGAAATCAACGACACCGATATTTTAAACTGGTACATCAAACTCTGATAGCCGTCACCTGTTGCCAAAAAAAACAAAGAGTGACCGATAATGGTGTAATTGCTGGTATGGCATCTCTAAAATATGTGGTATCTTGTTTTGAAATGTGTGGTTCAACCATACTCAGCAAAATATCAGCATCACTTGGGGACATTCTTGTGAAGTTCTTAAACGATAGACCTCTATCTAATTCACGAACTTCTGATAGTATCCCTGCGCTTAATGAACGTGATTCTAGAGACTGACTTAACCAGAACTCTCGACGCTTTCGTTTCTTTTGACGTCGTAAAATGACGACGCCTGCAGCGAGTACTTCCCGCGACGACGTCTCAAACGAATGGAAATAGATTCAAAAGTGTAAACAGGTCGGGTTGTATAAGGCAAGAGGCACCGAGAGAGGCATGCCTCTGCACATATAATGTTGCATGAAAGGAGGCATAAGTCTAAACGCACCTCTATAAACTAACCTAAATCTCTAAATCTAGAACATACACAACACCCAGCCTCCTGCCGTTAATTTATCACTACGAAAATGTAAGCCCACATCTCACCTATGGTACATTTTTACCCATGTCAGGAATTGAACCAGGGACCCTTAGCTAACAAAGACACGCTGCCGAGTGAGCCAAGGTGTCGGACAGTAATTCAGTAAAATTTTATTTATGTTGACTGTAAACAAAAAAAACAACTAAAAGGCACTTCTTATGAAAATTGGACTATAGATAGGTTTGGAGTGTTTGTTTCTATAATTAATAGATTAAAATTCACGCTAAAAGAAGTGTTCCAAAGTCCAATGCGTACTACGTATATCGCTACGAATAATAATAAAAAAAGATCAATAAGAGACTATAAAAAAACATTAAATTAGGCCTTGTATAATTTTTTTTTAAAAACTCTTCTATTGACCTTCGCGCATAATTTTTGTCTCTCCATATTATACAAAAAGAAAGAGCTAGAGAGAGATAAAAAAAAAGGCTATCTGTCCGTGACTCATTTTTCAGCCCCCTCCCTCCCCCCCAAAAAAGTCTTTCGGGCGCGCGCAGTTTGTGGCCGTCGGGAGACACGAAAAGAAGAAAAAAAAAACCTCGCCTCCCCCCCCCCTCTTTCTAGTCTCTCTCTAGGGGGAAAAAAGAGAAAACGATTCACACCGTACCGACAAAATGGTTTTTGTCACCATTATTATTTATAATAATTTCCATTCTTCTCGTTGATTCGTATCTCAAGTGCAGCTAATGGATAATACGACCCCCAGATACACCGGTGCTATTTCATATTTCAGGACGGAAAGAGAGTTTGGAATGCGTTCTTCGTCCACGAGAGAGAGAGAGGAAAGGGGGGGAGGGGGGGAATTGCCGCTCGGGCTCCGTCCAACTGTGTTGTACAACGAAACAAGACAACGACAACAACAACAACAATGTAATCAATCACCCACCTGGATGGGTTGTTTTATATATCCCATGCACTTTGGCTTGGCATGGGAACTTAAGGGCCCCGCCTACCTTCGCGGGTCTGTCTGTGTGTTTGTGTGTGCGCGCGCGCGTGTGGATGAAGTTATGGAAGTTGGAGAGAAATTAGTATTTGTACTACGAATAGTTGGTCATACTTTGACCCCCCCTTACCCCCCCCCACCATGCCCTTCAACTTCCAGCTCATATTATGTTCATAATCACCCGCCTCGGTGGCGTAGTTGGCTAACGCGCTTGTCGTGTTGAGCTCGGCCGCCGAGGACGGGGAGATCGAGGTTCGAATCTCGGTCGGGTGAACTGGGGGTGGTTTTTCCTAAATGGTTTTCCACTCTCCTTCCACGCAAATGCGGGTTCACTTCCTCTAAATTCAACCTTCCAATTTCCTAATTCATTAGTGTAATTAGTACTTAAGCGTATAACCCGAACGGGTAGTAAGACGCGGTGCTAAATATTATTATTATTATGTTCATAATCGTTACACGTGTGTTTTTATTATTTATGGGTGACCTGGCTGTCTAGGGTGTAAGGTGTCAAGACTTCTGTGATGGGAGTCCGGGGTTCAATCCTCGGTCCCTGCACGGATTTATCTGACAAGACGTGTATTAATCACAACTTGTGAATGTGTGGAATGCCAGGCCTCCACCGTGGTTCGGATCCCACGTTAAACTGTAGGTCCTCCATTTCATCTCACAATCACCCTACCATTACACATTAGCGTAAGTGCGTACAACCCGAACGGGTAGTAAGACACGGTGCTAATAGTAATAATAATATTACTTATGTGTTTAACGAAAACTATTACCCGTTTTGGTTATAAAGCTGGTAGGAAGAACAGAAGACGATAGTTACTAAAGTTACTAGAACAGTTTTAATATATTCATACATCAAGCCATGCTATCTGCAGCCGCTACGTTTGATAGATATTATCCATACCTATAAGATAACAATAATAAGATAGTACGATGCTATCAATGTTGGCCGCAAACAAATATGTTTGTATTTTTCTCTACTGTTCTTCCGACCAAAATCATGGTGTACTAACTATGCTAATTTGTTAGGGATGAGGAATGTTGAGTTCAGAAGAAGTTTACCAGCCTTTGCGTGGAGGGAGAATGTAAAACCATTTAGGAAAAATTACCCTCGGTACACCCGACTGGGATTCGAAACTCGATCTTTTAGAGTCATCAGCAGTCCAAAGTATATCGCGAGAGCATTCGACCACCAAAATGAGTAACTTGGTATATATGTATTAATAAAATATATTCTCAATACGAGGTCAGGTGGTAGGGAACGTGTTGATAAGATTATTTATTTGTTTTGTTTTTTCCAAATGGGGGGTGGATTGGAGACCCCCATCTACCAAGGGTGTGGCCACCCCCGGTTCCTCCTCGAGAGAAAATTTCAAGAATTTAACCTTGTGGGAGGGAATTTAAGAGCATCTGAACATAATTCTGAACTAATTATGAGTTTCAAGAGCCACTTTTCGCAACAACAAAATAGTTTCTGGAAAATTAACCAAAAATAGAATGTAGTTTTAGCTGAATCCATTGAAAAGAAACATTATATTTATCACAAGCTTATTGAACAGAACAAGAATAAAAGAAAGCAGGTGAAGAGGAAATCTACATTATATCATTTTTATCTCAGTTAACCATTTATCGGCGCCTATGTATGTTTGGATTTATTTTCTTCAGATGGTGATATAAACAGGTTCCTGAATATCTGTCACGGGCATATTAACATTTCATAAGGACATTTTAAAGAGAGAAAAAAAGTCCTGGCCAAATTCAAGGAAGGGGTGCGAACCGGTAACTCCGGCCCTGCAGGAAGGGACCACGGTACTAGGGTGAGTTAAACCGGTATCTCCAGCCCTGCAGGAAGGGACCACGGTACTAGGGTGAGTTAAACCGGTATCTCCAGCCCTGCAGGAAGGGACCACGGTACTAGGGTGAGTTAAACCGGTATCTCCGGCCCTGCAGGAAGGGACCACGGTACTAGGGTGAGTTAAACCGGTATCTCCAGCCCTGCAGGAAGGGACCACGGTACTAGGGTGAGTTAAACCGGTATCTCCAGCCCTGCAGGAAGGGACCACGGTACTAGGGTGAGTTAAACCGGTATCTCCAGCCCTGCAGGAAGGGACCACGGTACTAGGGTGAGTTAAACCGGTATCTCCAGCCCTGCAGGAAGGGACCACGGTACTAGGGTGAGTTAAACCGGTATCTCCAGCCCTGCAGGAAGGGACCATGGTACTAGGGTGAGTTAAACCGGTATCTCCAGCCCTGCAGGAAGGGACCACGGTACTAGGGTGAGTTAAACCGGTAGCTCCAGCCCTGCAGGAAGGGACCACGGTACTAGGGTGAGTTAAACCGGTATCTCCGGCCCTGCAGGAAGGGACCACGGTACTAGGGTGAGTTAAACCGGTATCTCCAGCCCTGCAGGAAGGGACCACGGTACTAGGGTGAGTTAAACCGGTATCTCCGGCCCTGCAGGAAGGGACCACGGTACTAGGGTGAGTTAAACCGGTATCTCCAGCCCTGCAGGAAGGGACCACGGTACTAGGGTGAGTTAAACCGGTATCTCCAGCCCTGCAGGAAGGGACCACGGTACTAGGGTGAGTTAAACCGGTATCTACGGCCCTGCAGGAAGGGACCACGGTACTAGGGTGAGTTAAACCGGTATCTCCGGCCCTGCAGGAAGGGACCACGGTACTAGGGTGAGTTAAACCTGTAGTTCCGGCCCTGCAGGGAGGGCTCGGATTAATCTAACTTACCCGAGTCGAGGTCGGTGGCGGTGACAGTGACGACGCTGCTGCCCACGGTGACGTTCTCCAGAACCTCATCACTGTAGCTCATCGGATCGAAGACCGGGGAGTTGTCGTTCAGGTCCACCACGTTGAAGTACACCGTCAGGGTCGAGGAGAGACTGGGGCGACCCGAGTCCTGCGCCTGGACCACGAAGATGTAGTGCTGTACCTGAGGACATGTGAAGAAGGGAGTGAGGAACATGATCTTAACGTCGTAGTACACCTCTAGTGCTGTACCTGAGGACATGAGAAGAAGGGAGTGAGGAACATGATCTTAACGTCGTAGAAAGCAACCTTTCTGCAAATATTTAATATAATGCTAAGTCTAATCAGTCTGGTCACAGAGTAGATGAACAAATTTTACTTCTTGATTAGAAATCAAATTGTATGTCCCTAAAATTAGCTAAATGATGTTTTTTTTTAAAAAAAAAAGCTAATATAAAACAGGATCTGACTAATTCGACATTGGTTAACTCTAAAAATCGAATAATTCGGACCCACCGTGATTCTCCGTGAAGTTATTATTTGAATCAATGGTAAGAAATAACATTTAATTCGAGTTTTAGAAGGAAATATTTGAATAATTCAATACAATTCAATTTTTTCGAGTAACGGTATTATTAAATCATCCATAACTTATGCCAAGAATGTCGCATACATTTATTTATTGAATCATATTAGTAAAGAAAGCACCCACAATGATGGCAAACCTTACAAGATTCACTGAAAAGGGAAATACAATATTTTTAATGCAATAAGTAAACTTGAAGATTTTGTTTATTTCGTCAAATAAACAAGCTACAGCAAACTAAGATCATTAATTTTTTTTCCCACCGTAATGTCATTTAAGTGCAAACAATGTTTTAACTCTGTAATTTTCGTATGTTAATTTTTACAAACCCGCCTCGGTGGCGTAGTTAGCTAACGCGCTAGTCGTGTTGAGCTCGACTGCTAAGGACGGGAAGATCGAGGTTCGAATCTCGGTTGGGTGAACTGGGGCTGTTTTTTCCTAAATGGTTTTCCACTCTCCCTCCACGCAAATGCGGGTTCACTTCCTCTATATTCAACCTTCCCAATTCCTAAACCATTAGCGTAAATAGTACTTAAGCGTATAACCCGAACGGGTAGTAAGATGCGGTGCCAAGTAATAAAATTTAAAAAATTACAAGTTTTATATTATGTTTTTAAATTTATCTTATTTTTTAAATCATGTATTTATCGTGTATGTGTGTTTTATATAACTATATAAAAATATGTGTTTATATGTACCACATTTTGAGGTTATTAATTTATTTTGTACCAGATGCCTAGATATTCATAAAAATGGTAGTTCAACTCTTTTTTTTTAGATACCACTTGGACTTCGAATTAAAAAAAGTTCTACAAATGATCAAATATATATTATTCACAGTCACGATGATAACGTACATTTTTTTTTGCCAAGACCCAGCACTTATTTAGGTGTTAAGTATAATTTTTATGCCAACCGAAAAAATAAAATTAAAAAAAAGTTACAAAACTCACCCGTCCTTGAGATATTACAATCTGTAAGATTTAATACCTATTCTTTTGTTTCCTCCCCCCCTCCTTAGCCCCCCTCCCCCCCTCCTCACAAAGACTGTCGCTGTGGTGGCATGAGCGCATATTTTCAAAACCGTTTTGTTTTTAAACAACATCCACCTCCGACTACGATTTAATGGTTTCCCCAAGTCAAAGAGAAATGAAATTCTAAAAAAACAAAAAAAAAAAACCACATAAAGAAACAAACTTTTTAATATTATATTATATTTTAACGATCTTTCCACGCAGTAGTTGTTTTTGTTTTCGACGCATGCGCTCGCCTTTCATGAGAGTGTTAAATGGCCCGAAGGGTGCTAACGCGCGGGTCAAGGGTTCAAATACCAGCGAGGAGGAAACGAACAATCCGTTGACTACTGGGAAGCCCTCACTTTATCACGCACGCACCACACTTGTTATAATCCGATCAACTGTATTTTTTAATATTCTCTCTGACATGTCCAGACAGACGTGTGTCTAGCATGTGAGTGAACGATGAATGGCGACATGAATGATTACACATGTGAGATCAGGAGCAGTGAACAGGCCGTCACAATCATGTTCAGACTGTACCGCACTGTGTTCAGTTCAGACTGTACCTCTGGAAACTCCAAGCGAGACGTTGTGTTAAGTTCAGACTGTACCTCTGGAAACTCCAAGCAAGACGCTGTGTTAAGTTCAGACTGTACCTCTGGAAGCTCCAAGCAAGACGCTGTGTTAAGTTCAGACTGTACCTCTGGAAGCTCCAAGCAAGACGCTGTGTTCAGTCCAGACTGTACCTCTAGAAGTTCCAAGCAAGACGCTGTGTTCAGTCCAGACTGTACCTCTGGAAGCTCCAAGCAAGACGCTGTGTTAAGTCCAGACTGTACCTCTGGAAGCTCCAAACAAGACGTTGTGTTAAGTCCAGAGTGTACCCCATTGTGGGTAGTTGAAACTGAAGTTTCGGTCCTCAATTAGTGCTGGTCTCGCTACCCACCACCGAATGTCACCATGGCCGGCCAATTACCGACGCAACGCTAGGCTCAGTTTAAACAAAATATAGAAACAACAGCTTTACAAACTCAACTTGTGAGTAATGACTGACAGCGAAATTACGTAAACACCGTATTATTATTAATATTATTATCATCATGGTTGTCGTGTGACGATTTTACTTTGTTTTCAAACTTGTCACAATAATAATAAACTGAAAGATTTGAAACAAATGAAATACGGAGAGGAGAGGAAGACTAGACAAGGGAAGGAGGGGTGTTGTAGTGACAGGAAATTCGAGAATTTAATTATTGTTAAAATGATCTGACCATAAAGTGTCACATTTAAACGATTATAGGTTGCCTTTCTTTAGTTTAATTGGTGACCTGATCATCAAGGGGGTAAGGTGTCAGACTTCTGTGCTGAGGGTCCGGGGTTCAATCCTCGGTCCCGGCACAGATTTATCTGATTACCAAACCCTTCCTTCACCTCTGACAAGACGTGTATTAATCACAACTTGTGAATGTGAGGAATGTCAGGCCTACCACTGTGGTTCGGATCCCACGTTAAACTGTAGGTCCTCCGTTTCATCTCACAATCACCCTACCATTACACAGTAGCGTAAGTGCGTACAGCCTGAACGGGTAGTAAGACGCGGTGCTAATAAAAATAATTATTTATTTTAATTGAGTGCATTACCTCTTTAAAAAATCACAATCAAGATTTAGGACTTATTTTCCCCTTTAATTTGAAAATAAATCTTTTTTCCTCTCAAATAGAATACAACCAGGTTTAAAATATACCTTACTTCGATACAGTCCAATTTTTATGGAAATAAACCTTTGGATAATATAAACATTCATATTGCGGACCAAAATTGATAACGTTTCACCTTAGGACTATTATTGTTGTTATTTTGTAGGTAATGATATCTATCAAAAGTGAGAGCTGCAGATCATATGACTTGACGTATGAATACGCGAGAGTAGATAGTGAGAATTTCATAACTGTTAGATAAGGTTCTTTCTGTGAAAATTGCAATGTTTGTTCTTTGCACACCCGAGGAAATAGAGAGGTAAGCGCACATCCTGGCGTGCAGATAGTACTGGTGAAGGGGATGTGACTAATGTTTCCAGACTAGCTAGTACTATCAAATAGGCAGTGACTAATGTTTCCAGACTGGCTAGTACTGTCGAAGAGTCAGTGGCTAATGTTTCCAGACTAGCTAGTACTATCGAAGAGGCAGTGATCAATGTTTCCAGGCTGGCTAGTACTGTCGAAGAGTCAGTGGCTAATGTTTCCAGACTAGCTAGTACTATCGAAGAGGCAGTGATCAATGTTTCCAGGCTGGATAGTACTATCGAAGAGGCAGTGATCAATGTTTCCAGGCTGGATAGTACTATCGAAGAGGCAGTGACTAATGTTTCCAGACTAGCTACTACTATCAAAGAGGTAGTGATCAATGTTTCCAGACTAGCTAGTACTATCAAAGAGGTAGTGATCAATGTTTTCAGACTAGCTAGTACTATCAAAGAGGTAGTGATCAATGTTTCCAGACTAGCTAGTACTATCAAAGAGGAGGTGACTAATGTTTTCAGACTAGCTAGTACTATCAAAGAGGCAGAGACTAATGTTTCCAGACTAGCTAGTACTATCAAAGAGGCAGTGACCAATGTTTACAGACTAGCTAGTACTATCAAAGAGGCAGAGACTAATGTTTCCAGACTAGCTAGTACTATCGAAGGGCAGTGATCAATGTTTCTAGGCTGGATAGTACTATCGAAGAGGCAGTGACTAATGTTTCCAGACTAGCTAGTACTATCGAAGAGGCAGGTGACTAATGTTTCCAGACTAGCTACTACTATCAAAGAGGTAGTGATCAATGTTTCCAGACTAGCTAGTACTATCAAAGAGGTAGTGATCAATGTTTTCAGACTAGCTAGTACTATCAAAGAGGTAGTGATCAATGTTTCCAGACTAGCTAGTACTATCAAAGAGGAGGTGACTAATGTTTTCAGACTAGTAGTACTATCAAAGAGGATGTGACTAATGTTTCCAGACTAGCTAGTACTATCGAAGTGGAGTTGACTAATGTTTCCAGGCTGGCTATTACTGTCGAAGAGGCAGTGACTAATGTTTCCAGACTAGCTAGTACTATCAAAGAGGTAGTGGTCAATGTTTCCAGACTAGCTAGTACTATCAAAGAGGCAGTGATCAATGTTTCCAGACTGGGTGATAATGTTGAGAAGGTTGTTAACTCCAGGTCGCGTTTAGCGCCATACATCAGCCTAGAGGCTTAGAGGAACGCCTGGTCCGTCTCATGTGTCTGATGTCACTCAAAAACATGCTCTACTCGCTTATTTGCATTACCAATGAGTTCATCCCAGCGACTGCAGACTTTCAAGTTGGCTCATAGGCCGTTCCCTTTCCTAATTTCTACGGATCTACGAATGGGACTACTGAAATAACTGATAAACTAGTGGTTTTGTCAACCAAAGTCGTGCACCATATTCCTTTTGGTTTTTAGAAACACGTGTTCGCGGGAAAGAAGGCCCTCAACCCTTCCGCGATGGAAGTCAAAGTCGGTCCAAACAGAACACGGACTCTCAGTCCAAGGCCGTACTACGTAGTACGTCAAATAGACACACAAAGTCCTACCAGCCCAGCCGTTACAATAAACTTTAGTTTCACAAACTATATTAACAACTACATAACATATAACAAGAATTAATGGAGGAAAGGCCAATCTTACCAAGAGCTCAGCTAAAGGAGTATATTGTAGTAGGATGGAAGATGGCCAATCTTACCAAGAGCTCAGCTAAAGGAGTATATTGTAGTAGGATGGAAGATGGTCAATCTTATCAAGAGCTCAGCTAAAGGAGTATATTGTAGTAGGATGGAAGATGGTCAATCTTACCAAGAGCTCAGCTAAAGGAGTATATTGTAGTAGGATGGAAGATGGTCAATCTTACAAGAGCTCAGCTAAAGGAGTATATTGTAGTAGGATGGAAGATGGTCAATCTTACCAAGAGCTCAGCTAAAGGAGTATATTGTAGTAGGCTGGAAGCTGGTCAATCTTACCAAGAGCTCAGCTAAAGGAGTATATTGTAGTAGGATGGAAGATGGTCAATCTTACCAAAGCTCACTAAAGGAGTATATTGTAGTAGATGGAAGCTGGTCAATCTTAATAAGAGCTCAGCTAAAGGAGTATATTGTAGTAGGAGGAAGATGGTCAATCTTACAAGAGCTCAGCTAAAGGATATATTGTAGTTAGATGGAGTATGGTCAATCTTACCAAAGCTCAGCTAAAGAGTATATTGTAGTAGGATGGAAGATGGTCAATCTTACCAAGAGCTCAGCTAAAAGGATATATTGTAGTAGGATGGAAGATGGTCAATCTTACCAAGAGCTCAGCTAAAGGAGTATATTGTAGTAGGATGGAAGATGGTCAATCTTACCAAGAGCTCACAAAGGAGTATATTGTATAGGATGGAAGCTGGTCAATCTTAATAAGACTCAGCTAAGAGAGTAATAGTTGTAGTGGGAAGATGGTCAATCTTACAAGAGCTCAGCTAAAGGAGTATATTGTGTAGGATGGAAGATGTCAATCTTACCAAGGCTCAGCTAAAGAGTATATTGTAGTAGGATGGAAGATGGTCAATCTTACCAAGAGCTCAGCTAAAGGAGTATATTGTAGTAGGCTGGAAGCTGTCAATCTTACCAAAAGCTCAGCTAAAGGAGTATATTGTAGTAGGATGGAAGATGGTCAATCTTACAAGAGCAGCTAAAGGAGTATATTGTAGTAGGATGGAAGCGGTCAATCTACTAAGAGCTCAGCTAAAGAATTATATTGTAGTAGGATGGAGATGGTCCAATCTTACCAAGAGCTAGCTAAAGGAGTATATTGTGAGTAGGATGAAGATGGTCATCTTACAAGAGCTCAGCTAAGGAGTATATTGTTGTAGATGGAAGATGGTCAATCTTACCAAGAGCTCAGCTAAAGGAGTATATTGTATAGGATGGAAGATGGTCAATCTTACAAGAGCTCAGCTAAAGGAGTATATTGTAGTAGGATGGAAGATGGTCAATCTTACCAAGTGCTCAGCTAAAGGTATAATTGTAGTAGGATCGAAGATGTCAATCTTACAAGAGCTCAGCTAAAGGAGTATATTGTAGTAGGATGGAAGATGGTCATCATACCAAGAGCTTCAGCTAAAGTGAGTATATTGTAGTAGGATGGAAGAGGTCAATCTTACCAAGAGCTCAGCTAAAGGAGTATATTGTAGTAGGATGGAAGATGGTCAATCTTACCAAGAGACTCAGCTAAAGGAGTATATTGTAGTAGGATGGAAGATGGTCAATCTACCAAGAGCTCAGCTAAAGGAGTATATTGTAGTAGGATGGAAGATGGTCAATCTTACCAATAGCTCAGCTAAAGGAGTTATTGTAGTAGGATGGAAGACGGTCAATTACCAAGAGCTCAGCTAAAGGAGTATATTGTAGTAGGATGAAGATGTCATTCTTACCAAGAGCTCAGCTAAAGGAGTATATTGTAGTAGGATGGAAGATGGTCAATCTTACCAAGAGCTCAGCTAAAGGAGTATATTGTAGTAGGATGGAAGATGTTCAATTGACTTAAAGTTACAACATTCTATTTTAAAAGAAATCAAACAAAATATCGTAAGCTGTATAATATACAATTTAGAAAATAGTCCCCATAAACCAAAATAATAATACTTTTTTCATCATCATTTATTTAAGTGCACTTTCTGAACCGACTGATTATATCAGCAGACGAGAATTTCTATAAGCGAGATTGAAAGGGCCTACCAATTTTTCCGGGAAAGGTATTTTCACATACCTTCCAGGGTTCTTTCACACGCCACAATCGACATGGGACCAACGGCTTTACTTTCCTTCCGAAGGAAGTTGTGCTACAGATTTTAATCGCTCAAGAAAAATCCGTTGGCCCCGGGAGGATTTGAACCCATGAACATCTGGTTCTGAGGCGAACAATTTACCCCAAGGCCACCAATATAATAATACCAAGCAGTTATAATGTATCCCTTAAATTAAATTGCTCTAGGTAAACTTGTTATCAGGATTGGTAGAAAAAAAGGATGAGGGTGGAATGGCGAAGGGGGGGGAGGGGAGAAAAGGGAACCGACAATTAACCCCCTTCAAATACAAGAAGTACCAATCTCCTCACCAAGAACGAGCCGATGTCACTGCGATTCTTGATGCCGCCGCTTGATAGTCACATTACATTGGGCTGGGAGACTGGAATTATAGATTTAAAAAAAACAACAAAAACAAACACCAAGCTTTGCGTATGGCGGCAAATCTGAATTACTTCTATAACGGCGAAATAAATCTCAGACAGCGTGCAGCCACTTATCTCAATGTGTAGCAACAGGTATAATTTTAAGGTATTAAATTTAACTGACGAGTAGAGTAGATGTCGAGAATTGTTTCGTTGCAAAGTTGATGGTTATTAAGGTAAACTTTATGACCATAAGGCAAATAGAACCGAACAAACATTAGTTCTTATCGGAACAGATTCAAGCAGAATTTTTGCTGTTTGTTAACCAAATGAAATAGATTTCACAAGACTCTTGGTATAAAATATCCTGAACAATTCACTTCAAATAAAGGCCAAGACGGAAAACAGCCCGGTTCTGAAACCAATAACGAGATGAATGTGATTTTTGTTGTAAGTTTTTTTTTAAACACGACTGAAATATTATCTTAAGTTTGATTAATGTCGGATATAACTTTTCAATCCAGTGACATATTAGTTGACAAGTTTGGCATGTAATGCACAGCCCTGCAACCTTCTCATTATAAGATTCAAGTAGAGACCCCCTCACTATAAGATTCAAGTACAAACCTCCTCACTAAAAGGATCAAGTACTAACCTCCTCACCTCAAGGATTAAGTACTAACCTCATCAAAAGGATCAAGTAATAACCTCCTCACCAAAAGGACCAAGTACTAACCTCCTCACCACAAGGATTAAGTACTAACCTCATCAAAAGGATCAAGTAATAACCTCCTCACCACAAGGATTAAGTACTAACCTCATCAAAAGGATCAAGTAATAACCTCCTCATCAAAAGGACCCAGTACTAACCTCCTCACCACAAGGATTAAGTACTAACCTCATCAAAAGGATCAAGTAATAACCTTCTCACCAAAAGGACCTAGTACTAATCTCCTCACCACAAGGATCAAGTACTAACCTCATCAAAAGGATCAAGTAATAACCTCCTCACCATAAGGTTCAAGCAGGTCTACTAACCTCCTCGTAGTCCAGCCTGGCGGTGAGGGTGAACACCCCGGACTGGGGGTTGAGTGAAAACACGTCGTTGGCCCAGTCGCTGATGACGGAGTACGTCACCTGACCATTCACCCCTTGGTCCTCATCGATGGCCAACACCTCCCCCACGCGGGCGCCTCGCACCGTGTTC
Source organism: Timema podura (assembly GCA_033556935.1). Lineage (NCBI taxonomy): Eukaryota > Metazoa > Arthropoda > Insecta > Phasmatodea > Timematidae > Timema > Timema podura. The sequence continues at coordinate 57,532,663 of JAVRXN010000012.1, read as the reverse complement.
TCCGGGATGTCGAAAGAGTAGGCGCTCTGGGAGAATACTGGTGGGTTGTCGTTGGTGTCCGTTACCTGCAACACAAGAGTCCACAGACCGCATTCAGTGGTAGTCCTGGAGGTGATTTGGTTAGTTCGGGATCACATGTGACTATGGACAAGGTAGAGGTAGCTCACGATCACATGTGACTATAGACAAGGTAGAGGTAGCTCAGAACCATATGTAACTATAGACAAGGTAAAGGTAGCTCAGGATCACATGTGACTATAGACAAGGTAGAGGTAGCTCAGGATCACATGTGACTATGGACAAGTTAGAGCAGGATCACATGTGACTATAGACAAGGTAGAGGTAGCTCAGGATCACATGTGACTATAGACAAGGTAGAGGTAGCTCAGGATCACATGTAACTATAGACAAGGTAAAGGTAGCTCAGGATCACATGTGACTATGGACAAGGTAAAGGTAGCTCAGGATCACATGTGACTGTAGACAAGGTAAAGGTAGCTCAGGATCACATGTGACTGTAGACAAGGTAAAGGTAGCTCAGGATCACATGTGACTGTAGACAAGGTAAAGGTAGCTCAGGATCACATGTGACTATGGACAAGGTAAAGGTAGCTCAGGATCACATGTGACTGTAGACAAGGTAAAGGTAGCTCAGGATCACATGTGACTGTAGACAAGGTAAAGGTATCTCAGGATCACGTGAAACTATGAACAAGGTAAAGGTAGCTCAGGATCACGTGAAACTATGAACAAGGTAAAGGTAGCTCAGGATCGAGTGTAACTATGTACAAGGTAGAGCAGGATCCCATGTGACTATAGACAAGGTAAAGGTAGCTCAGGATCACATGTGACTATAGACAAGGTAAAGGTAGCTCAGGATCACATGTGACTATGGACAAGGTAAAGGTAGCTCAGGATCACATGTGACTATAGACAAGGTCGAGGTAGCTCAGGATCACATGTGACTGTAGACAAGGTAAAGGTAGCTCAGGATCACATGTGACTGTAGACAAGGTAAAGGTAGCTCAGGATCACATGTGACTGTAGACAAGGTAAAGGTAGCTCAGGATCACATGTGACTATGGACAAGGTAAAGGTAGCTCAGGATCACATGTGACTGTAGACAAGGTAAAGGTAGCTCAGGATCACATGTGACTGTAGACAAGGTAAAGGTAGCTCAGGATCACATGTGACTATGGACAAGGTAAAGGTAGCTCAGGATCACGTGAAACTATGAACAAGGTAAAGGTAGCTCAGGATCACGTGAAACTATGAACAAGGTAAAGGTAGCTCAGGATCGAGTGTAACTATGTACAAGGTAGAGCAGGAACACATGTGACTATAGACAAGGTAAAGGTAGCTCAGGATCACATGTGACTATAGACAAGGTAAAGGTAGCTCAGGATCACGTGAAACTATGAACAAGGTAAAGGTAGCTCAGGATCGAGTGTAACTATGTACAAGGTAGAGCAGGATCACATGTGACTATAGACAAGGTAAAGGTAGCTCAGGATCACATGTGACTATAGACAAGGTAAAGGTAGCTCAGGATCACATGTGACTATGGACAAGGTAAAGGTAGCTCAGGATCACATGTGACTATAGACAAGGTCGAGGTAGCTCAGGATCACATGTGACTGTAGACAAGGTAAAGGTAGCTCAGGATCACATGTGACTGTAGACAAGGTAAAGGTAGCTCAGGATCACATGTGACTGTAGACAAGGTAAAGGTAGCTCAGGATCACATGTGACTGTAGACAAGGTAAAGGTAGCTCAGGATCACATGTGACTGTAGACAAGGTAAAGGTAGCTCAGGATCACATGTGACTGTAGACAAGGTAAAGGTAGCTCAGGATCACATGTGACTGTAGACAAGGTAAAGGTAGCTCAGGATCACATGTGACTATAGACAAGGTAAAGGTAGCTCAGGATCACATGTTACTATGGACAAGGTAGAGGTAGTTCAGGATCACATGTGACTATAGACAAGGTAGAGGTAGCTCAGGATCACGTGAAACTATGTACAAGGTAGAGTTAGTGAGAAAAAGGAGCCAAGGAGTGAGTCATTAGACCAACCTCCGTATGCATGCTCGTAACTGCTCGACAACCGGACGATTAACAACCAGACTCACGGCAGACCTGTCCGATCCACTCAGGAATGTCATCAAATTGGCAAACTTATTGGCAAATCTCCACAGACTGTTTCTCTCTACAGTGGCGCTGAAGAGACGAGATGCTCCAGCTCCAGCTGCTAGATTACCTCTTTACCATACTCTCTCCTGATGGTTGCAATGACCGCAGCTTCTCAGGCTAACTACCTTCTCTTTACTACTCTCCTGATAGCTAGACATTTTATTTGCTCTATAAGTAGCTACGCAGACTATCTACCCATTCTTTTCTATTCTCCTCATAGCTAGATATTTTATTTGCTCTACAAGTAGTTACGCAAACTACCTACCCATTCTTTTCTATTCTCCTGAGAGCTAGAATTTTATATTACTCTAAGTGTAGCTACGCGGATTACCTACACTTTCTTTTCTACTCTCCTGATAGCTAGATATTTTATTTGCTCTACAAGTAGTTACGCACACTATCTACCCATTCTTTTCTACTCTCCTCATAGATAGACATTTTATTTGCTCTACAAGTGGTTACGCAAACTACCTACCCATTCTTTTCTATTCTCCTGAGAGCTAGAATTTTATATTACTCTAAGTGTAGCTACGCAAACTACCTACCCATTCTTTTCTACTCTCCTGATAGCTAGATATTTTATATTGCTCTACGTGTTACTACGCAGACTTTAGCCCTGCTCGTGGTAGGAAGGGTGGTCTGAAAGGCCTTTTTCCCTATCAGAATTCTACTATATAGTAGGATTTTAGTAGGAAAAAAGATCTTCCAGTCGTTTCTTCCCACCAGGAACAATGTATGTCTACCTTCTCTTTACTACTCTCCTGATAGCTAGACATTTTATATTGCTCCACCCGTAGCTATATAAATTACCTTTTATTTATCTGTTCGATTCCAGGAACGTACATAGTTTGTGTTACTGTTGTATATTTTTATTGGTCTGTGTCTGAATGCCTGATAGAGCTCCCCACAACTTTACACGATGGTACAGGATTGAGGAAGGTAGAATTCAAATTAAATGAACCCGAATTTGGGTGAAAAGAAAGTGAGACACAATTTAGGTAAAACCGCCCCCCACTTCCCCGTAAAAATAAAACCGGGCAAGGCGAGACTGACGCCTTTTTTCAAGGCAGAACTAACTTGTGGAGGTCAAGGATACAAGCTCTTGTTTAAATGGGGGGAACAGAGGGGTGGGGTGGGGCGGTTCTTTTAAGGGCACCGTCAGTTTTAAGGGATATATCCCCACACTGCGGTGTTTATTATGGCATTGGTAGTTCTGAAGCATCAAAACCACTAAAATACTCCTCAACTATCTTAAAATTTTATGTTTCAAAGTCACTTTAAGTTTGTTTTATACGCCATCACTTTCCCACCAACAAAATTAGCTTACTGTACTATTATTATGATAGTTCATCATCATTTACATGATTATCATTTACATGATTATCATTTGTTTCCAGCCTGTAACCGGGTCAGTTTAGTAAAATGCCTCCATCTTCCTCTGTCCTTCCACCATTCTTCCTCCATCCATCCACAATTCTGCCTCCTTTAATTACTTCCATTCTTCTCCTCTCACTTGTACACTTTCTGTTATATGCTCCTCCCACCTCTTTCTTGGCCTCCCTTGCGGTATTTTCACTACATACTTCTTCTCTCATCCTTTTTTTTTGCGTCCTCTCCTTCTCCATCATCATCACATGCCCATCCCATCTCATGTACCCCTTGTAGACCCATTTTTTCCCGGATAACTTCATTCCTAATCTTGTTTCTCCTCGTGACAGCTAACATTCTCCTCACAAACTTCATTCCCATGGCCTCCACTTTCCTTGTCTCTCTTACATTCACTGTCCATGTCTCTGCAACATGTGGGACAGTGGTTACAAAGTACACCCTGTACAACACTTCAAGGGCACTTCTCTTATTATTACTGCGTTGATTATTTATCTCATCAGATCTATTTTGATTGTATGTGAGCTTTAAACAGAAAATCCAATTTTTTTTGTACCAGCTTTGGTGGTCGTGTGGTTTAAGGCGTCACTTTGGCAGTATACTGAATTTGAAATTAAGTGTGGCCTAGATCAAGGTTCGAATTCGTTGGGTGAGTTAAAGTTTTTTTTTTTCTAAATGGTTAAAATAATATATCTCCCACCCCATCCCCCCTTCAAACACCGCGCAAATTGGGATACATTTTCTATAGTTTACATCTTCCCCCCGGTTACCTCACTAAGCGCAGAAACATTCGAATACCCCAGATGGATGGCAAGACGCGATTAACGCACAAAAAAAAAGTTTATTTACTAATTAAAAATAATATTAATAAACACCTAATCAAAATGATCAGCCGTCCCAATAACGACACCCATTTTAACTCTGGCATGTAACAAAAAACAAAACGTTTTAAATTTGTCATGGCTACTGAATTCACTACTACCGGGTAATATATACTACAATTACTATTACAGATAATTTAAATTACCCTTTCAGAAACAAGTCATTAAAATAATTTTACATCGAGTTTATAAGAGAAAGAGGAAAACAAAAAGTTTAGTAGTTTTATAAGTTGTTAAGAGTTAAGGCTGTTTTCATTGTAAAAAAAACAACCACTATTCGAGAGTTGTAAGATTTAAAAGAAACTGTTGGTTTTTAAAATGTCTCCTGGGCTTATCTTGATGTTCATTTTGAGCTCTTCCGTTTTTATGCGCCCAGTTGTTTTTATGGGCCTACCGTTCTCGACCGAGGGAGGAAGAAACTACAATAACAATCTCTCGAGAACCTGGCGGCTTAAAATAACAATCTACTTGCTATACAACTGCCGGACTTTTAATATGGGAAATAAAGTTGTCATATATATTTTACAGTCCTAAGTCCTTCCTGGAAATTATTCTCACTAACCTCTTTATCCTGGAAGAGCAAGGACGTTAGCTCATTTTTTACTAAGAGAGAAGGGTGGGGGGGGGGGGGGCAGTGAAAAGTTGACGTTTAATATGTCGATATTATTTTAATATAATTATGTATGTGAGGGGTAGAAGTAAGAGTATGTATTCCTCAAATACAATCTTCAGTTAATAATATTGGATCTTTTTCTCAGACACACTAAACCTAATATCACCTCTGAGACAACTGCAAGGTTTTATGGAAAAATATTTATCTTCACGCTCGCGCTCTGTGTGTGTATGTGTGTTAAATGTTGCCAAATCTCCTCTCAGTGATGTCTGAAGGTGGTGTGCGCTGGGGTGAAAAGGAGCTACTGGCAACATCTACGAACCAGCGTTGCCGAATGTATCTTATATCCAAGGAAAGATTGACCAAACGAGAGAATGACAGCGCTGTTTCCCAATAGTAGCCACGCAGTTCTCTCAGATAGCCAATATAACTCTTTCACTCCTGTTCTCCAACACATATTGAATGTAACAGTAACAATCTGTCATTTGATAATTTGACAGAGCGAGTGTTACAAATAATAAATATAACAAATCCACTTCACAAGGGTATAAATATGTGGGTTTTTTTTTGCACCACGTCTTACTACCCCCTCGGGTTATGCGTCTATGTACCAATTTACACTAATCTGTTAGGGATTGGGAAGGTTTAATTTGGAGAAAGTGGCACCCGCATCAATTGCGTGTTGGGTCCTGTATATTGCGAGAGTAACGTCTCAAGGTAGACCATTCGGTCACCAGAGCTGGTAAATTGTTCAATTATAACGTCCATATTAAACAAGGACTGGAGTCATGACATCCTACAACTGCTATATTAAACAAGGACTGGAGTCAGACATCTACAATGCTATTTAAACAGACTGGGTCATCATTACATTGTATTTAACAAGGAATGGAGTCATGACATCTACAATCTATTTAACAAGAGGATCTGATCTTACACTGCTATATTATACAAGGACTGGAGTCATGACATCCTACAACTGCTATATTAAAACAAGGACTGGAGTCATGACATCCTAAACTGCTATATTAAACAAGGACTGGAGTCATGACATCTACAACTGCTATATTAATACAAGGACTGGAGTCATGATATCTTACAACTGTTATATTAAACAAGGACTGGAGTCATGACATCTTACAACTGCTATATTATACAAGGACTGGAGTCATGACATCCTACAACTGCTATATTAAACAAGGACTGGAGTCATGACATCTTACACTGCTATATTATACAAGGACTGGAGTCATGACATCCTACAACTGCTATATTATACAAGGACTGGAGTCATGACATCTTACAACTGTTATATTAAACAAGAACTGGAGTCATGACATCTTACAACTGCTATATTAACAAGAACTGGAGTCATGACATCTTACAACTGCTATATTAACAAGAACTGGAGTCATGACATCTTACAACTGCTATATTAAACAAGGAACAAAGTCCCGTCATCCACTCACCCTGATGGTGAGGATGGTGTCCGTGTGCTGGACGCCATCACTGGCGCGCACCTGCAGCTTGTACACGGGTCTCGTCTCCCGGTCCAGCGCCTCTCTGAGGGTCAGCACCCCTGTGTCAGGGTCAAGGCTGAACTTCCTTCTCCGCCTGACACCAGGGTGTACGAGAGGGTGCCTAGTATGTCTGGGTCGCTGGCCCTCACTGTGGCCACCACCTGGCCCAGAGGCAAGTCCTCGCTGACAGAGTGCTCTGACGGAGACCCGTGGAATGAAGGGGGACTGTCATTCTTGTCCAGAACAGTCACCCGCACCTGAAACACAAAAGACACGTGGTCTCAACTTCACAAAACTCGAGTCGACAATGGACTTGGACCGTTCTTACACTCCCGAGGGTTGGCTGGCGCCGAATCAATTGATATCATTTAAATAAAATAGGGTGAAATCTTGTTTTAATGTCACGTGTCACAAATTTTCTCAGGTTTTTTTAATAACTAACCCCATGGCCCCCAAAAGATTTTGTGGGGCAATATAGATTTCGTGGTCATCTTTCCCGAACGTTAGGTTAATTCATTACTTTGCAAGGGGAAACACTAATAGAAGATGTGGATGGAGATGAGAGGACTAAACTCCTCCACTACAATGGACTTAAGAGTCCCTTACTATACTCCTCCACTATAATGGACTTATGAGTCCCTTACTATACTCTCACTTTAGTGGACTTGTGAGTCCCTTACTATACTCCTCCACTATCATGGACTTATGAGTCCCTTACTATACTCCTCCACTATATGGACTTGTGAGTCCCTTACTATACTCCTCCACTATAATGGACTTTGAGTACCTTACTATACTCCTCCACTATCAGTGGACTTGTGAGTCCCTTACTATACTCCTCCACTATAATGGACTTGTGAGTCCCTTACTATACTCCTCCACTATAATGGACTTATGAGTACCTTACTATACTCCTCCACTACAGTGGACTTATGAGACAGATAATGCTAAGCCAGGTAAAAGAAAGCGTTTTTCTCCTTTGGTTCAAGAGGAAGTGAATGTATTGCTGACACTGAAACAAAAAGGGACTTTCTCGATGATGGGTTATACAATGGTGATGGAGGGACGACTACCCAAAGGAAGGATATATTGGCTATGATGTTTGAAAGGAAGACCAGGAGTGAGATAGGAAGAATGAAGATTCAAGATCGCTGAGAAGAATAGAAATATATATAGAACAGGGCATGAAATTTCAAGTCTGAAGACACTAGCCAAACCAACATTTTTTGGGCGTGATTATGAAATTAAAAAAAAAGGTACGTACCGGTGCTTTAGCACGTTATGTTTTTGTGTAGCGATGACTTTCTGAACTGAAATGCCACTTGTAATAAACAGCTGTTGTGTCAAACTTGGGCAGGGGGGTCTTTACAGAAATTCTGAGCAAACCATCCAGTGTCCCATTCCTGGGAGAGTCCTTGTAAAGCTGTCTTGAGTCTTATGGTAGAACAGCACAAAATGTGAGAATCTGGAGCAAATTGGGGAATCTTGCTGAACACTTTTCACTATGAATCTTCTCCAGCGACTGATTCAAAGTTAGTAAGAAAACAAAAGTTTGTATTCTGCCCACTCTGCTAACAGAAGATCCACTTTCTCACTAAACAGACTTGGGTTCAAACATGAAGAGCTTCTTTATTTACTCTAACTCAAATTGAAGAATTTTTCCTTTGGGAGGTCAATCCAAGGTGTCTGAGGAGGGAGTAAGGTGTCACTCAGCAGTTTTTTTTCCTTCCAATGGATGGGAAATGCTGTCAACCCTGAAACTTGAGGTTTGAAAGTGCGCACTTTCCGAGGCACTTACACACGCGGTTTGAGACTCTAGAATCTGAGCCTATATAGTTTGGGCGTGTTTGAAACACATACAAAAAAAAATCTTGGTCACCAGACTCAAAATGTTGGCCACCAATGGCGACCGGAAAGTTCGCGCCAATAGAGGTGAAAGGACGTGTTTTGTCATGTGGAAGATCTAGGTGTCTTACACAAGAGGAAGAGAGAATGGGCCAGTTTCATAGTCAGATTTAGTACGCCTCGAGTGCGGCGCTATACTAAATACAAGACGTCACCTACCTGAAATTGAATGGAATGGGCCAGTTTCATATGCGAAACTGGCCCATTCCATTTTGGTCTAGGTAGGTGTCGTCCTGAATTTAGTATCGACTCGCACTTTAGGCATACTAAATCTGACTATGGAAACTGGCCCTATATATAAGAACAGGACGTACACCTAAAACTGGACCTGATGATTCCAAAATGAGACGAAAGGGGACACCTACCCTGGTTTACAAATTGTTAAAGGTTTAAGAACCTGATAGAACGATTAACTGAAGTGAAAATAATAATAGACAAACCGAAGACAAGGAGCCTAGCAGTTATAAGATTATAGCTTGATGCGCTGGGTGGGGGAATGAAGGGCTTCGGCCCCAATAGACGCGGATTAAATCAACTTCACGTATAGCGTGTATCTCAGTGAAGTGGCGTGGAGTGCTGCCAGGGTAAGCAGAGCTTGTTTAAACTGTACCTGATTGATCCCATCACTCCGTAGATCACTTTTTGTCAAGTATCGATGAACATACATTTCCATATGTATAGCAGAGCCTGTGATAGGTCAAATAGGGGGAGAGCGGGTGGGATCATATCACAGGTAAAGTTTTAACAAGCTCTGCTTAGTCTGACAACACTCCACTACACTCCAATCCACTCAACTCCACGACTGTGTATGATGATATATTTCAATTGTATCTGTTCCAATTATTAAATAAGCGAAAAATTTTACTAAAACTTTTGGAAATTTTACCTGAAAGAATTACAGAAAATCATCCGGAAATAGTTAATGAAAATGTTTGAAAATATAAAATTGTCGATCTAACATTCATGCCTATAGTAAAATTCTAGTGGTAAGACACTTTTAGAAAATACACTTTTTTTTTTCGATCAACATTCTTAACATTTTTACTACATTATTAATACTAAGAAACGTGACAGTTACAGATCAGATTACTCGACGTATAAATACATTAACATTGTTTTAGTAAAGTTTACACCTGTCAAAAAAAAAAGTCCCTCTCTACTGAAGCCAAACCAGAAATGAAGATGAAATAAAACACGAAATAAAAAACTGAGGAAGGGGGGGGGGGGGGATCTGAAAATAAAACTCATAGTATTATTTGTAAAAGGCATATAATAACATTATTTTTTTTAGAGAAAATTATATATAAAAATTGGTTTCTCAAGACTTGAAGGAAATCATTTGATTTGATTTTTGATATTCAACAGCTTCAATCCTACCCCCCATAAAAAAAGTTTAATAGTTGAAATCCTTTCAGAATAAATGGAGAATCCTTGACTCTGGTCTGATCCCAACTTGACAGCTTGCTTTAATACGTCGAGGGCTTATTAGTATCAAAGGAATATCATTATCTTCACACATCAACAAAATGTCTGAAAGCCTGACACGTCATCTCGGCCACAATGGTTCCTTGAATGTTCTAGTACATATATACATACACAATCACGCCGTTTCCTTACGGGGTGGCCAAGAAACTCTGCGTATAACTAAAAAAACACAACTACTACGTACTTAATCCACCCTCACTACACTGGATATCATCGTTGAGGTAACTGCATGGTTACTATCGGGAAATACCGTTTGTCACTCTCTCGTTTTTGTGTGGTCAATCTCCCCTCAAATATAAAACAAGTTTCGTAATGCTGGTTAGTCGATATTGCCAGTAGCTCCTTCTTACACCAGAACACAACCTTCCGACATAAATAAAAAAAAGGTGATTTGGCAAAAGATAACGGAGAGAGCAATGATAAAGCTTTTCCTCCATAAGACTTGCATTTCCTTCAAAGGTGATATTGGGGGTAAGTTTCTCTACACTTCCCTATCCTTGCATACTCCCTTTGTTTTAACAACATCCATTAACCGAGTCATATATATTATTTTATTCTTAAAACTCTTAATGTTCCTCTTTTCCACACAATCGTCTACAACATTTAGCCACGGCTTATATGGCTTACCCCTTCCTTTTTTGATCCACACACTCTACCTTCATATATTCGCTTCGTCACTCGCTCCACCCTCATCCTCTCAACATTCCCAAATCAACATAAGACACTTCGTTCACGTTGACCTATTGGATTCCCTTTCAAACCTCACTCTTCAGCACCCATTCATCATTGACTCTGTCCATACTAGTTTCTCCACAAACATTTCTTAGATATCTCATTCACCTGTCTCTTGTGTTTCTCCTGACAAACTCACACTCAACATTCATAAAACAATGATGGCGTTAACACACTTTTATATACTGCCATATTTGCCTCTTGCAATACTACTTCATTCTTTGTAAAAGTCCACATACATCCAACTACTTTCCGAGATGCATTCACCCGTCTGTCAATTTCACCAACATAATGAGTTCAATTGACATGGCTGTCATTGGGCCGGTCTGTATTCTCGGATTAATTACAGGTCACATACACTTCCATTGGAACTAGGCTTTCCCTGTTTGTTATGGAGCAATACGGACACTTCCAGTGGAACTAGGCTTTCCCTGTTTGTTATCGAGCAATACGGACACTTCCATTGGGACTAGGCTTGCCCTGTTTGTTATGGAGCAATACGGACCCTTTCATTGGAGCTAGGCTTGCCCTGTTTGTTATCGAGCAATACGGACACTTCCATTGGGACTAAGCTTGCCCTGTTTGTTATCGAGCAATACGGACACTTCCATTGGGACTAGGCTTTCCCTGTTTGTTATCGAGCAATACGGACACTTCCATTGGGACTAGGCTTGCCCTGTTAGTTATCGAGCAATACGGACCCTTCCATTGGAGCTAGGCTTTCTCTGTTTGTTATCGAGCAATACGGACACTTCCATTGGGACTAAGCTTGCCCTGTTTGTTATCGAGCAATACGGACACTTCCATTGGGACTAAGCTTGCCCTGTTTGTTATCGAGCAATACGGACACTTCCATTGGGACTAGGCTTGCCCTGTTTGTTATCGAGCAATACGGACACTTCCATTGGGACTAGGCTTGCCCTGTTTGTTATGGAGCAATACGGACCCTTCCATTGGAGCTAGGCTTTCCCTGTTTGTTATCGAGCAATACGGACACTTCCATTGGGACTAGGCTTGCCCTGTTAGTTATCGAGCAATACGGACCCTTCCATTGGAGCTAGGCTTTCTCTGTTTGTTATCGAGCAATACGGACACTTCCATTGGGACTAGGCTTGCCCTGTTTGTTATGGAGCAATACGGACACTTCCATTGGGACTAGGCTTGCCCTGTTTGTTATCGAGCAATACGGACACTTCCATTGGAGCTAGGCTTGCCCTGTTAGTTATCGAGCAATACGGACACTTCCATTGGGACTAGGCTTGCCCTGTTTGTTATCGAGCAATACGGACACGTCCATTGGGACTAGGCTTGCCCTGTTTGTTATCGAGCAATACGGACACTTCCATTGGAGCTAGGCTTGCCCTGTTTGTTATCGAGCAATACGGACACTTCCATTGGGACTAGGCTTGCCCTGTTTGTTATCGAGCAATACGGACACGTCCATTGGGACTAGGCTTGCCCTGTTTGTTATCGAGCAATACGGACACTTCCATTGGAGCTAGGCTTGCCCTGTTTGTTATCGAGCAATACGGACACTTCCATTGGGACTAGGCTTGCCCTGTTTGTTATCGAGCAATACGGACACTTCCATTGGAGCTAGGCTTGCCCTGTTTGTTATCGAGCAATACGGACACTTCCATTGGGACTAGGCTTGCCCTGTTTGTTATGGAGCAATACGGACACTTCCATTGGGACTAGGCTTGCCCTGTTTGTTATCGAGCAATACGGACACTTCCATTGGGACTAGGCTTGCCCTGTTTGTTATCGAGCAATACGGACACTTCCATTGGAGCTAGGCTTGCCCTGTTTGTTATCGAGCAATACGGACACGTCCATTGGGACTAGGCTTGCCCTGTTTGTTATGGAGCAATACGGACCCTTTCATTGGAGCTAGGCTTGCCCTGTTTGTTATCGAGCAATACGGACACTTCCATTGGGACTAAGCTTGCCCTGTTTGTTATCGAGCAATACGGACACTTCCATTGGGACTAGGCTTTCCCTGTTTGTTATCGAGCAATACGGACACTTCCATTGGGACTAGGCTTGCCCTGTTAGTTATCGAGCAATACGGACCCTTCCATTGGAGCTAGGCTTTCTCTGTTTGTTATCGAGCAATACGGACACTTCCATTGGAGCTAGGCTTGCCCTGTTTGTTATCGAGCAATACGGACACGTCCATTGGGACTAGGCTTGCCCTGTTTGTTATCGAGCAATACGGACCCTTCCATTGGAGCTAGGCTTTCTCTGTTTGTTATCGAGCAATACGGACACTTCCATTGGGACTAGGCTTGCCCTGTTTGTTATGGAGCAATACGGACACTTCCATTGGGACTAGGCTTGCCCTGTTTGTTATCGAGCAATACGGACACTTCCATTGGAGCTAGGCTTGCCCTGTTAGTTATCGAGCAATACGGACACTTCCATTGGGACTAGGCTTGCCCTGTTTGTTATCGAGCAATACGGACACGTCCATTGGGACTAGGCTTGCCCTGTTTGTTATCGAGCAATACGGACACTTCCATTGGAGCTAGGCTTGCCCTGTTTGTTATCGAGCAATACGGACACTTCCATTGGGACTAGGCTTGCCCTGTTTGTTATCGAGCAATACGGACACTTCCATTGGGACTAGGCTTGCCCTGTTTGTTATCGAGCAATACGGACACTTCCATTGGGACTAGGCTTGCCCTGTTTGTTATCGAGCAATACGGACACTTCCATTGGGACTAGGCTTGCCCTGTTTGTTATCGAGCAATACGGACCCTTCCATTGGGACTAGGCTTGCCCTGTTTGTTATCGAGCAATACGGACACTTTCATTGGGACTAGGCTTGCCCTGTTTGTTATCGAGCAATACGGACACTTTCATTGGGACTAGGCTTGCCCTGTTTGTTATCGAGCAATACGGACACTTCCATTGGGACTAGGCTTGCCCTGTTTTTTATCGATCTATATGAAAAATTAAATAACTTATATTGTGCCAGTTGAGGCCGACATTTGAATTGATCTTGTTTGTTTATTGTAATCACGAGGTGGCGTGGAATTGAAAGAAAATATTTATTTTAATGTTATATTAAAGTCATAATTACTATTGAAATGTAAATCTAAAAGGAAGTGTTTGTTTAAGTTATATTTCAGCCTTTTGCCGCTAGAGCGAGGGTAAAATCACACCAGCGACACCTAGATTGAAAGTCAGTTGAATGCTAGCGTCCAATCTGACCAGTCATATCACAGGGTCATGGGACTTTCAGCGCACGGTTGTGTTCGATATGTTTGGAGACATTATAAAGATTGTGCTTCTGAATTATTAAATCGAGATTGTGTTTGTGAAAGTGTTGATCTTTAATCAACTACCCGTATAGTACTAGTTTGTAAAAGTATCCATGACAGTGCCGTCTAGGGAGGCGCACAATATTGATAACCATCTGTTTGTGTAGCAATAAATCATGGGTTAATATACGTTTGTGCTAGCATGTGGATTGGCGCACCACTCTGGCGGATTATGATCTCAATTTTCTGCGAGAGTGTGAAGTCGTATTCTAGCTCAGGATCCGAACCACCAGCTCACGGGTACAATAAACGTCACACCCTCCAGAGACCACGATGTTTATTATAATCTACAAACATGAGTGGTAAAAAAAAGAGATATTCAAGTTAAAGTTTGTGTGCGCGTCTTCCTGTGTGTAATCTCCCCTAGTCCCGCCATTACGTCGTAATGATGATAAATCTGACCAGGAACAAATTGCCCGAGCGTTCGCCCGGAGTTTAGGCCTCAGCGGTCGTCTGTTAGCGATTCGCCACACACCACACAATATGACGATTCAAAAGAACGAGAAACTTTTGTCTGTGGGGAGGAGGGAATATTCTGTTTCTCAAAATGAAAACCTCTGGTTCGCGTTCTAATGAGATTTTTAAAACATTAAAACAAGTTTAAAAAAATTATAAAGGATGTCATAATAAACGAGAATCTTAAAATTTAAAAACGGAAAAAAAAGTACTTAGAATTTTAAAATTACTAAATATTATATAAGTGGGAGTTTATAGGCATAATTCGGAATTTAAAATATCCTATTAAGTTGAATGGTGGGAAAATGCGAGTTAAGGGCATTTTCCTTGCAATCTTTACATAACCTTTTTTTTACATTAAATTATATATCGCTTTGGTAGACGCGTTTATTCTGGTTTTCTACATTTTGGTAATCCAAACAATTTTTGAATATTTTCTATGGGCAACCTTGAATTTGATAACTCTTTCTGTTTATTTAAAACTAGAAAGCCCGCATGCAAATTGCGCAATACTCAAAAAAATTGAACAAAATAATATTTTTTTAGGGAATACTTTGTGTAAACTAAGGAAACAGAAAAAAAAAAAAAAAATCCTCGAGTGAATAAAACATAAAGAGACGTAAATTTTAGTTCTAAAGAAACTTTAATTAAAATTGGAGCTCTTTAACATATACATGAGGCGTTCACAAAGTGTTTCAGAAAACTTCAGTGTAACATTATTTGTCACAATTTCGCCCCATTGCCCCACGGCTTCTGTAAAAATATGTTGTAGTTTTTAATAACGGTTACACATCTTCAGATCAACACATTTCTATATTAAAGTCATTTGTTAATTTAGAGCTATAAAAAAGGTCGATATTGGATCTGACCGGAATATGAACTTTAGTATTAAAGAGAACGACAGATGAGAGTGAAACTATTTAGGGGAAAACCCCTCACCTGACCGGTATTTGAACTCCAATCTCTGTGATTGGCAGTTCAATCTATTGTGACTTGCGAGACAGCCTTAGACATTCCCTGGGCTAATTAGGGCTCACGGGCTTTTCTTCTTTAAATAATAAAATTGCGTTTACCTAAAACTCGTATTATATTTGATGCCCCATTCTTCATTCAGTGGCCGAACGGTCTAAGGCGTCACTTTCGTGTTAGACTGGCCCGCTGATAACGGGAATATCGGGGGTTCGAATCCCGATTGGGTCTACTGAGGGTAGATTTTTTTACTAAATGGTTTTCTACACTCCTTCCACGCGAATGCGGGTAGATTATACTAAAAAATGCTTCCTTCCTCCTCCCTCCCCATTAGAGTAATCATCATATATGCGTATAGCCCGAAAATGTAGTAAAACGAGGCGATAAAAATTTAAAAATATGTTATCAACGCAGCCTTTGGGCCAAAAAATTGGTCAGCCCTGTCTAAGAACATTCGATCCTCATCGTTTAAAAGGACAAATGGTATCGAGAACATTCGATCCTCGTCGTTTAAAAAGACAAATGGTATCGAGAACATTCGATACTCGTCGTTTAAAAGGACCAATGGTATCAAGAACATTCGATCCTCGTCGTTTAAAAGGACAAATGGTATCGAGAACATTCGATCCTCGTCGTTTAAAAAGACAAATGATATCGAGAACATTTGATCCTCGTCGTTTAAAAGGACCAATGGTATCAAGAACATTCGATCCTCGTCGTTTAAAAGGACAAATGGTATCGAGAACATTCGATCCTCGTCGTTTTAAAAGACAAATGGTATCGAGAACATTCGATACTCGTCGTTTAAAAGGACAAATGGTATCGAGAACATTCGATCCTCGTCGTTTAAAAAGACAAATGGTATCGAGAACATTCGATACTCGTCGTTTAAAAGGACAAATGGTCTCGAGAACATTCGATCCTCGTCGTTTAAAAGGACAAGTGGTCTCGAGAACATTCGATCCTCGTCGCAATCTCGATGTTGAACCGACATATATCACTGTTTGACTGTAATAAGGTGTCTTTGTCCCATTCTTCTACGCAGCAAGAGATACGCCGAGTGTCTGCACGCTTTGGGACAGGTTCTGGTAGAGGAAGGGAAGAAAAGGTTCAAGAGACACTTGTTCTCAAACTGGGGGTGTATTTGTTATATTTGGTTACCATTCGAGCAGGCTAGCCAACTGAGAATAATTTGATAAAATATATTATTCTAACTTTATTATTATTATTATTATTATTATTATTATTATTATTACTACTACTACCGCGTTTTACTACCTGTTCAGGATATACACCTATGTACTAATTACACTAATAAGTTATGGATGAGGAGGCTTAATTTAGAGGAAATGCACCCGCATTTGCGTGTAGGTAGAGTGGAAAACCCACCCTCAGTACACCCGACCAGGATCGAGCCACACTATCCCCGTCAGTCTAGTGAGTCCAACACGGGACCACGCGGCCACCGAAGCGGTCCCTATACAATTGAAAAGGACATGGTAGGAAGAACCGTAGCTAAATCTAATAGATCTACTTGCAAGTGTTCATACGTCAGGTCATGTGATCTGCGGCTATCACTTTATATAGATATATTATGCCCACTAATGCATATAAAACAACACTAGAGTAAATACAATTTTCTCAGTTTTGGTCACGAAAAGCTTGGGTTAAAATAAAATAAATCTAAAATGCCCTTTCTATGGGAATTGTGCTGTACCTTGTCGTCTCTGGAGCCTGGACCAGCTCCTCTACGGGATATAGATAGGTACATACATGAACTCTCCTCGCCACGTTTTAATCAACAATATTGTATGCCCGTTATCGCACCCAGACTTCATTTTACCGACAGGGTAACATAATTCCCCCTACAAATAAAACAATATCTCCACCCCTCCCCCCCTTCAAACCACCCGCTCTTATTTATCAAGTAGAACTGCAGTGACAAGAATAAATGTTTATATTTTACTAGCGGGTGAGGGGAGTAGGTTTTATTCCTATCATCAGGTTAAGAAAATGTTATCGCCCCCTTGCGCACTACGGCCATATTTTTTACCGTCGTTATTTTTAAACAATGGAGGGGGGGTGGAGGGGGAGGGGGGTTGTTCGTTTGGTCCGGTGACAAAATGTCACCGGGCGAGAAGGACTCGACTTATCGCGACCTCTTATCTTAGATATACAGGGCGTACAGATCCTCATGGCAGTCGCTGCGACCTTTTATCATAACCATACATAGCGTACAGACCAGCATGGCAATCGCTGTAACATCTTATTTCAGCCATACATAGCGTACAAACCAGCATGACAATCACTGCGACATTTTATTTTAGCCACATATAGCATACAGACACTCATGGCAGTCACTGCAACTTTTTATCTTAGCCATATAGCACGTACAGTCCCTCATGTCAGTCACTGCAACCTTTTATATTAGCCATATAGCACGTACAGACCATCATGGCAGTCAGTGCGATATTTATCGTGTAGCCTATCGAAAGTGATAGCTGCAGATCACGTGAAGTGACGTATGAATGCGCAAAAGTAGCTATGGTAGATTGTCTAGCTATCAAGCCATTTCTATGGTAACTTGATTGTATACAAGCAGGGCTGTCACTATTTTCTAACTATCAAATTCCCTTTGTTTTCCAGGTTTTCCGGGCAGTTTAGATTTAAGAAAAGAGTAATTATATTCAATTTTTTATCAAACTGACTTAAGTGTACGTCATGTAGCCTATGTTTAAAACAGAATGCTCTAAGAATGACGGGGGAATACATCTTCTTTCACTTCACAGCCCCCTGTTTAAGGGGTAGTAAGACAGGTTTGAATCACAGTGCTATATTAGGGGAAATCGCCATCACTAGACACTACCTAACTCCACCAAATGGTCCGCCATGACAGTTCATACACGCTATATGGGGCGACGGAAGCCGTGTTCCTACCATTTCATACGACGAAAAAGTACGAGAGAGTTTTTATTTTTAAATAGCCATTCAAGCCCCCTAACCCCCCACCTTCCCCATCATATCGTAAACTTGGTCTTAAGCGAGGCTTAGCTATTTTAGAAGGGAGAGTGAGATTTCTCTTTTATTTTCTTAAAGGGAATTAAATATGACCCTACTTGTTAGACATTTTTCTTCTTTCCTTCAAAGGAAGAAGTTAAAGCTAGGAGTGTAGGGGACGCGAGAAAAGATCAGGGGGGTTTTTTTTTTGTCAAAAGAAATCAAATATTACTCCAGTAGAAACATAATAGTTTAATTTTCTTCACATATTGAAATCAAAATTTGTTGAATATCTGTCATGAACATAGCAATATTAGATGACAAACTTTTTAAAATGAAGAGAAAAAGTGGTCATTCATTACAGAACACCCTTAAAATATATTCAACAAATGTTGATATCACCGTGTGAAGAAAATTAAACTCTTTTGTTTCTGATGGAGAAATATTTGTTTTTTATTTTTGACCCAAAAAAGTTTTGATATAAAAACTGCAAAAACATCGGCCTTTTCTCGCGTCCCCTACAAACCCACCTTAACTTTGTACGTGAACATACTCTCGTTGGGCTATATAGATATATATATGGGTTTGAATCAACGGGGAAAGAGGATTTATTTATTAAAACTATTAAATTTAAGTAAAATTGGGAAAATTTATGCATAGAGAAGTTGATCAATTTTTTTTTGTCGCCGCGTCTTACGACGGGTTCGGGTTATACACATATGTAGACCTACTTGTGATTCGAACCCTGATCCCCCCGTTATCGGCAACACAGTATATTGCGAGCGTGGCGTCTTAGACTGTAGGACCACAGAAGCGGACAGCTTCGAGATCACCAAGTAGACAGCGCAGTTAAGATGGTGAAATGTTGTGACTGCCCTCCTCCCAAAGATCTTGTCAATCGGGCAACTGAAAGGCGCGGGTGGTCTCGTGATAGGAACGTGCTCGCAAGGAACGGACGGGAACGGAACGGGAACATTACCATCCCGCGCCGGTGATTTAGATTCGCCAAGCAGATATCATTTGTGTTTAATCGCTGGAGCCGTCACAGGTGAATTGACATGTGGAATCTTCTCCCCACATGCCCTGGAGACGTGAAGACGAGGAGGGGGGTGGACTGAGGTTACTCCAGCACGGCTGTTCCTCCAGCGAGGTCGGCACGGCTGTTCCTCCAGCGAGGTAGGCACGGCCGTTCCTCCAGCAAGGTAGGCACGGCTGTTCCTCCAGCAAGGTAGGCACGGCTGTTCCTCCAGCAAGGATGGAACGGCCGTTCCTCCAGAAAGGTAGGCAGGGCCGTTCCTCCAGCAAGGTAGGCACGGCTGTTCCTCCAGCAAGGATGGAACGGCTGTTCCTCCATCAAGGTAGGCACGGCTGTTCCTCCATCAAGGTAGGCACGGCTGTTCCTCCAGCAAGGATGGAACGGCTGTTCCTCCATCAAGGTAGGCACGGCTGTTCCTCCAGCAAGGATGGAACGGCTGTTCCTCCATCAAGGTAGGCACGGCCGTTCCTCCATCAAGGATGGAACGGCTGTTCCTCCATCAAGGTAGGCACGGTTGTTCCTCCAGCAAGGATGGAACGGCTGTTCCTCCATCAAGGTAGGCACGGCTGTTCCTCCAGCAAGGATGGAACGGCTGTTCCTCCATCAAGGTAGGCACGGCTGTTCCTCCAGCAAGGATGGAACGGCTGTTCCTCCATCAAGGTAGGCACGGCTGTTCCTCCAGCAAGGATGGAACGGCTGTTCCTCCATCAAGGTAGGCACGGCTGTTCCTCCAGCAAGGATGGAACGGCTGTTCCTCCAGCGAGGTCGGCACGGCTGTTCCTCCAGCGAGGTAGGCACGGCTGTTCCTCCATCAAGGTAGGCACGGCCGTTCCTCCAGCAAGGTAGGCACGGCCGTTCCTCCAGCAAGGATGGAACGGCCGTTCCTCAGAAAGGTAGGCACGGCCGTTCCTCCAGCAAGGTAGGCACGGCCGTTCCTCCAGCAAGGTAGGCACGGCCGTTCCTCCAGCAAGGATGGAACGGCTGTTCCTCCAGCGAGGTCGGCACGGCTGTTCCTCCAGCGAGGTAGGCACGGCTGTTCCTCCAGCAATGTTGGCACGGCAGTTCCTCCAGCAATGTTGGCACGTCTGTTCCTCCAGCAAGGATGGAACGGCTGTTCCTCCAGAAAGGTAGGCACGGCCGTTCCTCCATCAAGGTAGGCACGGCCGTTCCTCCAGCAATGTTGGCACGGCTGTTCCTCCAACGAGGTTGGCACGGCTGTTCCTCCAGTGAGGTTTGCACTTAGCACGGCTGTTCCTCCAGTGAGGTTTGCACTTGGCACGGCTGTTCCTCCAGCAATGTTGGCACGGCTGTTCCTCCAGCAAGGTTGGCACGGCTGTTCCTCCAGCGAGGTTGGCACGGCTGTTCCTCCAACGAGGTTGGCACGGCTGTTCCTCCAGTGAGGTTTGCACTTAGCACGGCTGTTCCTCCAGTGAGGTTTGCACTTGGCACGGCTGTTCCTCCAGCAAGGTTGGCACGGCTGTTCCTCCAGCGAGGTTGGCACGGCTGTTCCTCCAGCAAGGTTAGCAGTTCGTGAGAGCACCACCACCTGTCTCGCATGAAAACTCGGGACCCCTCGGGGATCATACATCCTCGGACAAATTCCTACATAGCAATGAGCAGCGCGGGATGGACTATCTGCGCAGGCGCAGAGCACACACACACGGGCTACTCGCACCTGGGACCGACCCTCTCAGGATCACAGTAACCCGTGATTTATTGGCACTGATCTTTCTGGCCTAATTTGAACAAGTATAGTCCAATATTCATAGGAAGGGTCTTTCTTGTCTGAGAGCTTGAAATGATACTAGGTCTGCTTTCACGTATTCATACGTCAAGTCATGTGACCTGCAACTGTCAGTTGTTATCAATACAGTAGAACTCCGCCCATCCCCGTGATCGACAAATATCCGGATCGTTATCAAGGAAATAAAAAAAGGAAAATACTGTAATGTACAGTACTGAAATTTGTCACGCTGCCGCTGCGTCGCGATTTTTTTATACATTGTGTGTGACTACAGCTAATTGTAAATGATTTGTACAGTAAACAAAAAAATATATTTTCAAATAACACTACTACTGTATATATGTACATTGAGTATCAACTTAATGTTTACATATACAGTACTATAGGCCTACTGTATGATTCAAATTCATTGTATTCCTGTTTTCAGTAGCAATAAGTTTAAACTTACTGTATTCTCTTTTTACTACGGTACTGTAGAGTGATTCCACTTTGCTGTATTATTGCAAAAACAACAAAAAAGTGATTTTAGAGTAAATTTAGCGTTTTCCTTCGAAACGTTACCTTAATTAAAATGATTAATCCAACCATTCGGATCACGTCCGGCACTCATTAATCCGGATAGTTGAAGTTTTACTGTAAAAGGAATAATCAAGCGCTCCATACCGGTGGACGTGGGGACTATGACGTTAGTCTCGTCTAGCCTGGTTCGCCGGGGTGCGGTGAGGTTGGGGTTCGAATTCCTGCCGGGTGAACCGGGGTGGGTTCTCCCCCCCCCCCCCTCTTAAAAGGTTTACCGCTTTTCTTCCGCATAAATTCGGTACATTTCCTCTTGAAATTCTACCTTCTCCACCATAAGAATGAACGGGTAGTTAGTGATATGCGATGCGTTTGTCATCAAATATGAGGGAAAATTCAGCATTGCTTGCCGATAAAAAAAGTTCCCATGGAATTCTGGTAGAAAAAACATAGGATACCTAAAATAAGTCTTAATATTCTATACTTTATTTAATTTTGATTGATAACATTGAATTTTTTGAAAAGCGGCCACCTCAGTATTTTCAATGTGGTCCTTTTGACTAAACGAATTTGACACGCCTGGTTCAAAGCATCCCTATCGCGAAAGACTGTATTGCTGTGTCGGGGCTCGAATCCCGGGTGAGTGTTTTTCATAAATGTTTTCCTTTCTCTCTCTCTCTCTTCACATGAATTTTGGATTAATTTCTTCTCAAATCAATATTTATCGTCCCCGTGGTGTAAGCATGGTCGGACGGGTAGTAAGACACAAAAAATGGTATTTAAAAAGCCCCTACAACTAGTGTGTCATACAAATAAACATAATGTAACACAAGATGATTACATTGAGTGATGTGTCGTGATTGTGTTTTATCGGTACACTCGTAAAAAAACCTGGTAATTTCGAAACTGGTTTTGTAGACTCACTAAGTTCCCTCGGCAAAGTTAATCCTTCTTTTTAAGACAGGCTTACCACCACCCTTCTCCCTCCAAACCCCCTTCAATTGTCCCATCATTTCTACCCACACGAATATAATCAAAATCCCTCCTTCGAAAGTGCTCAGAGCATGTGAGCACATTCCAAAGTCAACCGATAAAATTTAAAAAAACAAAAAATTAGTTATGTTTTGAGTCGAGTCGACAAGTAAAATGGTGAAATAATTTTATTTCCAACTTTGCCTTCGAGGTGGTTCTTTATGATTTGTGTTCTCCTGTTTATATATATTTAAAAAAAAAAAGACCAAACACTTCCCTTGTCTTACGAGCAATCACTTAACTAAAACCTCTTCTTAAAAAAAAAAAAAAAAAAGTGAAAATAAAAAAGTTATTTGACGGGAGTTGAAAATTTGTCTCAATTATTTTAATGTTCGATCATGTCACAAGTCCTCTCGATGTAATCCTTCATCTCTTGCATCCTAGCCCGGAAGGGATGTTGGTAGTCATCTTACCACAACATGGCGGAGGGCGAAACGGGGGGTAGGGAGGGGAAGGGGGTTATAAAGAATGTTCCGATTATCGCCAATTATCATCGGCGAGATTTATCCATCAAAGAATCTAGAAGCGATAAATCGCAAAACACGTCGACTTGGATCATTTCGATAGTTCCATACGCCTCCTCCGTTTGTTGAGGATTAGATGCGTTTTGTTAAAATATAAGTACATATTTTTCGAAAAAAATTAAAAAAAAAGAGTAGTTATCTCTGGCTGTTATAATGGCTGCTGTTGTTGGGGGGGTGAGGGATATTATCATGCATGTTTTTGATCCACCATGAGATTCGTGGACGAGATACAAGACTGGCTAGTCACAGATACCCTGCAGATACCTGCAGATACCGCCAGACTCCCCCACCTGCGCGCAGCAATATCCCGAGCTTGTATTCCAATCGAGGTGAAGACCCGGATGTAAATTTAGTGACAGGTTCGTTGTTGTTTTTTTAATACGATAGATTGATATCTATTGTGATCTTTTAAAATAACCTGAATCCGGCATCGGGGGTCACGCGGATATAGTTGTCGGGTCTACCGGTGACGGAGAAGTAGAATGGGTGTCGAGGGTGCACCATATTTTAACGGCGTTGCCTGCTTGGAGATAACGAAGCTATTTTGCGAAGCGGGTTGCATCTTAACTCGACGCACTCAAAGAACTATCACAATTAGACGCCAATGTACGAAAGAGATGGAAGAAAATGCTCCTCTTCCCCTCTTCTGCTGACGAATTTACACACTCACTATTACTATTTGCTCCTTAAAAAACCTTAACTTTTTAAAACTACCTATTTCTTGTTCCCTATTCTAGATAGACATATGCTTCCACAGACTTTTTTTAATCTACATCCTGACAGGAAGACTTCTACAGGACATTTTCGTGAATAAATCAAATAGCCCCTAAGCTGTATATGATTAGTAAAAAAAAAAAAAAAAGTTTACAAAAAATTACCTCAAGATAAAAAATAATAATATTTGTGACACTGTAAGACTACTGTATTTGTAGAGTTATTTAAGAATTAATGGTTTTTGTTTTAATGTTTTAATCTTTAAAACTAGCTGAATAAAACGTAAATTCATTAACATGGAAAAATCCTATTTTGACCTGCCATGACGTCACAGTTCGGCAACTTCTTTTAACACTGGGGCACGCTTGTAGTGAGCCCCAAATCGGCCCCTACCACCGATTTCGAGCAAGCTCCAAACTATCCGTTCTCTATGAAGTATTATCTCAATTTTCTTACGAATGGATACAGCAGACAGCTGGAAACAATTACTGGATTTACCGTCACATAATCATAGTCATGTGATTTGCGGTTGTCACATTTATATAGATATTATCAACTGGGGGGAGGGGGGATGTAGGGGACGCGAGAAAAGGTCAGAATTTTTTTGCCGTTTTTATAGCAAAACATTTCCTTGGCCTAAATAAATAAAATATTGCTCCAGTAGAAACCTAGAGTTTAATTTTCTTCACGTGGTGATATCAACATTATTATCACCGTGTCTTACTACCCGCTAATGTGTAATGGTAGGGTGGTTGTGAGATGAAATGGAGGACCTACAGTTTAACGTGGGATCCGAACCACGGTGGAGGCCTGGCATTCCACACATTCACAAGTTGTGATTAATACATGTCTTGTCAGAGGTGAAGGAAGGGTTTGGCAATCAGATAAATCCGTGCCGGGACCTAGGATTGAACCGCGGACCCCCAGCAGAGGAGTCCGACACCTTACCCCTGGACCACCAGGTCACCTTGATATCAACAGTAATTGTTGAATATCTGTAATGATCATAGCGGCTTTAGATGACGAACTTTTTAAATGAAGAGAAAACGTCATTAAATTCCAGGACATCCTCGACAGATATTCAACAACTGTTGATATCACCATGTAAAGAAAATTAAACTCTATGTTTGTACTGGAGCAATATTTGATTTATTTTGACCCAAAAAAAAAAGTTTTTCTATAACAAGTACAAAAAAAAACCTCTGTCCTTTTCTCGCACTCTACGTATTTTCTTGGCTTGAGTGTAAATGTTTGTGAGTTTTGTCAACTTGAGGATCTCTGTCTGTTACAGACACGAATGGCGACTTGTTGGTCCCGGTCTTTATATGAGTTGATTTAATCTACAAGACAATCAGCTGCAGTTAAATGCACCAGACCGGGCAATTAAAGACGTGAATTATTTCACATGTCAATTAACTGCAGTTAAATATGCCAGCACGAGTCTTTTAAGAGTTGAATCACTCAAAGAGAGTCAATTAGCATGAACACGTTCCAATGGGAATGCGGGAAAAGGAGTCATTCTCGCAGAGTTTTTACAGCGACACGGAGGCCAGGTTTCAAACCCTGGTTGGATGTATCAAGTATGTTTACCTATGTGGGTTATTTCTCTCTCTCTCTCTCTCTCTTTCTCTCTCTCCATGCAAATGCGTGCGTATAAGTTCAAGGTTACTTTAACCCGTTTGCGAGTTTGTTAACAAATGATTCTGAATGGAAATATTTCATAAAAAGAACGCCCAACACGCCGCCAAATTTTAGTACTTGATATTTCTACTCAATTCCTAGCTTAGTGCTTGATGGGTATTTCTACTCAATTTCTAGGTTAGTTCTTGATGGGTATTTCTACTCAATTCCTAGCTTAGTGCTTGATGGATATTTATACTCAATTTCTAGGTTAGTTCTTGATGGGTATTTATACTCAATTCCTAGCTTAGTGCTTAATGGATATTTATTCTCAATTTCTAGGTTAGTTCTTGATTGGTATTTTTGATCAATTCCTAGGTTAGTTCTTGATAGGTATTTCTACTCAATTCCTAGCTTAGTGCTTGATGGATATTTATACTCAATTTCTAGGTTAGTTCTTGATGGTATTTCTACTCAATTCCTAGCTTAGTGCTTGATGGATATTTATACTCAATTTCTAGGTTAGTTCTTGATGGGTATTTCTACTCAATTCCTAGCTTAGTGCTTGATGGATATTTATACTCAATTTCTAGGTTAGTTCTTGATGGGTATTTCTACTCAATTCCTAGCTTAGTGCTTGATGGATATTTATACTCAATTTCTAGGTTAGTTCTTGATGGGTATTTCTACTCAATTCCTAGCTTAGTGCTTGATGGATATTTATACTCAATTTCTAGGTTAGTTCTTGATGGGTATTTATACTCAATTCCTAGCTTAGTGCTTGATGGGTATTTATACTCAATTCCTAGGTTAGTTCTTGATTGGTATTTTGATCAATTCCTAGGTTAGTTCTTGATGGGTATTTATACTCAATTCCTAGCTTAGTGCTTGATGGGTATTTCTACTCGATTCCTAGCTTAGTGCTTAATGGATATTTATTCTCAATTTCTAGGTTAGTTCTTGATTGGTATTTTTGATCAATTCCTAGGTTAGTTCTTGATAGGTATTTCTGCTCAATTCCTGGGTTAATTCTTGATATGTATTTCTGCTCAATTCCTAGGTTAGTTCTTGATATGTATTTCTGCTCAATTACTAGGTTAGTTCTTGATAGGTATTTCTGCTCAGTTCCTGGGTTAGTTCTTGATAAGTATTTCTACTCAATTACTAGGTTAGTAGACAACTTAAATTAGGTATGTCTTAAAATACTTTAAAATACCTCAAGATGGGTCTTTGGGAAAAAATATATAAAAAATTGTAGTAGTCTTACCCCAGAACATTTTTGAAATTAAGAAACCCCTATAGATTATTTAAAGTGGTCCTTTACAAGTTTTTTTTAGCACCGCGTCTTACTACCCGTTCGGTTTATACGCTTATGTTCTAATTACGCTAATGGTTTTAGGCAAGGCCACGTTTAGAGGGGAGGGGGGCAAAGAGGAAAATTTTCCCGGGCCTCACATTCCAGAGGGGCCACATTCCACTCCCCCCAAAAAAAATTAAATTCAAGTGAAGTATTTATTCTAAATTTTGCATCAAATATTGTACAGCTAATTAACAGCAATAAGTATTCGCTTGGTGATAGGATTCCATTCCATATTCCTGAGAACCCTAACTTTATGTAATTTAAGATTTACGTTATTCGAGTAATGTGTTGCAGTACAGTATAATACGCCACCATTGTGCCACCGCCATCGGTCCATAGACAACTAACACTCAAGGGT
Organism: Timema podura; assembly: GCA_033556935.1. Lineage (NCBI taxonomy): Eukaryota > Metazoa > Arthropoda > Insecta > Phasmatodea > Timematidae > Timema > Timema podura. The sequence continues at coordinate 57,505,296 of JAVRXN010000012.1, read as the reverse complement.
GCAAAGAGGAATTTTATTTTGTTAACTTAATTTGTTTGCATTTAGCAAAGTATAGTCATTTAATGGGTTGATCAATATTCCATAAAACATGAAAAATTATTAAGCAACATAAGTATCGAGTACGTATTAATCGATATATTATAACGGCTTAGTGCTAAAACAGAAAACTGCAGTACAAAAAAGGGGGGGGGGGGGGTCAGATTGTGTGCCCTGGGCCTCACATTTTCTTAAAACGGCCCTGGTTTTAAGGATTAGGAAGGTTATATTTATAGGACGTGTACCCGTATTTGCTTGTAAGGAGAGTGTAAAAACATTTTGGGAAGGGAAATACCTTCAGTACACCCGACCGAGGTTCGAACCTCAATCTCCCTGTTATTGACAGTCTAGTCAACTGCGAGAGTAGCGCCTTAGACCATGCGACCACCGAAGCTCTTTTTTTAATTAAATGTTTCTAGTATATACCTAATGTAGTTTCTCCCTGACAAATTATGTCATACCTCTTAAAGGTATTTAGGGTAGTCCGCCTTTAAACGAAAAAAATAAATAAAAAATCAAGCATTTTTCTCGCGTTTTTTCCCCACGATGCACAAAATTCAGACATAATTCCTTGTTTTTCTGATTTTTACAGATAAGTGGCCAACCTAGTAACCCACCCTACAGTCCAATGCCTGCAAATTAAAAATATTCTTAAGGAACTTATCCCCTTATAAACACTATTTAATTTAGAGTTTGACTCTGAGGCAGGAAAATAAACTATCAAGGCTAATTAATTAAATTGAAAATAATGAAGCATGAAAAACGCTAATGATATGTGTACGTATGCATTTGTTTAGGATACAAGTAAATTAGGTTTCTTTATGGCGCCTGCTTTGACATGTACTTCATCCAAGTACCTTTTTCTTAGAAGACGTAAAGAAGGAAAAAAAAAAGTATTTTTTTTTCCAATCCTGCAAATGATTTATTAAATATACACATTGGTATTTTCAAGCGACCATATGTAAATCTGTCTCAAAAAAATAACCACACCTCAAAAATAATGATCCCTTCTCAAAAGATGACTGTTTCGGCAATACAAGAAATATATTTAAAAAAACAACGAGAGAGTTTAGTTTAAAATACGAATCTAACAGACAGGGGACTGTCAAGAACATAAAAGTATAGTACTTCTTAAATTTGTGATCTAAAAAAAAATCTTCCTTTTTAACTATTGACATTTCCAAACCTATGGTTTATTGTTATCTGGCCTTCCGATCAGATCTGGGAGAATATATATATATATTTCATAGCGAGCCACGCATGCCTAAAAAAAAGGGTGAGGAGTGGGGTGGGGTGGGGGGTTAAAATGTTTGTGGGATAATGGGCCGGTAATGATCGTCTTGAGTCCTGCTGGTAAGATTCCTCTCCGGGCAAGGGCAGTCGATATATTACACTCAAAATATGACATGTGGGACAGTTTAATGTTCCGTAATATGATGGTGGTGCATCAATCCATAACCCCCTCCACTGATCCCCCCCCCCCACACGAGAAAATACGCGGGGGGAGGGGGGAGTTACAAACTTGACGTAGCCGCCTCAGAATAAGGTATAATAAATAATATTTTTTTAAAACACGATAGTTTTATATATATTCAAAATAAAGAGGGAACATTTTATTAGTGAATAAAATAACAATCGCAAAATGTTGAAGGAAATGTACTTGTAATCGAACCCCCTTTCTTATATTTTAGAGTACCATCTTCATAGGCCTATATGTACTTCTGTGGAGGGCTAAAAAAATATGATATTTAATCAAAATCTGCCTTACCTCATTTCAATATATCCATAAATGTACATCTATGTGTAGAGATGTATGTTCATTTTTTAAAATTATTATGTATTTTTATATTTCAATATATTAATATAATATATAATAATAATAATAATAGGCCTATATATTATGTATAAGTATGTTCACACATGATAAGTGGCTAATTGTAAAAAAATGAACCAGTATTAACTTCGTCAAAATATAGATATAGGCAAATAAAAGTTGCCTATAGTCTAAATTTTGACCAAGTTAACGCTAGTTCATTATATATACATTGTAAACATTTTTTGCAAAAAGAATCAAACGATTTTGATCAAATTTCACTTATTATTGGGAGCATGACCTAATTTACAGGCAAAAGCCATAAAATAGTTGAAGAAGCACCTAAAATAATTAAAGACGCAAATGTAAGCACCCTAACAACGAATTTCTTACGCGAAGGCTTTGTTGCAATTAAAACCAAAATAAATAGTCTTAGCTGGCTACGTTAGAAAAAAAAGAGTAAATTGAAAAAACACTATAGTGAGAGCTACTAGAAAAATAAGGTAATTGAAATAAACACTCTATAGTGAGAGCCCTATCACACCAAACCAAATGGTGCTGTTATCTTAGCACCAGACACCATCCATCACGTATGTTTACTACTTATTCCCGGCTTTTTCGACAGTGTTTCACTCACATATGGGATATCGTGATGATATATATGCTTACCCTGTACTCGGAAAATAAGAAGTATAACAAAAAAACTATACTACGTCTAGTTTTGGAGGTTTATAGTCCCCGCGCCCCCTTCAAGGAAAGTATTCATGAAAAATATATTTTTTTGTATTCCTCCTCAATAACCCCTCTTCATAGCTCCTACAATACAAATTATTATGTTTTAAAATTTAAATTATTGTTTTAAAAAAAAGGAGTAAAAATGTTTGAAAAATGATCCTAAACATCTAGTGTTAAGGTGGGGTGGAAGGGGAACGTGAGAAAAGGTCAGGGTTTTCACAGTTTTTATGGCAAAACATTTTTTTTGGCCAAAATAAATCAAATATTGCTCCAGTATAAACACAGAGTATAATTTTCTTCACGTGGTTATATCAACAGTTGTTGAATATCTGTCATGAGTATGGTGGCATTTTCTAACAAACTTTTTAAATTAAGAGAAAAAGTTGTCATTAAATTCCAGGACACCCTCGAAAGATATTAGAGAAATTTTAGGTCACCATGCGAAGAAGAAAATTAAACTCCCTGTCTGTATTGGAGCAGGTGACCTGGCGGTCTAGGTGTAAGGTGTCGGATTTCTGTGCTGGGGGTCCGGGGTTCAATCCTCGGTCCTGGCATAGATTTATCTGATTGCCAAACCCTCCCTTTACCTCTGACAAGACGTGTATTGATCACAACTTGTGAATGTGAGGAATGCCAGGCCTCCACCGTGGTTCGGATCCCACGTTAAACTGTAGGTACTCCATTTCATCTAAAAATCATCCTACCATTACACATTAGCGTAAGTGCGTATAACCCGAACGGGCAGTAAGACACGGTGCTAATAATCATGTATTGGAGCAATACTTTATTTATTTTGGCAAAAAAAAAGTTTTGCCATAAAAAAATGCAAAAACGCCGGCTTTTTCTCGCGTGTCCTTCTTCGATTCCACCTTAAGGGACCTCCTTCCAAGCACAATAAGCAAAGCTGTAAATCTTGGTACGAGTTAAGGACGGAATTTTTTTTTACAGTTTTTATAGCGGAAATATTTTCTGCACAAAATAAATGTAATATTGCTTGAGTAGGTGTTAAACGCACGGTAAATCTCAACAGTACTTGAATACCTGTCACGGGCATACATTACCATCTAGTGATAACGGTTTTTTAACTAAAAGGAAAAGCTATCATCAAATTTCAGGAAGATCGTAGGAAATAATAATAAAAAACTGTTCGAGATGTAATATGTGTAGAAAATTAAACTATCCTACACCTTAACTCAGTCGATAGCGAGTCTGTATAATGACCTAAGGGTCCTGGGTTCAATTCTCGGCATGGCCGAAAAAATGTATCATTGGTGAAATGTGGGTTTACCCTTTCACAATGATAAATTAACAGCCGGGGACAGGATGTTGTGCCTGTCTTAGTCTTTAAGTTTGATTATAAGACATATGGAACTATGACAGGCCTAGCAGGCTGTAGTGGACAACATATGGCTTGAATAAAAACTGACCACGGGATGGAAACAGTAATGGATGTAAAAAAAAAATTAGACAAAGCGTATCTACTGAAGAAATATTTTAATAAGCTATTATAAAATAATACAAATTTTCAATCATTCGCCATTCAAAATTATAGCCCCAAAATAAAAAAACTAGGGGAAAAAAAATGGAGCCCCGAAAAACAACTAAGTTTTTGTATGCGGTTCTGTTACCTCGTATAACAAAGTGCTTGGTAATTATCCGGCTATCAGGTTGGCGGGAGTGCTAACAGGTTTACCCCCTCCGTCCTCTTCCGATGGTCGTGTTTTTATCATGGCGATGTCTTAAAAACAGCCTAATTAATAATGCAATCAAGCCTTGGTCTCATTGGACACACGATGGGCCGGGGGGGGGGGGGGGGGGCTAGCGTTAGGAGAGGACTACATCGGAGTTCACAGTTGGACCTAGGTCGTTCCTTTTTCAGAGCACCCAGAACAGGGGGGGGGGGGGAGGATGGTCACGTGATGCGGTCAGCGTGCGTGACTTTCAATTCGGAGGACCGGGGGTTCGTTATTCATACGGGTCACAACGTTTTTTTTTAATACGGCTCCCATCTTTATGCTTCTACCACACGGGGGAGGTTTTAAATGGTGAATTTTGAATAAATCAACGAATCTTAAAATTTCATAAAAATAGATCCAGCTGTCTGCTAGTATCCCCCGCTTTGTAGGTAACATGAGCACCGATTGAGTCGGTTTGTTTAGGCCAGGCAACTGACCTATCGCGATAGACATGTCGATATTGTGGCAGTTTTCACTCGACCGTGTGAGAAAACTAAATCGTTATTATAAGTCGATCTTTGAATCTTCTAAGCTCGCAAATATATTAAATAATATTATAGTATGACCAAAATTACCTTGATAGGTCATCGCCAAGGAAGCTTTCAACAAAAAGAGAAGAGGTTACTGCTGACCAGCAAATTCAGTTTGGAACTGAGGAAGAAACTGATGAAACGCTACACTTAGAGGATCACGCTGTTTGTAGCAGAAACTTGGACTATTAGGAAGATGGAAAAGAAATACTTGGAGAGTTTTGAAATGTGTTGCTGGAGAATACGTGAGAAGATCAGGTGGACAGACAGGGAGACAGATGAACAAGTCAAAAGAAGAGTGGGCGAGAAGATAACAATTTAGGTTGTGATTCTTCGGTACAAAGTAAACTAGATCGAACACATCCTTAGGAGGAACTGTCTTCTACACGACGTCATAGAAGGAAAGGTTGAGTGAAAGAGGAGATTAGGAAGGAAGAGAAGTCAAATATTAGATGAAATGAAGGAAAGAAGAAAATTCTTGGAGCCTTTTTTTTTAAGCATGTAACGTTATCAGATGTTGATGATGTGATTATTTAATTGCACCGCGATTGGGCGACAATTGTAACGTTATCGACGATTTTGATAGAGTAATTGCCCCACTTTTGGGCGACAATTATACCGATATCGATGATTTGACGATGTAATGTCCCGCGATGGGGAGCCTATTCTGGAAAGTTTGATATTGATAAAACTGTTTATGTTGTACACTCTTTATTACTTATTTATTTACACATTGATGAAATTAAAGTCTGTATTGATTGTGATCACTTATACTTTATGTTTACGTCTACTCTCTCTCCTTGACCGGCACATTCTGTTTACGTCTACTCTCTCTCCTTCACTGGCACATTCTGTTTACCTTCTACGTATATTTTTCATTATATGTGGATGTGTCCCTTGCTTGTATATCTCGCGACGCTGTCCAGAGTAACCAATCAGGTATTTCTCTTCAACAGGTGCAGTGAAAGCTAGCTTCCTATTGGATATAGGGAGCTGGCTTTTCTCGCTAGTTTGTTAAATACTGCGGAGTTATATTTTGAGAAAAGTAAACAAGTTTTTCTAGTGAAATCCTTTTACGGACTATTCTGCGAAAACGCGTGATTCTCCATGGATGAAGTAAAAGGATAATTTACATAAGATACTTCAAAGAAAAATACCTTCATCCATGACCTTTTTAAATATATGAGAGCAGTCCAAAAATCAACTACATTACAATACCCCCCATTTGCTTATATCTGAAAGAATTTAAAGAATTTAATGAATTTTGATATAAGCAAATTCTATACTGTGCAAGGTTTACGTCATATTTGACACTCAATATTCTTAAAGTTAAACATAAATAAATTTGTAAAGTGTAAGTTACATAAATTGTGTGTGTGTGTAAACATTAACTTAAAATTACTGATATCATGACAATACAATAGCTATGATATATTGTTTACATATTTTCACAATTGATTGATTTTATTTTTTATGTCCAATATTCTTGATGAATAAACGAAACGAAAGTACTTTCTGTCTTTTTATTTGCTTAGTGTTTCTTGTTGATTTCCTTATATTTTTTATTACACTGAAAAATTGTCGCACTGTTCATTGCACTGTTCTTGAAGTGGTGATAATATAAAATTTTTAACAAATTTAGAAATTGCTTTGGTTGAATAATTAACTTTGTATTTGAGCTTAGGTAATATTAGGTTAAGTTTAAATTCAATTATAATTTAATTGAATGATTTGAAAAATCTTGAAAAATAAAAAATTTGACTTAAGTATCTCAAAGTACCTTAAGTTCAAATTAAAATTTGAAATGCTAAAATGAAATATAAATGTTAAAATTATTTTTAAAACTCAAATCTTTATGTGGGTTTTGTTAATTATCCAGTCATTGTTTACTGAATGCATTAGGGCAAACCTTCCGTACAACATAACTTTACTTACTTAAACATAAAAATATTTATTTAAATTGTTAACATATAAAAATCTTACTTACTCTTAATAGCTAACCTAAATTAACTTGAAAAATTGAGTCACGTTTTCTTACACTTTTTTATTTAATTTTTATTAATTTAATTGATTTTATTTATTAATGTGACCTCAATTATTTATTTATTATCATAGAACAACTTTTAATGACTTGCCATTTAACAATACATATTACATCATTACATATTCAATCTAGATTATTACTTATATTAACATCTGAGCAAAGTATATTACATGATTACATATTGAATCCATTTATTTTTACTTCAGAGTAAAGTTTGTTATTGTAATATTCTGTTGTTAGAGGGTTCTTCACCCAAGGTCAAACTAACCTCTACCTCTTTCTTATTTTTACCTTTACGAGTAACACAGCTGTTCTATTCACCCTTCTCTCTAACTTTCACTTTCCATCTCTTTCTAACTTTCTTTTGCGATATTAACTTGTCAACTACGTGTGAGCGAAGTAAAATAAACTGTATTCTTCCAACCTTATGGTTTTTAAAATAGCTGAAACTTAGATAAAACAATCTTGGAATCTTATAGTACGCTTGAAATCAGCTTGAAATCATATGTCACACCACTGTGAAATATTCAAAATTATTTTTCCCTTTTTAATTGGTTAATTATTTTCTCATTAGCGAGAAAAACTTCTTTATACTGAGTAAAACCTTCCAAATGTTGCCTGGTTGCCTTAGGCACTTACATAAAATGGAATTGTAATTAAAAATTTAATATAGTAGCCTAATTAGGTATAACACCCTATTTAGCTCTCTTACACCCTTTGTTACTTTATTAGTATTGGCCTTTTCATCACGCAATCACCGATAACCCTTTTCAACTTCTCTATAATTTTCTTAATATCTGTTAGTTTCAATCCAGATTTACTGCTGGACATTTATTACATCTTCGTGGAAAATAATATATAGGCCTGCCTCATTTTTACTAACCAATTCATAGGCTGTGGTAGCTCTATGTTTGACGACAATACCCTTTCTTTGCTGGTTCCTTGAATCACTATCAATACACCATCAATATAAACGAATCATGGCTTACTTCCATGTCTGAATGTACCTTAACTCATCCTCAATATACTTAATTCCTCCTCAACGATGTAAGATGCCCTCGGGCCATCTTTACATACAAAATGACGACGCTTGACATAGGTCATGGCTTTCTTCATGCCTATGTTATACCTTCACTTCTTAATCAACGTATCTTAATTCTTACATAAAAAAATTGTTTTAAAACAAGACATAACTGGCCTCTCATGTTTCCACTCACCTTAACTTACTGTAACAATGTACTCGCGAATCTCCAAATTAACTTCTTTAGATATCTTAAATTCCATCCTTTACTTCATCAGCCTATTATGCGACTCATTAATGTTTTAACCAATACTTGTTAAACTGATATAAAATATAATAAATTAAACTGAAATGACCCCCCACACAAATATTAAGATTCGTGTCTTAACTGCCACACATAAAATTCACCATTTGTGAAATGATACATTTATTTTGATTTCCAAGATCGTCTACTAATTAAGTTTGATCCTAATTACCTAACTAATTAGTCAAACCTACAAAATGTCTTAAACTGAAAATTTCCTTTTGGCATAATCTTATGTTGCTTTGAACCGATAAAAAATTTTTACCAAATAATATATAATTAATAAAAATATGTCCGTAGAATTTCCTCACACTATAATTTCTCCTCGCGTACTTTCACGCTCCCTTAGTTGACAAATTATAACCAACCCCTCACCTATCCTATTATCCTTTCGCATGCTTCTGAGGGTTCATGTCCCCTGCTATAAGCATACTTTTGTTAATTATCATTTATAATTATCAATTAAACCTCCTATAATTATCTTAAATCCACTTGATCAATTATGATTCTTTTAAAAATTTATAAAATTAAACATAAAGATTATATATATATGATACGGGGTTTGACTCTTACTCATTGAAAATATATTATCTTGAATTCTACGTTTTGCTTTTAAGTCAGCACTTACTGCGCCAGAGGTTTCTCTCTCTTTTTTGTCTGAACAAAAGATGTTTACCAGTAGTGCACAACAATGTCTGTCACCTGTCACTAAATTTAAGGTGTGGTTTTTAAAGATGTTCGTGTCACATCTACACCCTCTTCACTTCACAAAAGAAAATTTTAAACTACTTGGGTTTACTGCTACGCAGAAATGTTTCTTTAGAATTTCTATTTTATTCTACGCATTTTGTTTTCTGAGAAAACATCATTTTACCTCTCAGAGCTTATATTTTTAAAAGTTTTTTTTTTTTTTTTTTTGAAACTTCTGCCACTATAGCTAAAGTTGGCTTGAATATTATACATATCCACCAATATTCTATATTAACTACAGTTACATTATAATTAGTTACATACTAATTGCAGTTGCCTAATTATAATAGTTATCTGCTAATTGAAGTTACATAAATTTTTTACTATGGTTGAGTTATATGTAACCTTATTTTTCTTATTTTAAAACTAGAATCGTTAGTTAAACTAAATGTTGATTCTTACATTTAAATGGTCCGAACTTTAAATGCTTATTGACTGCCTCCTGGATCAAAGACTTTTGGTGAGACATATTGAAAACAACCCTTAATTTTTCTTTTTAGTTTCTTACCTGGTCTCTGGTTCAATCTCTGAATGGATCGTTTTAACTGGTAATGTTTCTTTTTTGAGCATTGTCTCTGGTTCAACCTCTGATCGGATCTCTTAGATTGAGTTGAAGTTTTAGGTTCGAGCTCAGACTGGATCGCAGTCTCTAGTTCTATCTCTGATTGGATCGTACTATCTGTTATCTCTGATTGTATCATACTATCTAGTTTGATCTCAGAATGTATCGTACTATCTGTTTTGATATCAGAATGGATTGTTACCTTTGGTTTTATCTCTGAGTGTATCATAATGTCTGGTTCTATTCCGGATTGGACCGTACTATCTAGCTTGAGCTCTGAATGCATCACACAATTTGTTTCTACATCTGATTGGATTGTACTATCTAGTTTGATCTCCGAGTGGATCGTACTATCTGGTTTGATCTCAGATTGAATCTTTTCATTGAAATTACTATTATTTGCTATAATTTTAGCACCTGGCTCATCATTGAATTTATCGAGTTTTGCATTAATTTTCTGATTAATTTCATCTAATTTCTCTACTGCCTCGGTAACAATCCCATCGATTTGTGTTGTAATTAAAGTTTTATTCGTATCCTGTTGTGTGTCAAATGCTGCCTTCACTTTTTCAATTTCTTTTTTAAAGTTATCATGGACTACCTTTACATTAGTTTTTGTGTGTTCTATTTGAAGGCCAAGATTACCAACCTTAATTTCTACTTCTTTTAACCCTTTGTTTGATTCCTGCTCAATTATTTCAATTTTATTTTTATTAGCTGTTATCTGTTCCATTAATTTGAACTGTCCCTTTCTTAAATTTTCTTGTTTTTCCCCAAAACCTTTTTTACCTTCTCTCCTTCTATCACCTTCTTATCTACTTCATTTAACCGTACTGCCAAATTTTGATGAACCATTTCTACTTGATCGAACTTTTGTTCTAAATAAACAAATCTCTGTTCACAAGCCTCCTTACTCTGTTCAATTTTAGTACTTAGTTCGTTATTGATTTTTTCAAGCTTTGAGTCTATTTCCTGTTTAGTTGCCACTATTATTTCCTGTTTAGTTTCATCTATTTTCTTATTAGTTGCTACTATTTCCTGTTTAGTTTCATCTATTTTACTAATCAACAAATCCATATAATGACCGAAATCTAAACTCTTTGTGGGTTCTACTATTGTTTGTTCCCTTGTTATCTCTCGCCCTTTCTCATCTACTATAACACTTTCTATGTTAATTAAATTTCCTTGTGTATCTTTTTCTGCCTCTTCTTTTCTCTCTCCCTCTGCAATTGATTCTACATTATCCTGCTCCCTTTCTCTTATTTCTTCATCTGATTGTTCTAGAACTAACTGATTATGTGGTCCATTTTCATACTCTGTTTCATCAACACTGCTATTTGTGTCACTATTATCATTTAGGCTTGAATCCGCCACCCTCCCTTCCAAAATTTACTAATATTAACAAGATTTATACAGTATTACAACAGAGTTTTCATGTTGTGAAATAAAAATAATAATAATAACAAACAACAACAAAAAAAAATTGTCTAAGACTTATCTGACTTCATTGATTCTTCTTCGGTGTGTCGTTTGTTGTGCCGTGCGTGAAACATCTGCTTGTTTCAACTTGGTAGGACGTTGTTCGTCGGTGTGCCTTCTGGTATGCCGTCTGGTGTGCCGTGCGTGAAACTTGTGGTGTGCCGTCTGCTTGTTTCACCTCGGAATGATGTTCCTCGTTGGTGTGCCGTCTGCTTGTTTCACCTCGGAATGATGTTCCTCGTTGGTGTGCTGTGCGTGAAACGTCTGCTTGTTTCACCTCGGTTCTCGGTTGGATGTTCTTGGTGATGTGCCGTCTAGTGTGCCGTGCGTCTCAGTTGGTAGAGTCTCTTTCTTGTCTCGGGGTTTGGAAGTTCATGCGTCGCGGCTGGGCGCCATTTGTAACGTTATCAGATGTTGATGATGTGATTATTTAATTGCACCGCGATTGGGCGACAATTGTAACGTTATCGACGATTTTGATAGAGTAATTGCCCCACTTTTGGGCGACAATTATACCGATATCGATGATTTGACGATGTAATGTCCCGCGATGGGGAGCCTATTCTGGAAAGTTTGATATTGATAAAACTGTTTATGTTGTACACTCTTTATTACTTATTTATTTACACATTGATGAAATTAAAGTCTGTATTGATTGTGATCACTTATACTTTATGTTTACGTCTACTCTCTCTCCTTGACCGGCACATTCTGTTTACGTCTACTCTCTCTCCTTCACTGGCACATTCTGTTTACCTTCTACGTATATTTTTCATTATATGTGGATGTGTCCCTTGCTTGTATATCTCGCGACGCTGTCCAGAGTAACCAATCAGGTATTTCTCTTCAACAGGTGCAGTGAAAGCTAGCTTCCTATTGGATATAGGGAGCTGGCTTTTCTCGCTAGTTTGTTAAATACTGCGGAGTTATATTTTGAGAAAAGTAAACAAGTTTTTCTAGTGAAATCCTTTTACGGACTATTCTGCGAAAACGCGTGATTCTCCATGGATGAAGTAAAAGGATAATTTACATAAGATACTTCAAAGAAAAATACCTTCATCCATGACCTTTTTAAATATATGAGAGCAGTCCAAAAATCAACTACATTACAAGCACAGCGTCTTACTTTTTGTTCGGATTATACGTTAATAGTTTTATGGATTAGGTAAGTTATATTTAGAAGAAGTGTACCCGAATTTGCGTGGAGGGAAAGTGAAAAACCATTTTGTAAAAACCCTTCTCAACACACATGACCTATATTCGAACCTCGGTCTCCCCGTCATCGGAAGTCTAGTCTATTGTGAGAGTAACGAAGTATTTTATTTCTGGACGTCTAAAACGCATCTCACAAGCTACGGTAGGCGGGCCTCTTAAGATAATAGCAGCTTCTTTTTGTCGTCAATGTAACTTCTCATCCACGCTCAAATTACAGCAATAACTGGTAGCAATAATAAAACGGTTACTTTAATAAAGCAGAAGGGATAAGTTATTGCACAAGGGAATCTTTTGTTGTTGTTCCAAAGGAATCTAATTTTTAGTGCAATATTATGCTAAGTAATGGTCCATTATGCATGAAGACGGAACAGTTAGTTTACTCAGCTACGAGTCTTAAAATACAATGGGTTGCAGCCTCGACGCTCTTAGCTATCGGGGAGGGGGGGGGGAGATTTCCTCTCCTTCTCACGTGTATGAAGCGAGAGATGATAGAACAAGTTGTTTCGTTTTATCACATTAATTTATATAAGGCGTAGTGTCATGCACGCGGGGATCAGCACCGCGTCTTACTACCCGTCCGGGTTATACGCTTATGTACTAATCACGCTGGTGGTTTTAGGGATTGGGGAGGTTGAGTCTGGAGAAGTATATCCGTATTTGCGCGGAAACTCATTAGAGAGAAGACGAAGAAGGAAATACCCTCGGTACACCAGACCAGAATCGACCCACGATCTCCCAGGCATCGGCATTCCAGTATTTCTAGTGTGAAGCCTTTAGGTCTTAACTTGACGCACTCTAAGCAATATCACAAAATAGAAAGAGAGGGAAGTGAATGAACGGTTCTACCCATGAGTCCTTTGTTTATCTGCTGATAACACCCTCTTCCGCTGACGAGTATAAACACTAGACGAGTTTTCGCGATTGACTTGGTTACGTCTTGGTATCGAGGGTTTACGACCAAGTGGTTCTGACCAAGTTGGAGCGTGAAAACTATTTTGAAATTTTTTCCTTAAACAAAAATGGTGGTTTGGGGTGGATTAGATCTAACGCTGGAAGTTGAAATTTATGTAATCCTACCACATGTACTGCAAATCGACGGAAAATGAGCTATTTAATTTTATTCTTGGTTAGATGTGATTCTTTGACAATCCTAAATTTACCAAATATTATTATCTATTATCTCCCCAAAACTTAAGAAAACAAAAGTATATGAATTAAATAGGCCTAGATCGTATAGTACCTACTATTTATTTAATCCATAACAAATGATTTTAAGTACCTACTACACAGTGTATTTCTAACTAGTAATTAGTTGTCATTTTATTTACAAAAAACTAAAATCCATTGATACGAGTTACACTCGTTTAATCAATAGGGATGATGTTTTAAATGGCGCACAAATTCTCGGTTCATGTCGTAACATACTTTATTGGCAAGGAAGCTTACCAAGCAAGCTTGGTATAATCTGGTCATAACATTGCTAACATCGATACCAGAGCACCACTAGTGATGTTGTGATGAAAGCAATGATTTACATTTAATGACTTTTCTTGTTCCGTTCTATGACGCTCAAGACGGTTTCATCTACATAGACAGGAAGATTCCTACCGCAATCCGTGAATTAACCTAATAAGCCCGGGTTGTAATCGATTTGGGAAAGAAAAAGAAGTTAAAAAATACTTCACGATAAAAAAAAATTGTGCCAAAGTAAGACCTTTTTTTTTTTTTAATAATTTAAGAATGTATGGTATTTGTTTCGAGCCCGAGGAATGATACCTTAGATACATTCACATGGGCATACTATCTTTACTTGCTATGACGTCACTAACGTCGTTAAATAATGCGGGGAGCTATAGGTGTCTGCATCGAGTCTCAGCGCTCTGGTAGACGGCTCCTTAAGAGCAGGATTATTGAATCAGGTCAGAATAGGATTTGCAACAAGAATAAGGGTGTTAGAGTAAAACATGTTTTCAGATCAGAGTATTATTTTTAGGGGAGGAGAGGGGGGTGACACTCTCCAAGGCGTCAGTCACGATCTAGCCATACCAACCAAGCAGCCGCCGTCTGTTGACGAAGATAGTGCCATATGGTCTAGACAACGAACCCTCCAGCCCGTTAATCTAGACCGGAGCCGCTACTTATCTATTCAAGAAGCTCGTCATTTGGCCTCACGAGGCCGAGTTTGACACCGTCCCCAACCCACTGCCTCACAGTAAGTCCGGAAGCGGCGAGGATCGAACTTGGGGGAGCTCTGGTGGATCTGTAGCCAAGTACTCTGACCGCAGACCATAGAGGCGGCCGGGGGATGGAAGGGAGGAAGACACTCTCCCCTTGTTAGAGACTGTTGAGGACTCGTGAGAAGTTGATGAGCCAACCAACGAGGAGGGACAATGAGCATGCTAATTGCTCTGACTGAAAACACACACGGTAATGACGGAAGACGTGTGTGAAATCGTATGGAGAACGCGCAGCGTACGAGAGAGAGAGAGAGACAGACAAAGAGTGTGTGTGTGTGTGTGGGAAACCTAAGAGAACGCGAGAGAATAAACAAAATGGGAATACAACATTCCTTTTGTGAGAAAATACATTCGAATACTCTGCGAAGAAGAAATATGGTTTTGAGAGTTGGTAATCCTCGTGATGTCTCGTCTTGTAACACCCATGTTTCGTTTGCGCAAAATTTTCGAGCCTTCCCCCCCCCTCCCCTCCTACACGCGTCCCAATCTAAGAAAAGAAGGGCGAACATTCCAGAGTGTGTATGTGAGGATAACTCAACCACGATAGTGTCAAGAGGTACACTCCACTACAGTCTGACGGACACCACAACGGGGATGTAACGGACGAGCAACATTTAATTGTAATTAATCACAACTTGTGAATGTGAGGAATGCCGGGCCTCCACCGTGGTTCGGATCCCACGTTAAACTGCAGGTCCTCCATTTCATCTCACAATCACCCTACAATTACACATTAGCGTAAGTGCTTATAACCCGAACTGGTAGTAAGACACGGTGCTAATAATAATAATAATAATAATAATAATAATAATAATAATAATAATAATAATAATAATAATAATAATAATAATAATAATAATAATAATAATAATAATAATAATAATAATAATAATTTAATTTTAGTATTTTTATAATTTTGAATATATATTTTAAAAAACTTGAATCATTTCAAACAATGTCATACTTTTCTATTACTTAAAATATCTAATTGTGTTAATTTATATGACATCATTTTTAAAATGCTGCCTATTTTTCTGACCCACATACACATTTGGAAAAAATTAAGTTTTTAAAAATAATTCACCCTCAAACTTGAGGTGATATTGTAGGAGACTCGAGTTAAGGTCAGTGTTTTTGCAGTTTTTATATAAAAACTTTTTTTGGTTAAAAGAAATGTAATAATTCTCCACAAGAAACATATAGTTTAATCTTCTTCCCACGGTTATATCAACAGTTGTTGAATATCTGCCAACACCATAGCGGCATTAGATGAGAAACTTTTTAAATGAAGAGAAAAAAATTGTCATTAAATTCCAGAACATCCTTGATAGATATTCAAAAAATATTTAGGTCACCTTGTGAAATAAATTAAAATCTATATTTGTACTGGAACTATATTTTATTTATTTTGGCTAAAATAATATTTTAGCATAAAAACTGCAAAAAAACTGACCTTTTCTCGCGTCCCCTTCAATCCCCGCCTTAAGACAAACGTAAAATTATTTGTTTATTCCACAGAGGACCCGGAGATCGAGGTTCGAATCTCGGTCGAGTGAACTGAGGGTGGTTTTCCTAAATGGGTTTCCACTCTCCCTCCTCGCAAATGCGGGTTCACTTCCTCTAAATTCGACCTTCCCAATTCCTAATCCATTAGTGTAATTAGTACATTAGCGTATAACCCGAACGGGTAGTAAGACGCGGTGCTAAATTAAAAAAAATGTTTATTGAATACTGACTGTTTACTAGCTTTGTAAGCTACACAAGGAGGATCATTTTATAAACTTAAATATATTCAAATTAGATTCCCACCGGTTGTCTAACAATTTAGAAGCATTCTTGCTCATGTCAGTAGAAAGTAGGCCTACTATTATTATTATCACCGCGTCTTACTACCCGTTCGGGTTATACACACTTACGCTAATGTGTAATGGTAGGGTGATTGTGAGATGAAATGGAGGACCTACAGTTTAACACGGGATCCGAACCATGGTGGAGGCCTGGCATTCCTCACATTCACAAGTTGTGATTAATACACGTCTTGTCAGAGGTGAAGGAAGGGTTTGGCAATCAGATAAATCTGTGCCGGGACCGAGGATTGAACCCCGGACCCTCAGCACAGAAGTCTTGAAACCTAGACCGCCATGTCACCAATAGAAAGTATAAAGTGAGGTTCTAAGTGGATTAAATAGTGACAATCATCAGTAATGTAGCTGAAATGGCCTCGGGGTTAGTTTTACTAGTTATTAAAAGATAAATAATACCGGGACCAATCACTTCAGCTTACACTGAAACATAGCTTCAGTAGTACAGTATTTATGAATGGGCCGTTATTCTTGTATTCCAGGGCTTCTGCTGTTCCCACATTTCCTCGAAATTACACTACACGTGGTGATTTAGATATGATTTAGATACACCTACTTTTTTCTATACATCACCCACCGCGTCTTACTTTCTGTTCAGGTTACACCCATGCATGATAATTACTCTTAACGGGGTAAGGACGAGAAAGGAAGCATTTGTTGAGGTAATATACCCGCATTTGCGTGGAAGGAAAACAGCAGACCATTTAGGAGAAACCAACCTCCGTACACCCGACCGGGACTCGAACCTCTATCTCCCAATCATCAGGCCAGTCTAACACGAGATCGACGCCTTAAGACCGTTCGGCCACTGAAGAGGGTTATTCTACTGTAAATTAATAAAACTCCAACGCGCATTCTCGCAACTTTTATTCGTCATAATTTATTGTTTATTATAATAGCTCCGAGACAAATGTAAAAACTATATTTTTTAAACTATTGTGATTTGAAACGTAAATATTCGACTATTTTGACTGTGAGATTTATTCAGTGTTTATTTTAAAGTGCGGGCCGTATGGAGAAGACAGTCCAAGGTCACGCACATCAGCGGACGATGAATGCCCCTAACGCACACCCACGAGCCAGTGAATGCCAATAGAATTAAACAAACACACACTCTCTCTATCTAAATGACGAGGTTCTACAAGAAGGAGCCGTCACGGGTACTATTTATGCTTTCTTCGTGTGTGTTAAATGGCTTCATTAAGATTGGATTGTTGAGGATGTCACTAGCGGGCGGACCATTAATACAAGTCTAGGGGGGGGTTTATTGAAGAGCTACATACAACACGTCTTGACAGGCCGGTCAACAATGGCGGGTTCAACACGTGGAGGAGACTTGCTTGGCGTTCCAACTCCATCGCGCGCGAAAATTGGTATCTACTTGCTCGCCATTATTCAGAGAATTGGAAAAAATCCACGTTCTAAAGTTACAAATAGCCGTTGTTTTAGAATGCAACTTTTTCCATTGTTCTAGAGTAACAAAAAGGTGTTTTGCTAGAGTAATTTGTTCTTGAATAACAAGGAATTATCTAAGAGTAACATGAATCAGTTGTTCTATAGTAACAAGAAACCGTTGCTGTAGAGAAATGAGAAATTGTTTTCCTCTGGAGCCACGGGAATAGCCCTACAAGACGTATTAAACGGCGTGAGAAACGGTTATTTTCTATTAATATAATGTACTATTGTTGAATATCGTGTTAATTTGTTTCCTGTCTAGTTTTATCAAAAAAAAAAATTTTTAACTTCAAATCCAAAGAGAAATTGTAGCAGATGTATTAATTTAAAAGCCAAAGAGAAATTATAGAAGATATTTCAACTTGAATTCAAAATGAGAAATTACAAGTGATATTTCAACTTTAAATCCAAAGAGAAATTACAGGAGATATTCCAACTTTAAATCCCAAGAGAAATTACAGGTAGATATTTCAACTTTAAATCCAAAGAGAAATCACAGGATATATTTCAACTTTAAATCCAAAGATAAATTACAGGAGCTATTTCAACTTTAAATCCAAAGAGAAATCACATAAGATATTTCAACTTTAAATCCAAAAAGAAATTACAAGTGATATTTTAACTTTAAATCCAAAGAGAAATTACAAGTGATATTTCAACTTTAAATCTAGAGAGAAATTAGAGGAAATATTCCAACTTGAAATCCAAAGAGATCTTAAAAGTGTAATAACGATACTAACACGACACAATTCCTGAACTTAAAAACATGAAGAAGCGAGCGAGGGCTTCTGTTTACAGAACTACTAGTAATAAAACTATTAACAGCTCGTTAAGAGTACAGCACATATAAAGTTTGCTCACGAGCTAATAACTTTCATTGAGCTCACCAATAACCATTGAACATTCTTGTCGGTGGTGGTGTCCGCTACCCATGAGCTATAAACTGGCAGCATTGGCTACGGTCGCCAGCATATGGGTCGTGATTACACAGGTACAGCCTACAGCACAGAACTAATTAGAACACGTCATAGATACACGAGTAACGCACTGTATTCAGATCAGAACAATGCCTCGTAATATTGACCGGGTTAAGAGGGTTACTGCGGTATGTATGCGAGACCAAGTGAGACAGGGAAATAAGTTAGAAAATATGAGTATAGACATTTACAATCAACCTCAAGAAAGAATAAATAAACAACGAACAACATCACACGAAGGACAAAACATTTCTGTAATACACATGTGCAGTCACCAGAAATACTCCGGAACAGAGGTTACCCTCATACATGTAGTCACCAGAAATACTCTGGAAGAGAGGTTACCCTCATACATGTAGTCACCAGAAATACTCTGGAACAGAGGTTACCCTCATACATGTAGTCACCAGAAATACTCTGGAACAGAAGCTACCCTCATACATGTAGTCACCAATAGGAAATGGAGCAGAGCTTATCACAACACAAACCTACTAAATATCCTGTTTCAGTTGAGAGTTGGTGGTTCGGTTCAGTGACTTGATTTTGGATCGCACTGAAATTTTGCGATTGGACTAGACATCATCACGTGACTACGTGTCTGATCTGTTCTTGAATCTTCTCGGTGCATCGTCTTTTCAGCGTATAATTTACTCCACGCACTATTCTCAGTGGATTTTTTTTTTGCCCCTGTTTACCGAGCATAGGGTGGTATGGGGTAAAGAAAATATATTTTACCAATTATTTTTTAGTTGTGATATCGTCCTTTCTGGCATTCTATAATAACACGGGTATCTAATATTGAATCATTAATATTCAATCTAGTTGGGATTATCTATGACGAATTAAAGTTCCATTTTGATCAAGAAGTTTTTCATAGATTCTTGAATACTGTATTATTCGGTAAATACTTCGACTTTAACTTTTTTTTTGCACCGACTTCACTAGGGGTTTAAAAAGCGATCTTCGTATACATCAAATATATCTTGATTTTGTTTCCTAGTCTTAACATTAAGTAAAAATAATGAGTGCAACCTAACCACCTAAAAAAAATAATTTTAATTTTTAATTCCAACTTGGCCCATTCTTGTCGATTTTGTGTGCGACTGTCCTCGGAAGGAAGATGGACCAAAGAAAGAAATTGAAGATATTAGAGATAAGGTGAAAAGAAGGAGGAATAGAGATAAATATATGAGAGGGAGGGGAATTATTTGGGACCTTGAAAAGTCCAGCAGAGTTTTTAAAGCTTTTTTTTAAGTCTCCGGTTGTAAAAGTGTCACGGGGCAGCAAAGAAGGAGTCGGGATTTACGACGTACTGCAGGGATAATACTTGTGCTCGTGTGTGTGTGTGCGTGTGTGTGTGCGTGCGTGAAACCAAAGTGATCAGCATGTTCGCCCTTCTCAGGGTCTACCAAAACAGGCACAAGGGTCCTGGATCACATAATAATCTCAAACTTTACTTGAATATCTGTCAAGGGTGTTGTTAAGATCAAATTTTATCCACTCCTTATTAAAATCCATATATAATTAACATAATAAATTATTATACTAAAAAATTAAATAGTATTTTACACTTTTTTCTGGCTCTTAAGATTTCCAGGTATATCAACATTCTACTGTCTTTCCTAAACTGCATTCACGGTAGGAATTACTCTCTGGAAGGTCTTTTTTCCTACCAAAATCTTACTATATATTAGCTTTCTGGTAGGGAAAAAGGCCTTTAAGAAAATAATTTCTACGCTGAGCAGACTTTACTCAATCTAGACAGGTTGGGGTCTTCTTCTGAAGCGAGGAAGGAAGAACAATTGGAGGGTGCGTACCGAGCCTTCTTCGAGCATTTCGGAACGAGGGAATATTCTTGGAGGTACATTTTCACGAAAGATAAGTCGCCCCAGACTCTAGTAACTGGGTCAACCTGTGTCAGGAATTTCAGCAAACTGTTGGACATTTGTTTCCTTCTGTAGTTCACAAATAACCTCTTAACTCACCAGGTTGTCTGTCATTGTTGCTATATTTGAATTTCACTTTCACCAGAAAAATATCCCTTCCCAATTATTTTTGCTGGGTAAAGAACCGATTCTGTCACAAATTTTAAGGACGTTGTAAAAAAGCAAGACCTCGATTTTATTTAAAATTTGTTCCAAGTCACACTGTTCTAGAACAATTAAAAAAAAAAGTTCCATTCTTCAAGGACAAAGAGATAATTAAAACAACATAACAAAGGTAAAATTAAATATAACGAAAATTAAATTTAATATTAAAATTGATAAGGATGATATATACATATTTCAAATGTTTTAGAGAGTTAAAATCTTCTTTCTGCCATATTTCACAAATTGAAACTCGCGTTAGTTCATAAGAAAATCAATCTTATTTTCCCAAAAGTATCTTCGGTCCAAGTAGAATTCTCTTCTCTTCTCTTGTCACACGCTAGTGTCTTCCAAAAGTGAATCATATTGTCAACCAGAAGAGTAGAAATTTATGTTTGAAAAATGATTACAAATGCTCCAATGAAGATAAATGTTTGATAATATTAACTATTACGTTGATTATTCTCATATTCAAATAGTTTTAAATATATTTAATCAATCTAATCGTGGATGGAAGCAGAATAAAATACAAATAATTGATTAACAAACGTGTTGCTTACATAAAGTTGCCTTATTATTATTATTATTATTATTATTATTATTATTATTGTGTGTTCTGTCTTGCGACAGGCCCATTCCTTTTGTCAGTGAAATTAGACCGCCAATGCACCCTGTCTTCTGCCTCCTCATTCAGCTCCTAGATAGAATTTTATTCCCTTCTTTTCTTCAAGTCATCCAATATTTGAATCCTACTCTTTTCTAAGCTCCTCTTTCCCTCGACCTTTCCTTCTATGACGTCATGCAGAAGACAGTTCCTCCTAAGGGTGTGTGTCTGATCAAGTTTGCTTTGTACCGAAGAATCACATCCAAAATGGTTCTCTTCTCACCCACTCTTCTTAGGACTTGTTCATTTGTCCCCCTGTCTGTCCACCTGATCTTCTCATCCACTCTTCTTAGAACTTGTTCATCTGTCCCCCTGTATGTCCACCTGATCTTCTCATCCACTCTTCTTAGGACTTGTTCATTTGTCTCCCTGTCTGTCCACCTGATCTTCTCATCCACTCTTCTTAGGACTTGTTCATTTGTCACCCTGTCTGTCCACCTGATCTTCTCATCCACTCTTCTTAGGACTTGTTAATTTGTCTCCCTGTCTGTCCACCTGATCTTCTCATCCACTCTTCTTAGGACTTGTTCATTTGTCACCCTGATCTTCTCAAATCTTCTCCAGCACCACATTTAAAAGCTTTCCACGTATTTCTTTTCCGTCTTCATAAGAGTCCAAGTTTCTGCTCCATAAAGCGTATTGCTCCAAATGTAGCATTTCGTCAGTTTCTTCCTCAGCCATTACATAAATAATATTTATTCAAACATAAATTATAACGTTGTTTATTTATATTAATTATAAATGGAGGGAAAATGGCAAATAATATTATACTATGATAATATATTATTTTAATTACATGATTAATAAATTAATCAAACACTAACCCACAACCGTAATTGTAACTCTACAATCTACAGTGTCCTAGAATATGAAGATAAATTTTTCTCTTCATTTAAAAAGTTTCTCATCTAATGCCGCTTTGCTCATGACAGACATTCAACAAGTTTCGTGATAGCCATGTGTAGTAAGTTCAACTCCTATGTTTCTATTGGAGCAATAGTTGATTTATTTTGCAAAAAATAAGTTTGCTATAAAAACTGAAAAAAAAAAAAAAAAAACTAACCTTTTCTCGAGTTCCTCCTTAAGACCGTGACGGGAAAAGATGGTTATTTCTAATTTCGCGAAAAACATGTTTTGTAAATTTGAAAATACAATTAATGAAAATGTTTGTACTGCTATACACGAGAAGACGGAGTCCTCCAAATGAAGTTCTTCAACTGTCCTACCTTGAGCCGAGAGTGTTCGATATAATGTGTGGCAGGACCTAAATTAGATTCTGCCCCCCTTTCGGCATGAATCACGAGGTGCCATTAGATGAACTCATTGTGGTAGCAAGTAGAAGAGTTGAAGGTAAGGAGGTGGAGGGCAGACAGTTATAAAACTGTCAGGGTGCAACAGAAATCCTGGCGGAAATTTACGATAGCTAGGGAAAAAAAAACAACATTAAAGTGTGTGTTATTACTAAGAAGATAATGTCAACAAATCGTTCAGCGTTAATTTGTTTCTGAAAGTTGAGGTTTAAATCCTTCTTCTCTTTCCTACTTCCAAGCGAAGTTATAAAACGCCTCGCAGAAACTAAAAGAAACGTCGTTTTTTTTTATATATATTTCGCAGTGTTGGATCGAAATCTTGATTAGGGGTTAACTAGCTGTAATTAACATAGTGCTTATACAATTTCGTTTGGAACAAGAGTCTTGGCGAGTCTACAACTTATTATTGGTGACACAAGGTGGACCAGTTTCAAAGTCAGACTTAGTACGCCTCAAAGTGCGGTACTGTACTAAATACAATACGATTAATTACCTAGACCAGAATGAAATGGGCTGGCCCATTCCATTCGAGTTTAGAGAGGTGTGGTATTGTATTTAGTACAGCACCGCACCTGTGACGTACTAAGTCTGACTTTGAAACAAGTCTGACGTCTTACCATTAGCAGCAACCCAACATTTTTCGGTCTTTACACGAAAAATAGAGCGGCACCAACTATGAGAATAGAATCATCTTTCGGCACAGATTCAGCACTAGATATTCGCATGGATCCCACAGTTTGTACCGTTAGTGGTGACACCAACTTTAGGGACCTTTATAATACTTTCGGTCCCATTCACCCGCATAATGTTGGTATGTCCAGGGTTGGATCGAGGGTGGAGGGGTTAAAATACAATCCAGCCCTCCCCCTTTCCGAGAGTATTATTAATAATTATGTATTTTTGGATTCCTCCACCCATACCTGTGCTAGTAGATTTTTTTTGGAGTCTTAAGAAAATTCATGGCACCTTCCCCTCCTATTATGTTAAAGAAAAAATAAATAACTTCAGAAGATACTCCCTGCCTCTTCTTTTTGAGAACCTTCACCACAAATAACCGCAGACATAACTCCTCAACAAACCCCAAATATACAGGGTACACCGTAAAATGTGGGAACCACTTCAGCGAGGAACAGGAGACACCACAACATTCAAGCGTTAATACATCCATGTGTCCCATTTTACCTCGTCCCCAAGCTACAGCCAAGTGATTCCACCACTGTTTGTGTCCCATTTTACCTCGTCCCCAAGCTACAGCCAAGTTATTCCACCACTGTTTGTGTCCCATTTTACCTCGTCCCCAAGTACAGCAAGTGATTCCACCATGTTTGTGTCCCATTTTACCTCGTCCCCAAGCTACAGCCAAGTGATTCCACCACTGTTTGTGTCCCATTTTACCTCGTCCCCAAGCTAGAGAAGTGATTTCACCATGTTTGTGTCCCATTTTACCTCGTCCCCAAGCTACAGCCAAGTGATTCCACCACTGTTTGTTACCATATCGATACCTCTCGACCTGTTGACTAGGTATGTTCTATGGACAAGGTATTTTTTGAAGGAGTGCAGCCAGCATTCTACGACACGACGACTGTAGGCTGTCGGTCAAATAGACGTGAGTTTATCCCGGGTAACTTTATACTTTGTTATGATCGCTACCTCCTGATTGCTTCCCGACATAGCAGGCATGAATTTAGATATTTATTGTTAATGATATTATCACCATCATCATCGTCATCAAGGGCACCATGTGGGTTTTACAAATGGGGGAGGGGGGAGGATTGGAGTCCCATCTGCCGGGGGTGTGGTACTCTCTCCCCCCCTCCCACTTCTTCGAGAAAAAAATTTCAGGGCGCTAACCTTGTTGAAGGGAATTTCAAAGCGTCTGAACCTAATAATAATAATTCCAAGCTAATGTGGTTACATTTTCGCAATTTCGAAAATGAATAATGTGTAGCCAACCTTGCAAAATTTTTTTCAAGTTATTGCAGACAATGAAAATATGAAATAATTAATGTTTACATTGTTATTTTAAGATTGATTTAAGGTTCGCAATGAAATAGAAAATTGAGATTGTTAATAGCCGAAACACCCATTGGCAAAAGAAATGTTATTTTTTTTCACACAAGTATGTAATTTTATTGAACAGAACAGAATGATATAAAGAATATACTATGGTTGATGAAAAGAATTGGAGAGGAAATCATACGGGTTTAACTCATTTTTAACTCGTGTGTACTACTCGGATATTTGATAAGGATTCTAAGTTATGAATAGCAAATTGATACCAAATACGCAATTTTATTTTTTCATAAAAAATTAACAAATAAAAGTAAATACTGCAGAGGGCTAGGAGGTACCGGAGCCCATGATTGTCATTATTCCTAGAGATGAACCAAACAGAATACTAGACGCGCGACAGCCAATCAAGTACTCCACATGTTGTGAATTTAAATAATCCACGTGTATCGCTTAAATGTTACATAAGTAGTTGTATTATATGTTTTACATATTTTTTTAATTAGTGTTTACCAATATATTTATAGGCGTGTATGTTCTCAGTATAAAAATGGAGAGCAAGGTGGTTTTTAAAACTGAAAATAAGTGCGTTTGCAGCTTAACAATTTGTTGAACAAAGAGTGTTTAGCTGTACACAAATAATAGCATGGCATAAAAAATACAATAAAAATTATGTTAAAAAATATGTGATCGTTATTCTTTTAGTAGAGCCTAGAGCTAACACACACAACACACACACACACACACCATAAAGTGCTATACTATTCTCACATTTCTTTGCTTCATTACAAGTCCCCCCCTCCCTCAGACCATTTGAAAGTTAAACTTCAAACTTATTCTTTTCACATTTGTTTTATATCACTGGTTCCATGAACAAGAAGCTTGAGACAGTGATAGAATTTGAGTAGTGATTGGAATTACGAGGAGGAAGAAATATAAGTTGTATTTTCCTTGTGTGGAACAGTGAAATGAGAGTTAACAGTGAAGATGAGAGTTGACAGTGAAATGAGAGTTGACGTGAATGTAAAATGAGAGTGATGACACGTGAAATGAAGTAAAAGAATTGAGACAGTGAAATGAGAGTTGACAGTGAAATGAGATTTATGAGGTGACCCATAATGGCCGTGAAGAAAGATATCGATGGTAGAATGGGTGACAGAATGTTTCTTCACGATGGTCGAAGTGTACAGTCCGTCTTTCTTAAAGTCATGGACAAGTTGGTCTACTACCCGCTTCGGTGGCCGCATGGTCTAAGGCGTTACTCTCGCAGTAGACTGCTGATTAAGTGGAGATCGGGGTTCGAACCTCGGTCGGGTGTATTGGGGGTGGTTTTTCCAAAATAAAAACTATTTTTCACTCTCCTTTCACGCGAATGATGGTACACTCTTATACTCTAAATGTAACCCTCCTTATCCCTGAAACCATTAGCGTCATTAGTACATAATCGTACGGGAAACGGGTAGTAAGACGCGGTGCTAAAATTAATAAGTCCCCTTTCACACGGTCCGGACCCGGGCAACCGCGGGATCTCCCTGCTACAAACGTCCGAGTCTTGGACGGGTGTCTGCCCGGACTGAGCTCTAGTGGACCACAGTGTGCAATGAATGCCTTCACACGATCCGGGTATTCAGTCGTCCGAGTCTTGGACGGGCGTCTGCCCGGACTGAGCTCTAGTGGACCACAGTGTGCAATGAATGCCTTCGCAAGATCCGGGTATTCAGTCGTCCGAGTCTTGGACGGGCGTCTGCCCGGACTGAGCTCTAGTGGACCACAGTGTGCAATGAATGCCTTCACACGATCCGGGTATTCAGTCGTCCGAGTCTTGGACGGGCGTCTGCCCGGACTGAGCTCTAGTGGACCACAGTGTGCAATGAATGCCTTCACACGATCCGGGTATTCAGTCGTCCGAGTCTTGGACGGGCGTCTGCCCGGACTGAGCTCTAGTGGACCACAGTGTGCAATGAATGCCTTCGCAAGATCCGGGTATTCAGTCGTCCGAGTCTTGGACGGGCGTCTGCCCGGACTGGGCTCTAGCGGACCACAGTGTGCAATGAATGCCTTCGCAAGATCCGGGTATTCAGTCGTCCGAGTCTTGGACGGGCGTCTGCCCGGACTGAGCTCTAGCGGACCACAGTGTGCAATGAATGCCTTCGCAAGATCCGGGTATTCAGTCGTCCGAGTCTTGGACGGGTGTCTGCCCGGACTGAGCTCTAGCGGACCACAGTGTGCAATGAATGCCTTCGCAAGATCCGGGTATTCAGTCGTCCGAGTCTTGGACGGGCGTCTGCCCGGACTGGGCTCTAGCGGACCACAGTGTGCAATGAATGCCTTCGCAAGATCCGGGTATTCAGTCGGCCGAGTCGTCCTGTTTTTAGACCATGCTTGAATTAAAGGTTTGACAGGGGTGTCAAACTGTTTTAGATTAATTTAAACTAAAATCTAACTTTTAGATTAAAAAGTTTAATTCTAACTGGAGGTCGAGAAGACCCTATGGAGTTAAACAGAGTGTTATATCGATATATCATAGCTTTCGATGCATTATAGTTAGCGATGGATGAAATTATAAATATATAAACCTACAGGATGGGGTCGAGACTATTAGACGATAAGTAACTTGAAACTTTAATTGAACTTAACACAACTTTAATTGAAAAGTGACCCGCCTCGGTGGCGTAGTTGGCTAACGCGCTAGTCGTGTTGAGCTCGACCGCCGAGGACGGGGAGATCGAGGTTCGAATCTCGGTCGGGTGAACTGGGGGTGGTTTTTCCTAAATGGTTTTCCACTCCACCTCCACGCAAATGCGGGTTCACTTCCTCTAAATTCAACCCTCCCAATTCCTTATCCATTAGTGTAATTAGTACTTAAGCGTATAACCCGAACGGGTAGTAAGACGCGGTGCTAAATATAAAAAATTGAAAAGTGAATACTAACAAGCTAAATATAAGCTAACTACATGCGACCTCTTTTCACTTTTTTTTTTTTTAAAAGATAATGTCACTCAACAACTGTACAAATGCCAACGAATGAGCGCGTTTGTTCACCATCGTGAAAAAAAAAAAAAAAAAAAAAAACTATCGCAATGCGACCGAAGGGAATTCAATACCGATCCATTCGCAGCGCAATGTAAGGTAATTATATGAAAGCATCGTGAATAACATTACCTCATGCATGGAACCCCCCCTTCTCACAGTGTGTGTGTGTGCACGCCCACATATGTGACGTCAGATATCCGAGTGGGCACCCGGCCCTTAACGGGGGTGGGGGAGAGGGGGGGCGGGAGTGAGACAGGTGGAGCGAATGAGTGAGAGAGCGAAGAGAGAGAGAGAGAAAGCAACGTTTCAAATAAACGGGCTATTGAAAATGGCTTTATAATCTTCGCACAGCCATACCTTCATTCTCAACAATTGTTACATTAAAAAGAAAAAAGAAAAAAAAGAGGAGGAAGGTTTTTCCTAAGGTACAGTCGCGGCGCCATAAAATAGACCATCTGGGACCTGTCCCGTAACAACAAGTTGCGTTCGTCCGATAGTGGCACGCCTCTCTCTCTCTCTCTCTCTCTCTCGGTGTGTTTTGTGGTGTTAATTAAATTTTATTGGACCCACTTTTTATATCTAGTTATCATATCCTTTATTCGCTTTTATTATCAGTTCATTAAAAAAAAAATTGAGTCTTTTTTTTTTCCCTCCACCAACCTGAGAACCGTTCGCGATCCGAATAAAGCAGTAAATAAACTAACCTGTGTAGTCTTCCCGACTGAGCTGCTGCCATCTTGTGTTTCTTTACACGTGGCTTCCCCCAGCGAGAAGGGCAGACAGACAGAGGCTCTCAAGTTGATGTGTTTTTAAAACAAGACATTCATGAGAATGGCATCGTAGGCCCTATTGACGTATAAATTGGAGGAAATTCGATACTTTCCTTGTTTTGGTATTTTTTTCTGTTGTCACCACTTCTTACTGCCCCCGTTTTAGGGTGTTTATACAGGGTGTATTTTAATTAGTGTCAAATATTCTAGGGACGTATTCCTATCACCCGCCTCGGTGGCGTAGTTGGCTAACGCGCCAGTCGTGTTGAGCTAAACCACCGAGGACGGGGAGATCGAGGTTCGAATCTCGGTCGGGTGAACTGGGGGTGGTTTTTTCCTAAATGATTTTCCACTCTCCCTCCACACAAATGCTGGTTCACTTCCTCTATATTCAACCTTTCCAATTCCTAATCTATTAATGTAATTAGTACTTAAGCGTATAACCCGAACGTGTAGTAAGAAGCGGTGCTAATAATAATAAATAATAATAATAATAATAATAATAATAATAATAATAATAATAATAATAATAATAATAATAATAATAATAATAATAATAATAATAATAATAATAATAATAATAATAATAATAATAATAATAATAATAATAATAATAATAATAATAATAATAATAATAATAATAATAATAATAATATAATAATAATAATAATAATAATAATAATAATAATAATAATAATAATAATAATAATAATAATAATAATAATAATAGTAACGACGGACTGGTAATAAGACACGGTGGAAAAAAAATCCCGAATAAAAAAAGGAAGGGTGAGGTAGGTTGCACCCCTTCCCCGCCCCTCTGAGGAAAAAACCTTGTGACCACTAGCGCTACCACGGAGGAATCGGGCAGTTCTCAGGACGTGGAGACCGGCGTAGAAAGCCCCCGTGACAAGAGTTATCACAATATAAAATATAACTGTTCCGTCTCTCCTACCTACTGCACTTATTAACGATTCTTCTTCTTTTTTACCTCTATCTCTTTCATTGACTTTAATACGTTCCACCCCCCTCCCCCTTTCACACTTCCTCTCCTTTCTAACTTTATAGGAGGATAATAAAATGAATGTGGTGTTGCAATGCTCTTATTGGTAAAACAACAATAACAATAGCAACAACGTAGATATATATATATTTTCTTTGCTGAGAGTTCACAACGTTGTCAAGTCTATCCTGATGATCTGATAGAATTCCCACCCAAAAGAAAATGTAATAAACTGCATGTATAAGAGTTCGAACCGATACGTTATCAAGTAGTGTACATTTTAGCAACCAATGGGTTCGTTCTATTCTGTGTTTGTTTGAGGAAGGAAAATGTGAATCTCCACCGTAACATCATAAGTTATATTTCTGCCAGGATTTAACAAGTGGTTGATGTCGTTGAGTAGGGTTTAAAAAAGTCA
Organism: Timema podura; assembly: GCA_033556935.1. Taxonomy (NCBI): domain Eukaryota; kingdom Metazoa; phylum Arthropoda; class Insecta; order Phasmatodea; family Timematidae; genus Timema; species Timema podura. The sequence continues at coordinate 57,475,245 of JAVRXN010000012.1, read as the reverse complement.
CTGTTATTTTCCCCTTCTCAATAGTGTGGGACGGAGTCACTTCTGTTGGTTCAGGGATGTAGGAACGGGGGAGGGGGGAGCTCTTGGGTGCCGCCTGCCACCACCCATACCACCAACTGTTTCTGTAATGTTTTGCAGGCCGGGTGAATGTCCCAATTCATACTTTAGTCTAGTAATATGGGACAGTAGGTGTGTCCCAACTCGTACTTTAGTCTCGTAATATGGGACAGTATGTGTGTCCCAATTCATACTTTAGTCTAGTAATATGGGACAGTATGTGTGTCCCAATTAATACTTTAATCTAGTAATATGGGACAATATGTGTGTCCCAACTCGTACTTTAGTCTCATAATATGGGACAGTATGTGTGTCCCAATTAATACTTTAGTCTAGTAATATGGGACAGTATGTGTGTCCCAACTCGTACTTTAGTCTAGTAATATGGGACAGTATGTGTGTCCCAATTAATACTTTAGTCTAGTAATATGGGACAGTATGTGTGTCCCAATTCATACTTTAGTCTAGTAATATGGGACAGTAGGTGTGTCCCAATTCGTACTTTAGTCTCGTAATATGGGACAGTATGTGTGTCCCAATTAATACTTTAGTCTAGTAATATGGGACAGTATGTGTGTCCCAACTCGTACTTTAGTCTAGTAATATGGGACAGTATGTGTGTCCCAATTAATACTTTAGTCTAGTAATATGGGACAGTATATGTGTCCCAATTCGTCCACGAGTTCACTAATTCCTAAATAAATTATGTGTAATCCCCCGCCCCTCCTTCATCCCCAGGTGATGCAACAATCGTCACATAGTTTATTCCCCTCCTTCATCCCCAGGTGATGCAACAATCGTCACATAGTTTATTCCCCTCCTTCATCCCCAGGTGATGCAACAATCGTCACATAGTTTATTCCCCTCCTTCATCCCCAGGTGATGCAACAATCGTCACATAGTTTATTCCCCTCCTTCATCCCCAGGGGATGCAACAATCGTCACATAGTTTATTCCCCTCCTTCATCCCCAGGTGATGCAACAATCGTCACATAGTTTATTCCCCTCCTTCATCCCCAGGTGATGCAACAATCGTCACATAGTTTACTCCCCTCCTTCATCCCCAGGTGATGCAACAATCGTAACATAGTTAATTCCCCTCCTTCATCCCCAAGATGATGCAACGATCGTAACATAGTTCATTCCCCTCCTTCATCCCCAAGATGATGCAATGATCGTCACATAGTTTATTCCCCTCCTTCATCCCCAGGTGATGCAACAATCGTCACAGAGTTTATTTCCTTCCTTCATCCCCAAGATGATGCAATGATCGTCACATAGTTTATTCCCCTCCTTCATCCCCAAGATGATGCAATGATCGTCACATAGTTTATTCCCCTCCTTCATCCCCAAGATGATGCAACGATCGTCACATAGTTCATTCCTCTCCTTCATCCTCAGGTGATGCAACGATCGTCACAGAGTTTATTTCCTTCCTTCATCCCCAAGATGATGCAATGATCGTCACATAGTTCATTCCCCTCCTTCATCCCCAAGATGATGCAATGATCGTCACATAGTTTATTCCCCTCCTTCATCCCCAGGTGATGCAACGATCGTCACAGAGTTTATTTCCTTCCTTCATCCCCAAGATGATGCAATGATCGTCACATAGTTTATTCCCCTCCTTCATCCCCAGGTGATGCAACGATCGTCACAGAGTTTATTTCCTTCCTTCATCCCCAAGATGATGCAATGATCGTCACATAGTTTATTCCCCTCCTTCATCACCAGGTGATTCAACGATCGTCACAAAGTTTATTCCCCTCCAAGTCACCAGTTCCATTGTTCGGACCCACCCTACACTACATTAATTTAAGTTGTAAAATTAACTTTTGATTCCACGAGAACAAGAGAAAAAAAAAACACTCAAGGTCCGCTAGGACGAGTGTCGTTAAATTACCCGGTCGGACTCTTACCAGGCGCGGGGAGGACCAAACAGAAGTCGTTAGATGGAGGAAGAAAAGAAGTGTGATGAGCAAGATTCATCATTTGTCATTTATCTTGTGGTTTTGATAGAAGAAGGGAAAGGGGGGGGAGAAGAATGGTAGCTCGTTGTGTGGCATTACAGAGAGAGGCAGGAAGGGAGGAAATTCCTTTCCTGCTTCTCTGCAGGAGTATTGCTGGCCGAAATAGCGGCACCTTTTCGTATATCTCTTGCTGCAAACGGAGATTGGCCCAAATAAATCAAATATTGCTCCAGTAGAACATGGCGTTTAATTTTCTTCACACGGTGATATCAACAGTTGTTGAATTTCTGTCGAGGGTGTCCTGGAATTTAATGACCAACTTTTTATCTTCATTTAAAAAGTTTCTCGGCCATTACCGCTATGCCCGTGACAGATATTCAGCAACTGTTGATATCACCACGTGAAAGAAAATTAAACAATATGTCTCTACTGGAGCAATATTTGATTTATTTTGGACAAAAAAAAGTTTTGATATAAAAACTGCGAAAACATTGGCCTTTTCTTTGCGTATCTACCTTCATCCCCACCTTAATTCGCGCACCCCTTCCCACCCCATTATAACTTTTTATTTTTTTAGCACCACGTCTTACTACCCTTTAGAGTTAAACGTTTATGTACTAATTACGATAATAGTTTTAAGGGTTAGGATAGTTATACATTTATATATCCGCCTCGGTGGCGTAGTTAGCTAACGCGCTAGTTGTGTTGAGCTCGACTGCCGAGGACGGGGAGATCGAGGTTCGAATCTCGGTCGGGTGAACTGGGTATTTTCCTAAATGGTTTTCCCTTCTCCCTCCACGCAAATGCGGGTTCACTTCCTCTATATTCAACCTTCCCAATTCCTAACCCACTAGTGTAATTAGTACTTAAGCATATAACCCGAACGGGTAGTAAGACGCGGTGCTAAATAATTTTTTTTTTAATATTTATAAGAACTGTAGATACAATATCGTGAAGGGAGAGTGAGAAAACAATTTTGTAAAATCAACCTCAGTACACCCGAATGAGATTCGAACCTTAATTTCCCCGTCATCGGCAGTCTAGTCTACTGCGAGAGTAGCGCGCTAAGACCAGGCGACCACCGAAGCGGGTTCCCAACTTAATTCACGGCTCTTTCTTACTCACCGGATGTTCTGTGCCAGGAATGAACGAGGGTGGGTTGTCTGTAATTCCAGGGAAGGCCACATTATTGTCTCGCGAAAGACGGGACGTGGAGGAATGTGTGTGGTGTGTGTGTGTGTGTGTGTGTGTGTGTGTGTGTGTGTGTGTGTGTGTGTGACGGCACACCTGAGGAACAGCGCGCATTCTTTCGACTCTCATTCAAAAGATTTGATGAAGAGGATGAGGAATTACAACACCCCCCCTTTTTACCATCTAGTGATGTGAAAAAAGTATCGATACTTTACTAGTATCGATATTTTCCTTTAGAAACTAGTTGTTTTTTTTTTACTCAATACTTTTTTACCGATACTTTTACTGATATTAGTTCTCACACTTCAGTATCGGTTCGGTATCAAAAGAAATAACTTTTTTTGTCATCTTCACTCACTCTGGGATTATATTTTTACTAGAGTGGACTGTGGAGGAAGAACAAATGACACTCTTTCAATTCTAACTCATTTTCTGCACGACAAGCAAGAAGCAACTCTAGCATTCAATATCTTTTAACTTATCATAGTTCATAGCTGTTCTTTTATCTTTATCAATACAGGCTGAGGCCTGACGGGTCGAATGGAGGCCTACGGGTCGAATGGAGGCCTGACGGGTCGAATGGAGGCCTGACGGTGCCAATGGAGACCAGTAATTATACCCTTCCTTTATCAATAAGCAAGGTCATCACAAACTAAACAAAATCAGCTTTTGTAAAGCTCAATGAACCTCAGTCAGCTTAAGATGCCCCAAGCAGACCAAGCAGAAAATTTATATGCGTGTCTTTAAGCAGATAAAGCAGGGGAGGGCGTCTATCCATCTATTCTTGGTCAATAGTAAGTAATCTATCTTGATAGAGTATTAATAAATGACAAGTGAGTTAAAAAGTGGCACCTCCCAGAAGTGAATTAGGGAAGTTTTTTAAAAGTTCGATACCGAAAAAAAGCATCTTGTAAAATTTATTTTGTATTATTAAAAACCCATGATAATTTTCAGTGTTTAAATAAATATGAATATATAATTATGATGCAATAGTTAAAATCATTATTACTAAAGAAGATTTTTTTTTTTCAGATTAAAATTTCGATACCGTACTTACTGTTTCGATACTTTTAATGAGTACAATAGTATCGATACTTTTCTTTCGATACCATACCCCTACCCCCACCTCCTTTTGTTCTCCCTTTTCCTCCTTGCATACGTCCCTGTGAGGTCCAGAGGGAGTGTTTAGGATTGGGCGGGTGTCGAGAGAGCAGCGTAATGAACATTTGCGTTGACCGATTACAATTTTTACTACTTGTTCTCGACCCCTTGGAGAGAGAAGTATTGTGATCGTCAAAAAAAACCCAATCAAAACTCGAGATTTCGCTATATGTCGACATTTCATGACCCCTCCGAACAGAAAAAGTTATTTTCGCGATGCCGTCTGTTTATATCTCGGACTAGAGCCGAAAATATTTTACTGAAAGGGCTAAAACTTGGTATCTATGGTTTTCCATAAGGTTCTCCCGAGATAGTTTTGTAATTAGATATCCAACCCTAAAATTAAGGTTAGTTTACTGAAGGACAAAAATAACAATAGATTTATTTTCAAAATACGCTCAAACGATTTTGATTAAACTCTATATTTAGACGATGTTTAACAATACAAACAAAATTACAATTTTTATTTTCACATGAAAATGACTTTGAGGGTACTTTACGCGAACAGAAATTTCCAATTTTGATCACAACTCCGTAACTATTTGAGAGATTTGTATAAAAAAAAACTTTTGTTGTAAATATGTAGTGCCTTTAAAAATATAAATCTTGTATTTGAAATATATATTTTTTGTAAACCAATAGTTTATGATTTATAAACAAATATACTTTTTTAATGGAGCATTAAAAAAAATTTGAGATTTTTATGCTCTTTGGTGAAGTTAAAGTGTTTCTGCAACGATGTATGTTATTTAGTTTCACGAATCTTACTAGTTTTTAGTAAATATCTCTATTTTAAGATGAAAGAGTCTGTGTGGTGCATCGTACCAATTTTTTTTAGTAAGTAAGGAACTGGGTTCTTCGAATATTTTGAGTCCTTGAGGATTACAAAAAAATCAGATTCATTTTTAATAATAAATTCTTTTAAATAATATAATCTGATTTGTGATTCTATTGTAAAGACCACATTATATAAGGTAGACTGCGTATACCCGACGTATACGCATTTTGTTCTGTGTGCTGATGACACTAACAGTACTTTGAGGCTTGAAAGCTACAGACAAAATTATGTACCTACGCCGACCAAATCTCAAAACATGTATTTAGCAGTTGTCACTTCTGAAGTCAAAATTAGGTATCAAAGTTGACTGTCAGATCACTGTGAACTGCACGCACACAGAGCTAAACTGAGTAAGTAAGACGCGGTGCTAATAATAATATAAGGTAGACTCAACAACAAGACCCCAAACCATTAATTTACCACTTTACTGAATTCATATTCACGCCACAAACAAACTGTAGCCATGTTTATATTTCTTATATCAAAAGATAATTCAATGTGAATTAATTAAAAATTGAAGGATGAAAATGACATCAATGTGGTTAAGTTAACCAACCCTTAACGTTTGTAATGTTTTATTATAAGCCAGTGTCAAGTGTCGGAACACGTCTCTGGGTGAGGGGGGGAGGGTATGGGGGTTGGTAGGGGGATGCACCCTCAGAACACGTTACCGAAATTCGAACCCTGAACACCCCGTCAACCAGCAAACCAGGCTATATAACCCTGATATCTTAGTCCGTATATCAGACTGATTATATTAGCACACAACACCCTGTTCACCGATCGTTAATTTCTCACCGTGAAATTAAAAGAGGCAACCCTAATTTCCGCGATGATAAACTACATTTTGTCATACCAGGGAGTCGAATGTGGGTACCTTAATATGGGAGTGCAGGGAACGCAAGTTGAGGGTAGTATTTTTGGTAATTTTTATATAAAAACTTTTTTGTTGTCAACATAAATAAAACATTCCTCCAGTAAAAACCTAGGGTTTAATTTTCTTCACCTGTTGATATCAACAGTTGTTGAATAACTGTCAAGGGTGTCCTGGAATTTAATGACAACTTTTACTCTTCATTTAAAAGGTTTCTCATCTAATGTCAACATGCTCATGACGGATATTCAACAACTGTTGATATCACCATGTGAGGAGAATTAAACTCTTATGTTTATACTGAAGCAATATTTTATTTATTTTACCGAAAAAACAACAACCCACTCACTGACCTTTTCTTGTGACCCCTTCACCCCCACCTTAATGTACTAGACAGAGGCACTATCGCCTGAGTTAAGGCGTCGGATCCCGTTTTGTTGGTGATTTATAACATGTTTACTATTAAAAAGCGCGCCTTTGAGACACGCGTGATAATAGCATACTCAAAATATTTGGCGATGGAGCTCAAGTGGACGGAAATCTACGACTATGAGTAAATAATAGTAACGTCTAAGTCAAAGAGACCTCCTCCTAAAACATGTCTGTCTAATCTTTATTTTTATTTTTTTCTTCTCCATCTTCCCAGAAAAGAGGTTTGGTACAGCGAAGATGGCGAGTGACATATTACCACCGGTTGAAATATTCCTGCTGTCAGGACAGCTTGAAATACCTCCTCATGTCATTGTTAATAAAGACGACAAGGACTGATTGGGCATGGGCCAGCCTGGTGTTAATGTCCTTATCGTCCTGTGACTTATAGTATCGCCCTACGACGGGAAGGGGGAGGAGATCATTGGGCAACGCACGGTTAGAAACAATTAAATTAAAAACAACATTCGAGAAATAATATAAAATTTTCAATTTCATTGAAAATTAAGATTTAAAAAAATATGTTTGCGCTGAAACATTAATTAATTAATTTAGCACCGCGTCTTACTACCCATTCGGGTTATACGCTTAAGTACTAATTACGCCAATGGATTAGGAATTGGAAGGTTGAATTTAGAGGAAGTGAGCCCGCATTTGCGTGGAGGAAGAGTGGAAAACAATTTAGGAAAAACACTCCGAGTTCACCCGACCGAGATTTGAACGTCAATCTCACCGTCCTCGGCAGTCTGGCTCAACACGAAACAAGAGCGTTAGCTAACTACGCCACCGAGGCGGGTCGTTAAACATTAAATGAATTTCTACCACCATCCTTTAACAGTTTTTTCCTTCAGTTTTTATAACAAAATACTTTCTTTGGCCAATATTAATCTAATATTTATTCATTAAATATGTTTTATCTTAATTTTCTTCACCTGGTGATATCAACAGTTGTTAAATATCTGTCAAGGGTGTCCTGGAATTTAATGACAACTTTTTTTTATAAAAAGTTTCTCATCTAATGCCGATATGCTCATGAGTGACAGATATTCAACAACTGTTGATGTCATCATATGAAGAACATTAAACTATGTGTTTCTACCGGAGAAATGTGAGATTTATTTTGCCGGAAAAAAAAAGTTTGCCATGAAAACTGCAAAAACACTGACCTTTCATCGTTTATCCTTCCATCCAACCTTCAAAGCAAATTAATTTGTTTCTATGAAACCAAATATACCGTGATTTTTTTTTTGTTCTGCACGGAAAACGGAAGTTTTTTTTTTAACCAACGAATAAAATAAAGAAAAAAAATCACTTTATTAAGAGCCCGTCACACGAATGCGTAACCGTGGAGTTGAACACAAGACTACGCTGGGCTCGAAAATCGTATCCAAGGGCTGTTTTTTTTTTACATTCTTTACTTGATAACAGATAATTAGGGATCAGTTTTATACTGGTTTTATTCTTTAATTTTTAAATAATTGATTTTATATTTCATTGTAATTTTTAAATATGTTAAAACAGTTTTAACTTGTCTCAATTCCACTGTTTTCAAATGAATACAGTAATAATATTACAGTTTGGCAACAAAATAGCGGCATGTAAGATCTATTTATCTATCTATATTAATAATATGAAGCGTTTGCCTGCCTGTCATAAGGATTGAGCGATATCTACCCACGAAGAGGACCGAAATTTTAAAATTTGTAGCCACTTTGCAGGAACTTGTGAAATCGAAGATGGAATTTTAAATTTTTAATTATAATTTTTTTATATTTATTAAAAACTAGGTTGGGAGAAATAAAATGAATAGAGGTTTTTTCTGTCTATTTGAATAGTTATATATATACATAGTTTTATATATATATATATATATATATAATACACACACCAACCTGTTGTTTTATATATATATATATATATATATATATATATATATATAAACAACAGGTGTGTGTGTTTTTTTTTATGTCAAGTGACAAGAAGTGAATGAGTGGGTGGGGTACATTTCTTGTTTTCGACTATCAGAAAAAGTCCAAAGTCTCTGTGTGAACAGATTGTAAAAATGTATTCTATTGTTCTTCCTTGATAGTAACGTGCATTCATGCCGAAAAGCTTGATTTTTGGTACAAGACACCAATTACGACTAATGACACGTCGGCGCCTAAACAAGTTTTCTGCGTTCGCGACTCTCTACGGGTTTTTATTTTTATTTTATTTTCCCACGGGTTAGGAAACCTTGAAATGAATCCCGAACACCGCCAAACATTGTCAGTGAAATAATAATAATACTAATAGTAATAATAAAAGGTGGACAGATAAAGAAAGTACAAGTATCGCTGTGTTTGCGAGAGTTAATAAAGGCAGACAATGACAAATATTAACATGGACCTCTCGGCACAAAGAGCTCGGCTGTGAGTAAAACCCTCCCCCCCCCCCCCTTCTTTACCCCCAACACACACACACTCGGTCCCGGTACCACCAACTGCGCGGGCCGAAAGTGCCCTGCACTATACTGAAGGGAAAAACATGCGACTAGACTTGACAGGCAGATGAATGTATCTTACGATCTCTTGGATGGATCTTTTTTAAGGATCCTCTTTAGTCGGTACATGATCTCCTATTCACGAGATGGGGGAGTCTCCCCCCACACACACACGCGAGTTCAAACCTCGGTTAAGTCACGCTCTGGGAAGTTATTTTGACTTGATTACGTTTATATTGTTCATATATTTGGGACTGACAAGGTTTTTTTTTTTAAAGGACTATTGTAACCCAGTGACTGGCAGTGCACGTTCTTATATCCTTTAAGGCCATCCGGGTTCAATTCTTGGCTCGATCACATTCGTAGACATATCTCTCTGGATTTATTATTCATCGAGTGCGCCGCCTACTTTAGGGTAAATATCCTCACACCGCGCTATTTATTAGCGGGGTACTTCTGTCAAATTTATTTTATAAAAGAGTTGACACCAACAAATTTTTTTTAAAAAAACTATCAAGATTCAAACAACTCCAACTAGCTTCCAAGGCTCATCGAAATTTCAAAAAATATATGTCGTACCCCTCTTTTTGTTTACTATCCCCCTACAACGTTCCCGAACGCAACCCGTCGAGTGTTGGAATCTCCCCCCCCCCCTGAGGGGTCGGGGGGGGGGGCTGCTACAAGTTTAAACAAGGGCTGACACGCGGTATTTCACAAGAGAGATAAATGGTCCAACGATCTTTCATGTATCCCAGGACAATGTGAGGCTGTGTGTATCTTTCTCTTTAGAGAGAGAGAGAGAGAGGAGGTGGAAGAGGGGGGGGATGGGAGGAGGATAGAGATTGACTTTGTTGTGTAGATGAATGAGTACTCAACTTTGAGGAGGTCGCCTGCTGAGGTGTAGGGTGGGGTGCGGGGTGGTAGTTTCTTCCAGGAACTGTTGCACTGCTAGATCTTACATACATTGTTACTAGACAAGATAGTACTGTAGTATCGTGTGTGTGTGTGTGAAAGAGAGAGAACAGACAGACAGACAGACATACCTCCATAATTGGCAATCTGTACGATACTTGTGTTGTAGACAAACACGAAAAGGTCAATATGGTTTTTGGAAACTGAAGAGGGACTTTGTGTTGTATTTCAGGTGAACCCTCCCCTTTTGCGTGGAGGGAGAGTGGAAAACCATTTAGGTAAAACCATCCCCAGGGCACCCGACCGGGATCGAACCCCAATCTCCCCGTCTTCGGCAGTCTAGTCTAACACGAGAGTAGCGCGTTAGACCATGCGGCCGCCACAGCACGTAATTATTTTTGTTGTCATTAACTATATCGAGTACATTAGTCTTGAGTGATGTATGGTTGCATAAATTACTAATAGTTTTAAGACTCACTGACAGCCCGAACCGCTCAACGTATTTGTGCAAGTCAAACCGCTTACCTGAAAATAAGAAGAAACAAAACGTCACGCCATTGTTCTAGTAACAAACATTGATTACATTACTAATACAGTCAAATTCAGATAAGAACAAACGTTTTTGACACTTACAGAATTTCCTAAAACATTTCTCATACGTCTTATTTATGTGATGTGCAGCTGTCACTTGTGATAAATACTATCAATACAGAGTAAAACAACACTTGATAATTAATAATATTGTACTATTATTATTATTATTATTTAGCACCGCGTCTTACTACCCGTTCGGTTTATACGCTTAAGTACTAATTACACTAATGGATTAGGAATTGGAAGGGTTGAATTTAGAAGAAGTGAACCCGCACTTGCGTGGAGGGAGAGTGGAAAACCATTTAGGAAAAACCACCCCAGTTCACCCGACCGAGATTCGAACCTCGAGCTCCCCGTCCTCGGTGGTCTGGCTCAACACGACTAGCACGTTAGCCAACTGCGCCACCGAGGGGGGTAATAATATTGTAAAATGTCACCACTGTTGTCCGCCATTTTTTTTCCCCCCCGAACGTAATTTCTAAAAGAATGATTCAATACGCAATTAGGAATGCCAGGCCTCCACCGTGGTTCGGATTCCACGTTAAGCTGTAGGTCCTCCATTTCATGCCATAATCACCCTACCATTACACATTAGCGTAAGTGCGTATAACCCGAACGGGTAGTAAGACGCGGTGATAATAATAATAATAATAATAATAATACGCAATTCAACTGCTAATAATCATGGCTGAAAATATATTTTACATTTTTTTCAAGAAGAACAGAATATATTTGATTTGCTGCTTGGGTTAGTTGTTGTTGGTTTAAATTATTATTTTATTATTTGAAGTATTTAACGTGAACTTTCTGAACCGACACAGCACACGACTTATACAATGACTTAAAATTAGAAAAGACCCAACATCCTGGCCCCTGCCCGTTAATTCATCAGTTCCTCGAAAAGGAGAAATACACACTTCACCATATATAAAGAAACCTCCGGCCATGCGACGGGATTCAAACCCGGGACCCTTAGCTCAGACACGATACAGACTGAGATAAAGTGTTGGGTTTTAAATTATTATTATTATTATTATTATTATTATTATTATTATTATTATCATCACCGCGTCTTACTACCCGTTCGAGTTATACACACGCCAATGTGTGATGATGGTAGGGTGATTGTGAGATGAAATGAAGGACCTACAGTTTAACGTGGGATCCGAACCACGGTGGAGGCCTGGCATTCCTCACATTCACAAGTTGTGATTAATACACGTCTTGTCAGAGGTGAAGGAAGGGTTTGGCAATCAGATAAATATGTGCCGGGACCAAGGATTGAACCTCGGACCTCCAGCACGGAAGCGTTGGGTTTTAAAAATAGATCCACAGTACGAGGGGAAAACTACACCTTTTAGTCTTGTCATTAATGTTCTGCAGTAGGAGTGCACATCGGTGGACATGCGGTCTAAATGTCAGGCACGTATAATCTGGCTTGCCTGTGAATAAAGAGATCAGAGATTGAATCTCGGTCAGGTGGTTTTTTTTTTACTTAATGGTTTCCCCACTCTCCCACATGCAAATCCGTATGCATTTCCTCTTAAGTCTACTTTTCCTCATCCTTAACTCCACTATCGTAAATATATTCAAATAATAAAACCCGAACGAAAAATGAGATGCAGGTGGAAAATAAAACAAAATAAAACTTCCAAAAGTGTGAAAGCTCGGGATGAGATGAAATGTGTGTAAGGTGAGGGGGGAGGAGGGGGGAGAACCCCCCCCCCCCTAGCTTTGGTATCCCGGGGAACAAAAGGCTATACCGAGGAAAAAGTTAATAAATACCAAGAACAGTTTGACAATGTCTATAAATTATCTGGCTCAAGAGTTCTCCGGTTGCGTTTATGAGCGAGGTAGAAACTTGTGGATGAGATAAGGCATCACTCTCTGAAAGAGAGAGAGAGAGAGAGAGGGTGGGAGTAAAGTAATGGCTTTATTGAAGTGTCAGAGTGTAAGACGATACGTGACCATGGATGACGTAGCTACCATCGCGGACATAAGAGGAAACCACAACACTCTCTTTAGGCGTGAGGGTTCGGCCAGACTGACGAGTGCGTGATTAGCAGATAGCTCTCGATAGTTGTTGACGAGGAGGCTTCGAATCTTGGCTCAGTGAACTGAGGGTGGTTTTTGACAAGTGATTTATTGTTGTGGTTTTCTCCTCCTCTCTCCACGCTAATGGTGATTCTTATTGGTAAAGGCCTACTTTGATAATATTGAAGTATTTTAACATACCAGTTTTATATATGCTACCTCCCCTTCTATATCTATCAATATCTATAGGGTGAGGAAGGCTAATATCAGGTAAAAGAATCACCTGATTGTACAAAATAAATTTTATTATTGAAATAACAACTTTACAATACTTGAGCAAACAAACATCGTGCGTGAAGCGCACCTCCATTAGTCATCAGACCATTAAGTACAAATACAATCAATCTCAAATTCTCCTAAGTATGATTATATAAACAACACTAAGCGTGTAGAACACAACATAATACGAGGTCTGGGATCTCTGATGCCAAACTTGTCTTATGGGCTTTAGCTCCTTGATACATTTACTTAGTATTTATAATAATGATTTTAATATAAGGCATAAGCCACAACTGCTTTATCTTACGTGACGTCACTCAGCAATGGAGTACAATACAATAATTCCAAACGTTCATAAATAACTTGACGTCACGTATAAACATCATTTCCCTAATGCAAGAGCGAGCTAAGTCTCGCTTTACTATCCTGTTTTAAACAATAAATTTGATTATAACATCTGCCATCGCAAAGTACAAAAGGAAGTTTACTAAGCGGGTCTTGAACCCGGAGCGCGCTGACACTCAGTGCGCTTTAAATAATAAGCAAGTATATACAATTACGACAAATAATAAGGTCTGGGTTTGAATCCCAGCTAACATGGATGACGAAGGGCGACATCTTTCTATATGCCGCGGGAAGCGCATGGCATAGCAATTAAAATAAATAATTAATTACAAAATTGAAGTCCAGACGGTAATTTAGAATACAGTTCCCCCCATGACGCCGAAACAGATTTTATAATTTTGAATATTTAATAATCCCCGAGACCTAGTCGCCGTTCTCACCTCTCATCCATGAGGTCGTAGTGTAGTAAGTGATTTTACTTTATTGGCGTAGCTGTATATATACAAATGAAAATTCTCAGAGGGGGGGGAAGGACCGAAGGAGAAGGAGGGTCGGAAAACAAAACAAACTAAGGAACTGGATGTTCGAGAACGTTGCCGAAGCGCCCAGGGCTATGCGTGGCCGGAAACGGAACTCTTCTTTCTGGCTGGCTGGACACGTGTTCGACTCTCGCAGTCTGTTGTCAGGGAACTCGTGGCTCAGTTGGACGGGCATTATTCTCGAGAGTGGAGGCCGGGTTTAGTGGTGTAGGTCGTGCGTAGGTCTTCCGAGAGCGGGCTGCTTGGTTGGTGAGTGTTTGTCCCATTCGATATTATTTGGTATTATTGACATTACATGTAAGTCGTTACATCCTCCCCCCCTGACGGGAGGTCAGAAGGCGTCCTCAGCAGTGGGTGTAACGGCAGGGCGGTACCTTCCCTGTCGTCAGTAGCTGGTATGTAGGGGACGGTTCTCCCGGACCCCAGCAAGTGGCCCATGGAAAGCTGCCCTCACATTCAGGTAGCAGGTCTTCTTGGCAGTCGCGTTCTGATATCCCCCAGAACTCCAACACCTTACGCACAGCACCGACACTCCAACTCTCTCCAACTTCAAAACCCAATGACGCCGAGGCCCGATCCACGTTACTGTTGGTCCAGCCAGCATCCATCTTCAGTAGCCAGACTACTCCAACATCCGTAACTCGAACCAGAAGGAGAGGGGTAGGGGAAGGGCAGAACCTCTCTGAGAACAAAATAAATCCACAATTACAGCAACAACACAAGTCCAACGTTCACAAGGTGCTGACACGGCCGCTGCTAAGTGCAGTCCATCGTGGCCAGTCTGTTTAGAGCACATTCACACGAGATCATGTCTCCCAATAGACACGGAAAATTTGAGAGTGTTCTCTGAGGAGATGTACTGCATACAGTTCTCTCTTCTTTGAGTAGGCGTGCACACGCGCAATAGTTTGCTTATTATAAGTCTCCAGCATCGCACATTCAGACACAAGTCATCGATAATCAAAGTTCTAATACATTAAGAAATCTGGGTAGGCCTACTCTTCTATCAATTAAATTAATATTTACTATAATAAAGATGCACAATAAATCCCAAAAAAAAATTTACACTATATACATACTTGACCCTTACAGGTATCATTACGCGCCCCTCTTATAGGGCGCGGACTTACTACACCACCACCTCAAGGTGGCTAACGTGGGCACGACGGGTTACTGAGGGGTCAGCAACATCCATAAGACGCACAGAGACGGGCGTTAAGAACTTGTCGATGCGCCATGGCCCGCTCCACTTGTACAGCAGCTTAGCCGTCGTTATGTCCACCGCCGAGCTCAGGGGGAAGGACTTACAAACTACTTTACCTTCAAAAGCACTAAGAAGTTTGTTACTAACAAAGGAGTGACTGGCTCCAGTATCAAATAACCCTAAGCATCCCAAAGGACCAATAGAAACAGTAATCATGGGATTAAGAACCCGCGGTTTAAAACTTCCAGACGCGGCCGCCCCACGGTCGCGGGCGCGCCTCAATAGTTTACCTGCCTGCACTCCCTCTGAACATGTCCCAGCCTATTACAGCGAAAACATCTAATACTAGACGTGCCACGAGGTGCGCGACCCCCACGGCTAGCACCCACAGGGTTACTATCCCTAACGTTGTTAGAACGGCTATCGAGTGGAGGAGCGCCGATAGGCGGCGCAGAAATAATTGCTCCGGGACTCGAACCCGTTCGCGCGCGGCTGACAGCCACGGGCGCTTGCGCGATAAGGTATTCGTCTTCAGAGAGAAGAGTTTCCTCTACGTGCGAAGCCAGGGCATAGAGATCAAGTATAGTTGAAGGTTTACTCGAGAAAACAAAATAAACTAAGGAACTGGATGTTCGAGAACGTTGCCGAAGCGCCCAGGGCTATGCGTGGCCGGAAACGGAACTCTTCTTTCTGGCTGGCTGGACACGTGTTCGACTCTCGCAGTCTGTTGTCAGGGAACTCGTGGCTCAGTTGGACGGGCATTATTCTCGAGAGTGGAGGCCGGGTTTAGTGGTGTAGGTCGTGCGTAGGTCTTCCGAGAGCGGGCTGCTTGGTTGGTGAGTGTTTGTCCCATTCGATATTATTTGGTATTATTGACATTACATGTAAGTCGTTACATATATATATATATATATATATATATATATATGTACATATATATATGTATGGCGTATGATATTACCAATTAAATGAGGCCGTTAGTAGCAAGTGATAATAAAAATGTCAAAATGAGAAGTTTTCCCACCACTCAATGAACCAACATACAATAATATTGCCTAGCGCCTGTAAACTAGACTGTACCGGCTCGAGTGCGCGCGCTCCAGTCTGGCCACCTCTCATTACAACCAATGTGTTCTATTTTATATTTTAGTCGCTCGCTTGCCCAGTCTGGCCACCTCTCATTACAACCAATGTGTTCTATTTTATATTTTAGTCGCTCGCTTGCCCAGTCTGGCCACCTCTCATTACAACCAATGTGTTCTATTTTATATTTTAGTCGCTCGCTCGCTCGCTCAGTCTGGCCTCAAGTCACACAGGCGATGTTATCTATACCTAATCCAGTAGATGAACTTGTACTGAAACAAGGATGGTAACTATTACGAAATAACCGGCGAGGATTGAGATACACAAACATTCACACGGTGGAGTGTTTTGTGAGTAACCAAAATAGAATTCCTTTCATAAAATTGTTGCTGTTTGTATTAATTTAATCAAAATCACATTCCTATATCTTTTTTTGTTTTCAATTGGCCGATTTAATATTCAAGTTGACCCTCTTCTGTGACCGCATGGTCTAAGGCACTAAATTCTTGCAATAAACTAGACTGCCGATGACGGGATGATCGAGGTTCGAACCTCAGTCGGGTGTAATGAGGGTGATTTTTCTAAAATTGTTTTCCAATTTACCTTCACGCAAATGCGGGTACACTTCCTATGAATATATATAGCTTTCATAATCCCTAAAACCACTTGTGTGATTAGTACATAAGCGTATATAAGCCGAACGGGTAGTAAGACGTGGTGCAATAAAAAATCTAACACGCGGAATCAACTGATAAGACGGGTAACATTTCTCTTATATCCTCCAGCAGAGGTTCGAACATTGACCCCTTTGCGCAAAGCTTGACTCGATTAATATATCAGAGATTCTGGTATGTAAAAGAGCAGCAAGGCTGTTCCACTGTCAAAGACACTAAGGGGTCTATTCATTCCCCCTGACCTACCTCTACTGGGCCCTTCCTTGGTAGAGAGCAGCAAGACTGTCACTGTCAAAGCACTAGGCTCACACTGTCAAAGACACTAAGGGGCTATCATTCCCACTGACCTACCTCTACTGGGCCCTTCCTTGGTAGAGAGCAGCAAGGCTGTCCCACTGTCAAAGACACTAAGGGGCCTACTCATTCCCACTGACCTACCTCTACTGGGGCCCTTCCTTGGTAGAGAGCAGCAAGAAGCTCGTTATCACCACACCATCCTACCACCACCAAGGATATCAATGAAGGTTTATGTTCGAATCCCGGTCAGTGCTTGCTAAAGAGTAGAACAAAGAGACGAGTTGCGGACGTTTAGAAATCAGGAACTATTTAGAAATTACTTTGATATGTTTTAATATCATTTTCAACAAAATGTAGGTGAAAACTATCAACGGGTTTTCTGATCAGTTAAAAAGTTTACATTTTTAGTTTAAGGTTAAAAATAATTCTACAACGCTTCACGCGGAAATGTGTTCTTCTGAGATTAAAGGAAAGGGTTATAGACATAAACCTTGATATCACTCCTGTAAATAATAAAGTCGTGTTTTAATTGGGTCACAACAGAACATTTTAAGATAATGTGGGATTGTTTTATTGGGTTTTATATAGGTTATCACACTTTTTTTAAAATAACAATTTGGTGACCCGGCGGTCAAGGTGTCTGATTTATGTGCTGGGGTCCGGGGTTCAATCCTCGGTCCCGGCACAGATTTATCTGATTGCCAAACCCCTCCTTCACCTCTGACAAGACGTGTATTAATCACAACTTGTGAATATGTGGAATACCAGGCCTCCACCGTGGTTCGGATCCCACGTTAAACAGTAGGTCCTCTATTTCATCTCACAATCACCCTTAATAGTAGTAGTAGTAGTAGTAATAATAATAATAATAATAATAATAATAATAATAATAATAATAATAATAATAATAATAATAAACATTTAAACTTTTTAAATGGTCAGAAATTTCGCCTACATTTTGGTGAAAATTTTTATTTTATTTATTTATTTATTTAATGTTTATCGTGCCCTTTCTGAACCGACTAATTAGATCAGAACACGAGAATTTCTATGAGCGAGAGCTAAAGGGCCTATCAATTTTGCCGGGAAAGTTATTTTCACATACTTTCCCGGGTTATTTTACAAACCATAATCGGCATGGGACCAACAGCAATACTTCCCTTCCGAAAAAAGTTGTGCTACATATTTTTATCGCTCGGATAGAATCTGTCAACCTCAGCTAGGTATGAACCCACGAACATCGGGTCCTGAGGCGAGAGCACTTTACCCCACCAAGACCATCAATCTCGACTTTGCTGAAAACGATATTAATAAACCATCAAAGCACTTCCTAAATGAGGTGGTATTTGTAAACGTGTAGACTATAGAGCAGCAGCCAGCGAGCAAGCAAGGTGTGTCCAGTTCATGCCAAACAACTACTCCCTGACGTGTAGACTATAGAGCAGCAGCCAGCGAGCAAGCAAGGTGTGTCCAGTTCATGCCAAACAACTACTCCATGACGTGTAGACTATAGAGCAGCAGCCAGCGAGCAAGCAAGGTGTGTCCAGTTCATGCCAAACAACTACTCCATGACGTGTAGACTATAGAGCAGCAGCCAGCGAGCAAGCAAGGTGTGTCCAGTTCATGCCAAACAACTACTCCATGACGTGTAGACTATAGAGCAGCAGCCAGCGAGCAAGCAAGGTGTGTCCAGTTCATGCCAAACAACTACTCCATGACGTGTAGACTATAGAGCAGCAGCCAGCGAGCAAGCAAGGTGTGTCCAGTTCATGCCAAACAACTACTCCATGACGTGTAGACTATAGAGCAGCAGCCAGCGAGCAAGCAAGGTGTGTCCAGTTCATGCCAAACAACTACTCCATGACGTGTAGACTATAGAGCAGCAGCCAGCGAGCAAGCAAGGTGTGTCCAGTTCATGCCAAACAACTACTCCATGACGTGTAGACTATAGAGCAGCAGCCAGCGAGCAAGCAAGGTGTGTCCAGTTCATGCCAAACAACTACTCCTGACGTGTAGACTATAGAGCAGCAGCCAGCGAGCAAGCAAGGTGTGTCCAGTTCATGCCAAACAACTACTCCATGACGTGTAGACTATAGAGCAGCAGCCAGCGAGCAAGCAAGGTGTGCCAGTGTCATGCAAACAACTACTCCATGACGTGTAGACTATAGAGCAGCAGCCAGCGAGCAAGCAAGGTGTGTCCAGTTCATGCCAAACAACTACTCCAATGACGTGTAGACTATAGAGCAGCAGCCAGCGAGCAAGCAAGGTGTGTCCAGTTCATGCCAAACAACTACTCCATGACGTGAGACTATAGAGGCAGCAGCAGCGAGCAAGCAAGGTGTTCCAGTTCATGCCAAACAACTACTCCATGACGTGCAATCCGACGAGAGACGCCCTCCAACTGAGGAGTTGCACGCACAGGGAAGGACGGGTGTATTATTTCATGTCCCCGAGGAGTGTGCATGATAATGATTGTCAGATCACCGACCAGGAGTGGGGGGGAAGTAAGAGGGGCAGACGATTGCGAAGAGAGGTATCAAGCGTACGAACATATCCTACGCGGGGTTCGATTCCGGGCATGGCCTCAAATTATCATAGGTGGGATCTTCCCTTTCACACTGATGAATGAATAAAGCAGCCAGGAGGGGGGGGGGGGCGTCAGGGTGTTGTTTCTGTTGTTGAATTAGATTAGTCTGCAAGTCGTGAACTGATTTAAAACAGTTGTTTCAGAAAGTAACACGTCCAATCTACCACAAATTAATTAATCAAATGTATCAACGAAATCAACGTTCACAGATTTGAGCTAAGTGCGTGCCCCCTCGCCCTCATCGTGATATCAACTCCATGATATGTAGAGAGGTGTGTAATGTATGTTATCGATAGACTCGAGAACCGCTGGGCCGATCTAGAAAGGATCTACACTCGTGTGTTCCATCCTTATTCTCTCAGGACATACATAGGCTACATTTTATCCTGTTAAACTCTAATAAAATTGATTATAATTCAAATATTCTATCTGAAGGTGGGAATATCGGAGACGCTAGAAAAGGCCCTTTTTTTTTTTTGCGATTTTTATGGGAAGTTTTTTTTTTTGCGCAAAAGAAATAAAATATTGCTCCAGTGGAAACATAAAGTTTAGTTTTCTTAAAGCGGTGATATCAACAGTAAGTTGTTGAATATCTGTCGAGGATGTCCTGGAATTTGATGACAACTTTTACTCTTCCGTTTGAAAAGTTTCAACAACTGTTGATATCACCGTGTGGAGAAAATTAAACTCTTTATTTCTACACGAGTAATATTAGATTTATTTTGCGTCAAAAAAAAAAGTGTTGATATAAAAACTGCAAAATCAATGGCCTTTTCTGGCGTACCTTACGTTCCCGCCTTAAGGAACGCGATCAACTTTTATCTATACTTATATATATAATTAATATTTATAATATATACACATAATATGCTAACAATACGTTTTTTATATCCAAAATCAATGCTTATCAAGCAAACGTAAAGCAGATCTACTGGAATAGAGTCCGGCCAGCACGCGGCTGATAAACCAGTAAATTAGGTGAAATATGTGAGTTGTGTTGTAAACAGAGTGTACTCGGCGATGTCACACAGAAGTGCTAATTGCAGTGGCGTACATCCTGAAGGTCACACAATTCACTTGTCCCGCGACCCGCCAGACGTAACCTACAAGTGTATTTTCCCGGGAATCTTTGACTGGACTACATGCTCCATACACAACAGCGATGTTTTACTACTTAATTCAACAGAGAAACTTCTAACGAAATAATAAATACAACTATCACGAAACAACCAAAGAAGTAGCTACCATGAAATATATCACGTAAATTGTATTCGCCCGTGTTATCAGAGTAATTAATGTTACAGAAAAAAAAGTTGTTTGAAAAATGGTTTGAATAGGGTTTTTTCATTGGGTAGGATTTTATATGAAATCTACCCACATTTGCGTGAAGGGAGAGTGTGAAACCACTTAGGGGAAAAACCCAACACCTTCTTGTACCCCGACCGAGTCAAAACCCGAGCTCCTTAACTAAACTGAGAGTTAGTTACGCGTTATCTTTGTTTTTGTACATCTTCCGGGTATATTTATTTTATTAGTAAATTTAAGTAAAACTTGTGTTAAAAAAATATTTTTTCCCCCGATTTTTTGGTGGTTGGTTTTTTTTTTCTTCAGAGTAGGTGGGTGTTAAGGGGATAATCACCCCCTATAAACCAATCATCACGCGAGATACCCCAAAACCTATTGTATTTTTTTTAAAATACTCGATTATTTTGTATTAAAAAAAACTTGACCCAAAATATTTTTTAAAACCTTTTATTTATGATTTAAAAAAACCCGTTTACCAGAAACGCTTGTATAGCTGTGAAGACTATAAAAAATTAAATGGTAAAACATGAATGTGCAGAAATAAAGCGCATTAAAATAAATGGAGACATAAATTTAAAAAAAAAAAGTGAATGAGTTTGCATTAGAATTTAATCTGGACGTTGCTACAACGCGGTTGTTCTGAAGAGTCGTATTAATAATAGTAGCGGAACTGACGAGGTTAATTTTAACAGTCCACTCTTCATACTGTTCTTTTTTTTAAAAAAAAATACTGGAGGGGGGCGTTCAAAATAATAACAAACTTTAAACCTCTTTAGAAAAACAAAACACATTCATTCTAACCATCGCGTTTATATGAGATGTGTTTACTTACACCACGGTGATTAACATAAAGAAACAAATCGAATAGGTTTCGTCATGATTCAAGGGCAACATTACGCCGTTACGCCAAATGCCTCTACGCCAATTAACATATATTTATTTGTGTCATTAAAAAAAAACAAAGAACGCTATGCACACGCCATCAAATATTCTTCTTTCTGTATCAACGAATACATTCGTACATTTCTTGTGTTTATTGTTAATGTCCTGTGTTGGTTAGTATGGTTATGGAGCTGAGCTTCGAGTTGTTCAAATGTTTTAAACCTAAAATATATAAAAAAAGCGTCTTTTTTTAAACACCGCGTCTTACTACCTGTTCAGGCTTTACACATATGTACCGATTACGCCAATGAGTTGGGGATGAAGAAAATTGAATTTAGAGGAAGTGTGGAGGGAGAGTGTAAAACTATTTCGGAAAAAAACACCCTCAGTACGCCCGACCGGGATTCGAACCCCAGTCACCCCGTCATCGGTAGTCCAGTCTATTGCGAGAGTAACGCCTTTTAGACCATGCGGCCACCGAAGCAGGTGAAAAAAAAGAATTCCTGAAAACTCTATTTTATAGAAAAAAAACGCAGTTTCTCCACGCAAATGCGGGTTCACTTCCTCTAAAATTCAACCTTCCCAAGTCATAATCCATTAGCGTAATAAGAACTTAAGCGTATAGCCCGAACGGGTAGTAAGAGCGTGCTAAATAAATAAATAAATTAAAAAATAGCAGTTTTTTAACACAAATATACAGGTTTTATGTTGATTAAATAACAAAGTACTTTATTTAAAATTATTATTGATAACCCGTAACGGTGGTGCGTCTCCTAAGGCGTTACTATTTCGATATAATGAATTGCCAGTGACAAGCATAACGGAGTTCAAAACCCGGTCGTATGTATTAAAAGGCGTTTTTTTTTTATTTAAATGGATTCCCAATATTCTAATAGGTAGGTACATTTATTTTAAATTCACACTTTTGGAGTAATTAAATACGGATGGGCAGGACAGGGATTAAGACGCAGCGGAAAAACGAAACAAGTGACATAAATCGATTTAAAATTTAAATTAGGTTACTTGAAAAGAGCGTCTTATTTCTTTTTTTTTTCACAAATGTGCTGAATTAATTTTAAAGATTATTAGTGAAAGACTAATAATGAATCAATTAATTATTTATGAATTATTATTAATAATAATAATAATAACGTGCGTTTATAAAATTATTTGTGATGTAGAGCTCTAGACGTATATTCGATACACATCGTACATGTCCGCTACTTACTGTGAAGGAACGTGAACAAAGGTAGTCCGAGCGTGTGTGTGAGGTGTGTGTGTGAGGGAGGTGGAGGGGGGAAGGGCCTCCATTATCAAAGACCGTGACCCGGTTGACCCGGTGCATTAACACTTGAACTAATCATAGCAAGCACGCCTTCCATCATCGCCGCGCCGGGGCCCTTTGTTCGACTCCCCCCGACATCTGTCAGCACTCGGGAGTTTTTACCATTCCTTCTCTGCGTGCCGACAAGCACTCTCTCGGTAGTCGACTGTTCATAGAGGAGAGAGGGTGGTGGTAGTAGGGGTAGTAACAACCCCTTCCCAGAGGGAGAATGGTGTGCTTTTTTTTTTTGTCCGGGTCATCCATAAACCACGTAACGATTATTTTTAGTTAAACTAAAGAGAGCTATGGTAAATATTTTTTTCCATAAGACCTGCAGTTCCCTCAGAAGTGATACTCAGTGTAATGTGTTAGGGATGAGGAGGTTGATTTTAAAGGAAGTGTACAAGCATTTGCGTAGAAAAAGAACTAAACTATTTAAGACAAAAAAAACACGCTAAGTACACCCAACCGGGATTCGAACCCCAATCTCCCCATCGTCGGAAGTCCAGTCTATTGCCAAAGTCACGCCTTGGATTATTCTATCACCGAAGTTGGCTAGAGTTATGTTGAATTTAAAGAGTTTTAGGATTTAGATATTACTTTCATCATATAGAGAAAATATTGAAATAAGGTTTAACCTGAATTTGTTTTCTTCTCCTCTTACAAGAATGCGGGGTGACCTGGTGGTTTAGGGGTAAGGTGTCAGATTTCTGTGCTGGGGGTCCGGGGCTCAATCCTCGATCCCGGCACAGATTTATCTGATTGCCCAAACCCTTCCTTCACCTCTGACAAGACGTGTATTAATCACAACTTGTGAATGTGAGGCATGCCAGGCCTCCACCGTGGTTCGGATCCCACGTTAAACTGTAGGTCCTCCATTTCATCTCACAATCACCCTACCATTACACATTAGCTTAAGTGCGTATAACCCGAACGGGTAGTAAGACGCAGTAATAATAATAATAATAATAATAATAATACAAGAATGCGGGCACATTTCCTATATCTTCCTCATACCTACCCCCATTAGTTCATATGAGGACGGGTAGTAAGACGCGGGGGAGTAGTAACGTCTACATCACATCCCTGTCATATGTTTCCGCCGAGCAATGCCCAAGAGTTCATTACGTAATGGCGTGATCAAGTTGTAGATGCAGGAATGTTTGATGGTCAGGACTGATAAATCTCCTACCTTTTGGAGAGGTCCCTCGAGCGATCGACCCCTGGTGACCTCAGGCATTAACACTTTGAACCAATAATACGCTCCTCCCCCCACACCTAGGGTCGGGCCATGAGGCAACAAACGAGCGAGATTTTTTTTTCACACGAGCCGCGATCCACGGTTACGTTTCGTGACGTCATCTACAGTGAATCAAGAGGAGCATCACAGGAACAAAAAAAAAGGGGGGGAGGGGTGATATAATGACGGCGAACTTTCATTACTTCTAAACTCTGGCTACCACCTGTGAGGAGGGTCTCCATAGAACTTGTGTTCTAATCCCGGTCGGTAATATCTGGGTTCATTAGACAGAACATGAGGATTTCGTCGGAAGTATTCTAAAATCAACCAATGGGATTTATCATTTAAAAATGAATTAAAGCATATAAAGATGGGTAGGTTTTTTTAATAAATGTTGTTTCTTCGGGTATTTTACTCTTCTATGATCAACATTGATAACATTTTACTATATTATTATTATTGTTATACCATAGGTATTTATAATATCTATCTAAAGTGACAGTTGCCGATCACACGACTTGACGTATGAATACGTGGGAGTATATCTATTAACCAGTTCCGTCTTCACATTGTGTGGTTTGCCGCGTTCCTGGAACATTAGAACATCTATGACCTGCCCTTTACATCAATTGGCAAAGGTTAGTTTACATTCTAGGTGACCTGGTGGTCTAGGGGGTAAGGTGTCAGACTTCTGTGCTTGGGGTCTGGGGTTCAATCCTCAGTCCCGGCACAGATTTATCTGATTCCCAAACTCTTCCTTCACCTCTGACAAGACGTGTATTAACCACAACTTGTGAATGCACTACTCTTGAAGTGGACTAGACTGCCGATGACAGGGAGATTGAAGTTCGAATCTAGGTCGGGTGTATTGGGGGTGGTTTTGCCATATTGGGTTTCTACTATCCCTCCACGCAAATGCGGATAGGCCTGCATTTCCTCTAAATATAACCTTCTTAATCCCTAAAATCTATTAGCTTTATTAGTACATAAGTATATACTATTATTTTGAACGGGTAGTGAGCCGCGATGCTAAATAATAAAAATAAATAAAAATGTTGAGTGTGAGACAAAGCCTGTTTTTTACCCCCCAACGACAGTCACGAGAGAGTAACAATATTAGGTGTGAAGGGTATTTTCCACTGCAATGACGATATAATCTATCTCGGCTAAGTCGAGAGTGAGTGTGACCGAACAAAGCCACGAGAGAAATATTGCACCCACTCAAAAGTAGGCACAACCTATGGATCACGTCCCTTCAATAAACTAAGATGGCAGAATGCTATCCTGATGAAATGTTCTTAGTTAGCTGTGGGTCAATTAGTGATTAAGATAGGAATAAAAATTGTGCACACTGGCAAGGACACAATTTGTTTTAATCTACGGCAAGCAATAGTGCTACAAAGCGATTAACTATCTAGCATTATTTCTCCAAGCATTTATGTAAAAAAGCATGCTATTTATTTCATTATTATAAAAAAATCATTTATTTAAGGTATTTAACGTGCACTTTCTGAAGCGACAAGACTTATAAACCAACTTATATTTATATCAGACACAATCACCAGTCCCCCAGCCGTTAATTTATCACTGTGAAAGGGTAAACCCACATTTCACCAATGATAAACATTTTTCGACCATGTCGGGAATCGAGCCCAGGACCATTGGCTCACTAGATAGTCACACTAGCGACTGAGCTAAGGTGTCGGACATTATAAATTTAAAAAAAAACATCAAATCAAACAACAAATTGTAAAATATTTATCTAAATTCAAAGAGGCTTTGTGACGAAATTTGATGTTTTTCTCGTAGATTTTTAAAACATGTTTTAATTGGGCAATAAAAACTTTGAACTAATAATATGAAAAATAAATGTATAATTAATAATATATTTTTATTTTAAAAGCATCCAGAAATAGGTATTTTTTAATTGCTAGCTCAAAAGAAAAAAGTTTAGGAAAAATGCCAAAGTGTATAAGAACGTTAGTTCGCAACATAGCCAATATGGAGTGTAACCGGCAGTTCCACATGGGAACCCAACGGTGAACAAATGTAATATAGTTCTTCACATTCGTCAGTCTACTTGTTATTTCACTTCATCACCTTAAATGAAAGATAAAATAAATACTTTTATTTTTCAAGAAATATTCACAGCTCTTTAAGAAACCTCATACATTATAGTATCAATATTGTTGATAGGTCAGACGAAAATAGAGAGTTTCAATAAAAACGGATATGGTTGGTGTACTATACCAGCGTTGAAGTCTTAATGGTAATTGCTCTGTACAAAGGATGGTATTCAAAATAATAATACTTTGTTAGTTATGAAACGTTTTCATCTACCATGTAAAACCCGTCTGTTGGTAAATAACAAAAATAATATTGCCACTCAATTTATATTTGTAAAACTCTTAACACTTTTGTATCTTTTTTTAGCACCCCGTCTTACTACCCATTCGGATTGTACGCCTAGGTACTAATTACGCTAATGTGTTAGTGATTAGGAAGGTTACATTTAGAAGAAGTGCACTCGCAGTTGCGTGGACAGTGGGAAACCATTCGGGGGAAAACACCCGACCAGGATCGAACCACAATCTCCCCGTCATCGGCAGTCTATTGCGAGAGTAGCGCCTTAGGCCATGTGGCCACCGAAGCGGGTACTTTCATATTAATGTACTATTGGTATCAAACCCACAGCATAGCCTTACAGAGACCTTGGGGCTAGTTACATTATGGAATGTTTGTGAGTAGCACTGTAGCATATAATACATTCACGACCTTATTTTACTTGGATGACAGTTCAAAAAGTTACTATAAATAATCCCTAATGTATCCCTACGCCAACAACTGACATCTTTCACTTTGGAAAACTGTAATGAAAACGTATGGTAATGTTTATTCTGTTAAATATTTAGAAATACGATAAAATAATCATAAAATAATTTATTATCTATATAAAAAAAGACATGTTTTTTATCTTTTCCAAGTAAATACGACACCTGTATTAAAAGGTATGAATGTATGCACTATATTACACATTATAGATAACATTCCAAAACGGAGAATAAGTAGGCCTACTTTTAATTAAGTTTAAAATGTTGTTTAAGATTGGGTAAAAAGAAATTATTAAAAGTTATTAAACAGTGTAAGAAAACTTAAGTTTACATTATTTTAAATATAAAATATAACATGTAATTAAAAAACTTAACATTTATAACAAAATAGTGATCTTTTACAAGTGTTGGCAACCCAAAACCTAAATATATGATTTTTGAACAGTCATCCAGGTAAAAACTTATCATGAACAGACTCAACGTCAATGAAACAAAGGAACCAGTCTGTTCAGATGAACCACTAAACCACTCAAGAGCATCAGCTTGTGAATTACAATAAGTCTAATATTCATAGAAAGGGTTATCTCACAGCTAGAAAAGTCACCAGATAATTTTTCATATGTCATACATGAAATAATGTAATCTGCCACTGTCACTTTTTGACAGACACTATCAATATGTATACAATAAAACTATAGTAAAATGTTATAAATTTTGTCCGTAAAGAAAAGTTTGTTTTTTTATAAATGACCCTTCCTATGAAAATTGGTAAATATAAGAGCCATATTCCCAAAAACACTCGTTCATAAGACATTGCATAGGCAATCCGTCTTATAAGTCGACCTGAAGTATTACTACAGTCTCCACCCAGAGAGAATCTGAATACAGTTCCAATATAATTTTGACTGTGGGTCTGTCTTACCTCTTTAAAAGACAAGGAACTTTGCGCCCAGCAGCGTTAACATGACGTCACACACTACTCTAGAACCGGGGGTGGCCAACCCTGTCGCCAATCGCCACAAGTGGCGAATTAGTGTTTGAGAGATCTCACAGTAAAATAAACCTTTTCCTGACGTCGTGTGCTGGTTTTCAAATTGATATTTTCCGGCATATCATTGACTCATTCTGTCTTTTTTTTTAAATCAGCCCCCTCTCTTTGCCAGCACTTTATTTCATCTCCGTCTCTTAAAACGAAAGTATTGTCAAATTTCGCTACTGTCTTACACTTTCAATTTGAACAATTTGCATCATTTGCGCCTGAGGGAATTGTAGCTGAGTAGTCAAAGTATACATGTCTTGAATAAACGTGTACAAATAGTGTGTGTTGTTTTAAACGTTCGACTTAACAACCAAAACTCTCAATTTTTACATGGTGTGGCGAATTTTAATTCTCATTCGCCACATGTGTGGCTTCATTGAAAAGTATGTTGCCCACCTCTGATTTAGGCTGTGAATCATCCTGTGGTCCCCTCTCTATGAAAGACAGGGAGCTATGTACCCAGAGGCACCAAGGTGAGGTTTCCACACGTACCTCAGTTTGTGAATCACCCTGTGGTCCCCTCTCTATGAAAGACAGGGAGCTATGTGCCCAGAGGCATTTCGAGGCGTTCCACACGTACTCATGGCCTGTTCGATTATAATTAGGGATGGAAATTGATGGAAAATTATAAATCGATATCTCGAGATGGTGCAAAGAGAGGAGAGAATCAAACATGGCGTGTGTGCGCACGTGAACCCAGATCAAACAAAACTCGTCCCGGAGAGCCGCGGATATAACTCTTGCGAGGTATCCGGCCGGTGAGCTTACCTGCTGTTCCTTTTGGTCGTCACGGAGAAATGTCTGGGATGGTTTTAACCCCTCTCCCTCTAGTTCTATTTGATTGACGTTAAGAGTTTCTTCAGTGATGATTTTGGGCGGTCGATGTATCTAATTAAAGTTACAATTTTTTGGATTTGCGGTGCGTTAAAAAATGATCATAGCATACGTGGATCCAACGGTAATCTCAACAACAACAAAACAAAAAAAAGTTTTGTTTGAATTATACATAATTTTGCTTGTGTCTGATCAATAATTGTATTTTAAGAAGAAAAAAGTAGTTCCAGTAAAAAAAAAGGTTTTTTTTTTTAATTTTACAGAAATGTCTTGGTCCGGGTCGATTTTGTTTTAAGACAAAATAGCGGTTGCAGTAAATTATTTTTGTTATAATGTTGCTTGTGATGAGTATTTAAAAATATATGAGTTCTAATATAATTTAATACAGTATTTAATGTATGTAATATTGTTGAGAAAATTCAAAACTCAATGGACTGAAGAGACAATATGAGATAGTGGATATTATTAACTAGCATTCCTTTTTACATCCCTTACTGTTTCCAGCCTGTGGTCGGTTTTTTTTCCAAGCCATAATTTTATCTTTTCCGCTACCAGTTTTCTAGGCCTGTCGTAGTTTCTCATATGTATTATAATCTATCTTAACACTAGGACAGGCACAACATCCAGTCCCCGACCATCAATTTATCAATGTGAAAGTTAAACCCATATTTTCATCAATGATATATTTTTGACCATGCCAGGAATCGAACTCGGGAATCTTAGCTGAGCAGGCAGATGATACGCTACAGACTAAAATTAGAATTCCTATTAATATTAATTGACAGGGTAAAACAAAATAAATATTATATAATTTAAAAAAAACTTGCTATTCAAATCTTAGACCAAGTGAAATTTTACTGGCCCGTTTACGCTAAATATAATAAACAGAACGTCGTAAGTGTATCGGTGTGCACGCAGACTAGAAGCTAAGCTCATCTGGTATCATACCAGTGGTATGGTTCACCGTTGACATATAAATTGAAGCTATGATCCCAACCAGCAACAACAACAACAACAAAATGTACCGGATGCTAACAGAATCATTCGACGTTGTACTTGCATGTTGTGTTTAGAATCAAATGAAAGTTTTAGACAAATGGTAAACATATTATCTGGTTTTGGAGCATTTTACGTTAGTTAAGACCTTAATATTTTAAAGCTTCGTCTGCAATAGGATTTCTTTCTTTCGTATCTGCATTCTGCTAGATATAATAATATAATGATGTATAAATATCTGCTTGAAAAAGTAATAGCTGCCCCCTTCCAACGCAACCCTCTCCAGTCTAGTTACAGTCTCACCAGGAATGTGTATTTTACAACACAACCCTCTCCGGTCTAGTTACAGTCTCACCAGGAATGTGTATTTTACAACACAACCCTCTCCAGTCTAGTTACAGTCTCACCAGGAATGTGTATTTTACAACACAACCCTCTCCGGTCTAGTTACAGTCTCACCAGGAATGTGTATTTTACAACACAACCCTCTCCAGTCTAGTTAGTCTCACCAGGAATGTGTATTTTACAACACAACCCTCTCCAGTCTAGTTACAGTCTCACCAGGAATGTGTATTTTACAACACAACCCTCTCCAGTCTAGTCACAGTCTCACCAGAATGTGTATTTACAACACAACCCTCTCCAGTCTAGTTTTCAGTCTCACCAGAATTGTGTATTTACAACACAACCCTCTCCAGTCTAGTTACAGTCTCACCAGGAAGTGTATTTTACAACACAACCCTCCCAGTCTAGTTACAGTCTCACCAGGAATGGTATTTTACAACACAACCTCTCCAGTCTAGTTACAGTCTCACCAGGAATGTGTATTTTACAACACAACCCTCTCCAGTCTAGTTAGTCTCACCAGGAATGTGTATTTTACAACACAACCCTCTCCAGTCTAGTTACAGTCTCACCAGGAATGTGTATTTTACAACACAACCCTCTCCAGTCTAGTTACAGTCTCACCAGGAATGTGTATTTTACAACACAACCCTCTCCAGTCTAGTTACAGTCTCACCAGGAATGTGTATTTTACAACACAACCCTCTCCAGTCTAGTTACAGTCTCACCAGGAATGTGTATTTTACAACACAACCCTCTCCAGTCTAGTTAGTCTCACCAGGAATGTGTATTTTACAACACAACCCTCTCCAGTCTAGTTACAGTCTCACCAGGAATGTGTATTTTACAACACAACCCTCTCCAGTCTAGTTACAGTCTCACCAGGAATGTGTATTTTACAACACAACCCTCTCCAGTCTAGTTACAGTCTCACCAGGAATGTGTATTTTACAACACAACCCTCTCCAGTCTAGTTACAGTCTCACCAGGAATGTGTATTTTACAACACAACCCTCTCCAGTCTAGTTACAGTCTCACCAGGAATGTGTATTTTACAACACAACCCTCTCCAGTCTAGTTACAGTCTCACCAGGAATGTGTATTTTACAACACCAGTCTAGTTACAGTCTCACCAGGAATGTGTATTTTACAACACAACAAGCAAACATGATACAAAGTTCATGGCCTACATTATCTTCTCAGTCCGACAACTTTGGGCTTAAAACAATTATCTTTGAGTATTTATGCATTCATAAAATATCGTTTGTTTTAAAAAATAAAATTATTCAACATAACTTCCTAAAAATGACGCAAACAAAGAAAATATGACCTTAAAATCTAAAATGACCATAAAAATGACCAAAGAATGACCTATGATAAAGTTTATACAACCAGGGGGTCATGAACATAATTTATGTACACATGAACATATGTTGTGTTTCATGACCCCCTGTTGTTGGCGATGACATGTCAAAAATCGGGCTCAATAATTCCCCCTAATATCAAGTGTTTTCTTGACTTTTGGCCAGTAACATGTTGCACACATTTTCACATAGTGGAGAGGTTTTCAATTTATTTAAACCGAGAAGGTCGTAAACATAACAAACTTCTTTTGAAGGGGCTAGTTAAAAGTTGTAAATTTGTGCGGAAGTATTAACAGTAAAAGTTTTACCAAATCCTTTGTGCTCCTAACCCCCCTCACACTTTTTCCATTTCAGAAACAGTTGCCTGCCCCAAGTTATGAGAAAGTTATTATTATTTTTATTATTATTGTTATTTTGCAAAAAAAAAAAAAAATCCAGGTAGACGTAGGCTACTTTTTAACCTCAAGGGATAAAAAAAAAAGTGAGAGTAGAATGCTAGGACGTAGATAAAATTAAAAAGGTCTAAAAACGTTTCTAATGGTTACATTATTTAAATATAAACTTCAAAAAGTAAAAAGTAAGTTGGTTGTTGTAAGGGCAAGCGAGGCTTTGACTGTAATTTTCCCTCTATCCATTTGACCAGCCAAACACAAATAACGTATAAAACGAATGTGTGTTCCGTTGTCTAGAAAGGTCGAGTTTGATTCGGATAGGAGGGAACATTTACTAGTACAGTCCCATCAAGTGGAACTAGCCCCGCAGGGTTATTGTGAGCATACCTCGGTATCGATACAGACTGTATCCGACGTGGTCACTTCACTGTTAACCGGCCCCCGTGCTGTAGTGGTCGATGCACACGGCTACGAACCTACGGGTCCCGGGTTTGATTCCCGAAAGGGGAATTACCCCAACGGTCATCATTGTTTGGTTAAGTTTAGGAGTTTCCACTGGTTCCACACCCTCATACTCACCATCACCCTCCATGGTGTCTACTAAACTTGAACAATGAAATTCCCGACTTTTTCCCTGATTTCCCCTAATCATTTCCTAAAATTCCCGACTAAAAAGTATGTTACATCCTTCTAATTTCCCCACCTCCCCCCTCATTTTTCTATTAATCTTTTTTTATGAATAATTATAAGTTTTAAAATTTAAATAAACATATTTTTAAAATTTGTATTAACATTGTTTATTAGGAATTATAAAATTTATTACACAGCTACAAAAAAATTCAGTTAGATAATATTATTATTTACTGTTTTAATAATTATTATATTTCATATTTTGAGTAAAACCACATTTTCCCAGATTTTTATTGTAATTTACCAAATTCCCGGCTTGTTCCCGTTTTTCCCCGATCACTTCAAATTCCCAGCTAATTCCCGTTTTCCCTGATTTTTCCCGGATGGTAGACACCCTGCCCTCATACCCTCACCCTCATACTTCACCCTCATTCTCACTCTCACCCTCATACTCACCATCACCTCATCTCATCGGGACATGGAAAGAGCCTCCTGGAAAGGAAGTATGATTATACATTCGAATGTCCCCTGGACAACGGTACATTAGTACTGGATAATCTTTCCACTACTAAGCTACGAATAATGCACTACATGTATATATTATATAATTATACAACTTCACTATTTCCTAAAGTTGGCAACTAATACTACCTAGAGCTCATAGCGTCCTGTTTACTTTTCACCAATATTGTTAGACAATAATAGCTGGGAGTCTATTTTTGTAATATTTAATTTGTAGAATGGCCCTACACCTGCTACTTGTGTATATTACAAAAATAGTAACAGTCAGTATTCAATAAACAACACCAAATAAACCACAAAACGGAACAGTTTTACATTTAATGCCATTGTATATCTTCTTCGCAAATGACGTATTCTTATCACCATCAAACTTACTCATTGGGAATTTTGGTTAGATGTAATAAAAAACAATAGTTTATAACTGAACGGATGGTTATATTTTAGTTTAAAGTAGTTGCGGTAGCCCAAATGAACCCTGCCGGCCCATCAGGGGGTGGTCCCAGTTCCCTCTTGGGGGTCACAGACTGTACATCGTTCCAAGCGGTCATACCATCTTCCACGTGGGTAGTACACGTGGCCAATCTTAAACCGGCACTGTCCACGTCACGGCAACAATGGGAGGTTTACAAGGAAGCACGCATTAAGGCGTGAGCATCGTGAGAACGGCGGAAATGAAGCCATTTGGGGGGGGGGGGGGGGGGCCACGACCCGCAGAGTCGTCGTAAAAGCTGTTTTCGAACGATGTCCAATTAGCGTCTACAACTGGTTTTCGAACCAAGGACCTTCAGAGACGGAACAGCAATATCACAATCCAATTTTCATAGGAAGGAGCTTTAAGGAAATACAAACAAATCTTTGAACGGTCAAAGAGTGATAACATTTCATTAACTTATTATTATTATTATTTTAGAAGTATTGATAATATCCATCATAAGTGACAGCCGCAGATCACACGACTTGACGTATGAACACGTGAAAGAAGAACTAGGGACTTTAATACCTGTCAGATAAGGCCCCTTCTTATGAAAACCGTACTGTACAAACATTTTATCATAACTGTGATATGTTCTATCCCACTCTGTCCCCATTTGACCAGTCATACATAGCAGTGTAGTGGAGTGTTGCCAGGGTAAGCAGAGCTTGTTACAACTGTACCTGTGATATGTTCTCTCCCACTCTGTCCCCATTTGACCAGTCATACATAGCAGTGTAGTGGAGTGTTGCCAGGGTAAGCAGAGCTTGTTACAACTGTGCCTGTGATATGTTCTCTCCCACTCTGTCCCCATTTGACCAGTCATACATAGCAGTGTAGTGGAGTGTTGCCAGGGTAATCAGAGCTTGTTAAAACTGTACCTGTGATATGTTCTCTCCATCACTCTCTCCCCATTTGACCAGTCATACATAGCAGTGTAGTGGAGTGTCGCCAGGGTAAGCAGAGCTTGTTACAACTGTACCTGTGATATGTTCTCCCCCACTCTGTCTCCATTTGACCAGTCATACATAGCAGTGTAGTGGAGTGTCGCCAGAGTAAGCAGAGCTTGTTACAACTGTACCTGTGATATGTTCTCTCCCATTCTGTCCCCATTTGACCAGTCATACATAGCAGTGTAGTGGAGTGTTGCCAGGGTAATCAGAGCTTGTTACAACTGTACCTGTGATATGTTCTCTCCCACTCTGTCCCCATTTGACCAGTCATACATAGGCTATACACTACTGTTCTACTGAGTGTTCTACTGAGTGATGAGAACAAGTCAAAGACACAGTTTTTAACAAGGTCCACTTACCTTGGCAACACTCCACGCGACGCCACTGTACTAGAAGTCCTCTAACGTAATATATGTATCGCGAGTTATTCGGTTCTGGTTCCCAGCGGATGACATACATGGTTCTTGTCCCGAGTAGTTCGGAAAGGAAGGTGAGGGAAGGGGGGGGGGGGAACACAATGAAGTGGCTGGCCTAAATCAGGCGTGAAGTGTGATGCTAGGCTCAACTATACACTGGCCTTTTTCTCATTTACCAACTCCCCCCTCCCCTCCCCCACCACATCATGCCCCACTGACTAACTCTTATAGCCCTGAACTTACTACTTCTTATTGCGCTACATATTTACACCAGGAGTCTTTTGTTACCTAGGAATGTACAGCAGCAGCAGCGAGGCGTACCCCCTTCTGTCCGGCGTATAGACTATCCCGTCACACGTACACTCACATACACGCAACATGAGTCTTAGCCTTAATTAACCCCCCAACCGTAATCTTAATATAATACTAGAGATTTAAATAGATTATAAGATTTGGTGCTAAGAAACCCTTATTTTATTTCTGAACTTAGTGATTATATCTGCACACGACTTACAAACTAATTTAAATATAAAACAGACATAACACCCAGCCCCCGGCCATTAATTCACCACTGCGACAAAGGAAACTCATATTTCCGATAAATTGTTCGACCATGCCGGGAATCAAACCCGGGACCCTTAACTCATTAGACAGACACGCTACCGACTGAGCTAAAACGTAGGTTAAAAAAAAAAAAGTGTTCTGGTGATAGATTGCTTGAGAGTGAATTTTTACATGAATTTATGGATAAATCGATTGAATATGGAGCGTGGATCTTACTACCCGTCCGGGTTATCTTCATAACACCAATAATGGTTCAGAAAAAAAACCCAGAGCAGAGTTATGAGTGGGAAGAGTGGAAAAATATTAATTAAAAAAAACTTGTTACACACATCCAGCAGTGATTCGAACCCCGACCTGCCCGTCGCCATATTCTAATCACGTTGAAGGATAAGGTATACTAAGGTGACCATATTTTTTTAGTTGCGAAATCGAGACTTTTTTTGGAACATTTTGAGGGCTGTGTTGTATTCTGGGTAGGGTGCGACACCAGGGTGTCTGGGGGGGTGGCGGGGGGGTATGGTATGGACGTATGGTCTATGGACTGCCCCTAGGGACGGGGAGGGGAGGGGGGTGGAAACATTTTAAAACGTAAGCCTTGAACAGTGGTATTTTCAGGCCATCATAGACGCAAGGAATTAAGATATAAAATAATAAACGTATAAATGAAACAAGACATAGACACTAACCAATAACAATAATTAACTGACGGCACAACATAACCTCAGAATCACAATGAAATTGTTTGAAAAACAGTGTTATTACTTTTTTAATTTATTTGTTCACATAAAGAAATGAGTTTTTACATTACAAAAAAAGGTTTTATTTTACAGAAATCATTCATATAATCATTGGGGAAAAAAATTAACTTTTTGCTTAATCCTTACGTTTCTACACTCAACATTCCGTATTTATCAGATGAGTGAGTATATTCTCTCCAATAAAAACTGTAAAATCCGCACCACAAATCTCACAACAAACATCAAAATCACTTTTAGTTGTTTTTTCGATTAATGGAAAATCTTTTTTCAGTTCACAATTAAACTTACAAGTGTGCTTAAGCATCAGAGTGTTTACAACGCAGTGGACTGCGGTCAATCGGAGTGTTTACAACGCAGTGGACTACTGTCAATCGGAGTGTTTACAACGCAGTGGACTATTGTCAATAGGAGTGTTTACAACGCAGCGGACTACTGTCAATAGGAGTGTTTACAACGCAGTGGTCTACTGTCAATCAGAGTGTTTACAACGCAGTGGACTATGGCCAATCGGAGTGTTTTACAACGCAGTGGACTATGGTCAGTGTTTACAACGCAGTGGACTACTGTCAATCGGAGTAGTGTTTACAACGCAGTGGTCTACTGTCAATCAGAGTGTTTACAACGCAGTGGTCTACTGTCAATCAGAGTGTTTACAACGCAGTGGTCTACTGTCAATCGGAGTGTTTACAACGCAGTGGACTACAGTCAAACACAAAAACGTGACCTGAGAACACAGCAGTAATGAATATGGAGATGTGAGAAATATTCAACGAGACACATGAACAGGCCACTAGAGAACTTTCACGAGGCTGACCGAATAGCTCCGAACCTGTGGGGGAGTTGGTAAGTGGTGGGAGCAAAGAGAGGGAGGGAGGGTCAATGGTTTTAATTGCCTAGGCTAGCGTGGAAGGCATACACACACAAAAGAATGTTCTTCCAACAAAGCGTTGTAAAAATATTGAAAGCTGTAGTTTCCACATAACGTAATATACGTTCATTTAGTTGATTCGTGGCTTCAAAAAAGTGTAATTTATTTCCTTCTAGAGTGGGACAATTATGCGTCCCCACAGGGAATCTTGGGGACAGCGGGACACGTTCGTCCGAAACGGGACTGTCCCGCCTAAAATGGGACGTCTGGTCACCTGATTATTATTATTAGCACCGCGTCTTACTACCCATTCGTGTTATACGCACTTACGCTAATGTGCAATGGTAGGGTGATTGTGAGATGAAATGGAGGACCTACAGTTTAACGTGGAATCCGAACCACGGTGGAGGACTGGCATTCCTCACATTCAAAAGTTGTGATTAATACACGTCTTGTCAGAGGTGAAGGAAGGGTTTGGCAATCAGATAAATTTGTGCCGGGACCGAGGATTGAACCCCGGACCCTCAGCACAGAAGTCTGACACCTTACCCCTAGACCACCAGGTCACCATCACCTGATAAAAGGCCTTTCATAACGAACTTCAACATTGTTGTGTAAACCACGTGTCGGTTGACATTCCCGGGGCTCGAACCTAGCCTAGTGCGCAGAAGCTGTGGGACTGGCGGCTGTGACCTGCAACCGCTCGTCTTGACCACCCGCCGGTCTGTTCTTTGAGAGCGAACCATCGCGTGACGTGACTCACTTGTTTCTGTCTGCCTCTTCCCTCTCTTCTCCCCTTTCCCAACTAACCACCCCATACCCAGGAACATTTCACACACAAACACTCGATTAATTTGAGGAGGAGGCGCAAGTCCCGGCAGCCACCTGAGGTTTAACTGTGAACACGCTCTCAGATTAGTTACTGACGAGGCAGGGAATCTTGGCCCACGCCGGAATGTTGACATAACACGCTACTGGCGCTGCAAGGAGTCTTGACCCACACTTGAACATGCTATAATACTCTACTGGTGCTGCAAGGAGCCTTGACCCACACTTGAACATGCTATAATACTTTACTGGTGCTGCAAGGAGTCTTGACCCACACTTGAACATGCTATAATACTTTACTGGTGGTGCAAGGAGTCTTGACCATCACTAGGACATGTATAATACTTTACTGGTGGTGCAAGGAGTCTTGACCATCACTAGGACATGTTAATATACTTTACTGGTGGTGCAAGGAGTCTTGACCATCACTAGAACATGTTATAATACTTTACTGGTGGTGCAAGGAGTTTTGACCCACACTTGAACATGCTATAATACTTTACTGGTGGTGCAAGGAGTCTTGACCATCACTAGGACATGTTATAATACTCTACTGGTGGTGCAAGGAGTCTTGACCCACACTTGAACATGCTATAATACTTTACTGGTGGTGCAAGGAGTCTTGACCCACACTTGAACATGCTATAATACTCTAACTGGTGGTGCAAGGAGTCTTGACCCACACTTGAACATGCTATTACTGGTGCTGCAAGGAGTTTGACCTACACTTGAACATGCTATAATACTTTACTGGTGCTGCAAGGAGTCTTGACCATCACTTAGACATGCTATAATACTCTACTGGTGCTGCAAGGAGTCTTGACCCACAGTTGAATAACTTTAATAAATTAATGATGACCCCAAAACAATCACCCTCAATCTTAAGGACCATTTTTGCTCGTTGATAAGAAACTTTTAACTTAAGAGAAAAGGTTATAGACTCCAGGAATCTCATTAAAAATATTTAAAAAACAGATGATATTATTACTGTAAGAATTAAGCTAGGCTCATCGACTGAATAAATCTGTGATTTGCTGTGCTACAAAAAAAAGTTGTACAAAAATAAAAATGGCAAAACCTTAACTCGCGTTCCCTTACGTCATTCCACCATAAACATGGTATTCTATCAACAACCCAAGTGTACACCACCAGAGGGTCAAACCAAGGCCACATAATGATGAGACACAGCTGATCTGTCACTGTCCGGTTCATTTGGGAATGAAGGCTCGTATCAAGATGAAAAGGTGGTACCGATTTCCACCGGTAGAGCAGCAATCAAGCGAAAACCGGTAGTGCTGAGAGCGAGTGTGTAAGCATGTGTATATGTACACACATGGCCAGGACTGGAACGTGTGTGTGTGTGTTTATACCCCCCTCCCTCCTCTCTTAACATCCCTCATGCCACAGTTGACACACTCATAACTCATGTTTTGTGTAACTGGCGGTGTAATTTATGAGGTTTGGTCATGAGTTGTGTGTTTTGGAGCCAGCTTGTAGAACCATCGCCGTTCTTTACACAAATATCTCTTCCAGCACTGTTTGGTCAGTGGCAGAGCTATGCTCCCAATCATGAAGTCATCTACTAGTATTGTTTGGTCAGTGGCAGAGTTATGCTCTCAGTCATGGAGTCATCTACTAGCACTGTTTGGTCAGTGGCAGAGTTATGCTCTCAGTCATGGAGTCATCTACTAGCACTGTTTGGTCAGTGGCAGAGTTATGCTCTCAGTCATGGAGTCATCTACTAGCACTGTTTGGTCAGTGGCAGAGTTATGCTCCCAATCATGGAGTCATCTACTAGCATTGTTTGGTCAGTGGCAGAGTTATGCTCCCAATCATGGAGTCATCTACTAGCACTGTTTGGTCAGTGGCAGAGCTATGCTCCCAATCATGAAGTCATCTACTAGTATTGTTTGGTCAGTGGCAGAGCTATGCTCCCAATCATGAAGTCATCTACTAGCACTGTTTGGTCAGTGGCAGAGCTATGCTCCCAATCATGAAGTCATCTACTAGTATTGTTTGGTCAGTGGCAGAGCTATGCTCCCAATCATGAAGTCATCTACTAGCATTGTTTGGTCACTGACAGAGTTATGCTCCCAATCATGGAGTCATCTACTAGCATTGTTTGGTCAGTGGCAGAGCTATGCTCTCAGTCATGGAGTCATCTACTAGTATTGTTTGGTCAGTGGCAGAGCTATGCTCCCAATCATGAAGTCATCTACTAGCATTGTTTGGTCAGTGGCAGAGCTATGCTCCCAATCATGAAGTCATCTACTAGTATTGTTTGGTCAGTGGCAGAGTTATGCTCCCAATCATGGAGTCATCTACTAGCACTGTTTGGTCAGTGGCAGAGCTATGCTCCCAATCATGGAGTCATCTACTAGCACTGTTTGGTCAGTGGCAGAGCTATGCTCCCAATCATGAAGTCATCTACTAGTATTGTTTGGTCAGTGGCAGAGCTATGCTCCCAATCATGAAGTCATCTACTAGTATTGTTTGGTCAGTGGCAGAGTTATGCTCCCAATCATGGAGTCATCTACTAGCACTGTTTGGTCAGTGGCAGAGCTATGCTCTCAGTCATGGAGTCATCTACTAGCACTGTTTGGTCAGTGACAGAGTTATGCTCTCAGTCATGGAGTCATCTACTAGCACTGTTTGGTCAGTGAGAGAGTTATGCTCTCAGTCATGGAGTCATCTACTAGCACTGTTTGGTCAGTGAGAGAGTTATGCTCTCAGTCATGGAGTCATCTACTAGCACTGTTTGGTCAGTGATAGAGCTATTCTCTCAGTCATGGAGTCATCTACTAGCACTGTTTGGTCAGTGACAGAGCTATGCTCCCAATCATGGAGTCATCTACTAGCACTGTTTGGTCAGTGGCAGAGCTATGCTCCCAATCATGAAGTCATCTACTAGCACTGTTTGGTCAGTGGCAGAGCTATGCTCCCAATCATGAAGTCATCTACTAGTATTGTTTGGTCAGTGGCAGAGTATGCTCTCAGTCATGAGTCATCTACTAGCACTGTTTGGTCAGTGGCAGAGTTATGCTCTCAGTCATGGAGTCATCTACTAGCACTGTTTGGTCAGTGGCAGAGTTATGCTCTCAGTCATGGAGTCATCTACTAGCACTGTTTGGTCAGTGGCAGAGTTATGCTCCCAATCATGGAGTCATCTACTAGCATTGTTTGGTCAGTGGCAGAGTTATGCTCCCAATCATGGAGTCATCTACTAGCACTGTTTGGTCAGTGGCAGAGCTATGCTCCCAATCATGAGTCATCTACTAGAAATGTTTGGTCAGTGGCAGAGCTATGCTCCCAATCATGAAGTCATCTACTAGCATGTTTGGTCAGTGGCAGAGCTATGCTCCCAATCATGAAGTCATCTACTAGTATGTTTGGTCAGTGGCAGAGCTATGCTCCCAATCATGAAGTCATCTACTAGATTTGCAGTGGATTGCTCCATCATGAGTCACTACAGCTGTTGTCATGCAGAGTTATGCTCCCAATCATGGAGTCATCTACTAGCATTGTTTGGTCAGTGGCAGAGCTATGCTCTCAGTCATGGAGTCATCTACTAGTATTGTTTGGTCAGTGGCAGAGCTATGCTCCCAATCATGAAGTCATCTACTAGCATTGTTTGGTCAGTGGCAGAGCTATGCTCCCAATCATGAAGTCATCTACTAGTATTGTTTGGTCAGTGGCAGAGTTATGCTCCCAATCATGAAGTCATCTACTAGTATTGTTTGGTCAGTGGCAGAGCTATGCTCCCAATCATGAAGTCATCTACTAGCATTGTTTGGTCAGTGGCAGAGTTATGCTCTCAGTCATGGAGTCATCTACTAGCACTGTATGGTCATTGGCCAAAAAGTATTATCGCATTCCTTGAACACGGTCAAACCCAAAGCGCAACTCTCAACTTTAGAGAGATTGAACAATGCTACAAGATGGCGAAAACACTAATAAATAAAGACAGCAAATCATCCATAGCCATCGTATAAACCTCATGTAAATAACTTTTAAAATGAATCAAATGCACACTCAATTTAATGAGGTTGAAGGAGGGGGAGGGGGTGAGAAAGGATCCCGGACCTCCCTGAATATGGAAGACCTCGCCCCCAAATTGTGTCCCAGATGTGTTATCAATACCTGCGAAACCTTATATACCTCCACCCCACTCTCATGCCTGTGGTATCATAGTCCAATTTTAGTACGAGTAACCTTCCGAAAAGCCTTTTTTTCCTATCTGACCCTTACCATATAGCAAGATTTTGGTAGGAAAAAAGGCCTTCCACGTGGTTATCCGTGAGAGACAATCTCGCAAGCCCACACCCCATGTAACCTCAAGTCCATTTTCAAAGAAAGGGCCTTATTAGACAGCTGAAAAAAGTTATTAGATCTACTTTCACGTATTCATACGTCAGGTCATGTGATCTGCAGATGTCACTTTATAGATATATATTATTAATACCTATAAAATACAGTAATACCAATGAAATTGTAAAATGTTACCAAAGTTTACAGCAAAAAAGTGTATCTTTTCTTGGAAATTATTTCTATGAAAAGTGGACTACAGATGTTACTGTGCTTGATACTACCTTCGGTTTCATCTTCAATGCCGCGCCGAACGCTTTCCTAAGTTTATTTTGTCAGCGAAATTGCTAAACTGTATGCGCGTTTCAATTGGATGTGAGTGTACATAATGTCACATGGAAAACCGTAAATTGCCTATGAACATTTCAATAGAGAAATAATGTTATTCGCTTCGATGTACAAATTGTCAATGTACTTACGGCGACACTCCCGCATCAATGATAGCTCATAGTAGTCGATTATTTCTACAAGTCCATCACAGACTCTGTCTTAAATTATGAGTGAAGAAAGACTGTGAAAACAGGACAGATCCTTAGCTTAGCGGCAGAACTTTTTGCGAGATGAGCCAAGTTTCCCTGGTTCGATTGCCGTGCCCAGATGTCCTTTTTCGTACGAATATAGAACGTTTTAGTGTATTTCTATTGTTTATGAAGAGGGTGGGAGAGAATTGAGGGACTATAAAGTGTAAGATGAAGAAGGGGGAAGGAGGACTACAAGTCAACACGAGCAGGGCGACAAACCCACTAGCATCGGACCCGGATATGCCATGTTGGTACGAGTGGTATTACGTTGCTACCATGTATAAAAAAAAACACCCAACTGCTATGCTGTGTGGTTTGTACAACGCCTCCCTACATAAAATATGAATTGGTACGAGCAGTCCCTTGCTAAGAAACCCCCTCCTCCCCCCACCCCCTTTTTACATCTTATATATCTAAATATAGTGGTTAAACGAGCCACGGTAACCCATCATAGAAAAGATTCTAAGAAAACGTACACAACCACTATATTAACATTTATATATATATATATAAGACTAAGAAGAAGAAGAAAAAATTCTTACAAACTTGACTCAAGAAAGAGGCATACTAATCTTTATAGCGAAGAATAAGAAAAAAAAAAAAGGGGGTCAAATCTTTTCAAAACAGCTTTGATGTGAAATTAGTTATGATATAGTTTTTTTTATTCAGGTCCGAGGATACGATTTATTATTATTTGTTGAAAAAAAGTGCCGCACTGCAAATTATGTTAATAAGCGTCCCTACAGAAGGGGGAACAAGGGCGGAAGAGGGAAGGATCGAGGGGGGAGGGGGGGGGTAATAATATTCACAGATTTAGGTGCGTTGTTCGCTATCGAGTTTACAGATCTAAACGATGCAACTCCACGGTAAAAGGTAATGATACGTGTCGTAGCTTCTTTTTAGTTCCATGGTCGTCGTCGGTCTTTCTCTCTCTCACTCTATATGAGAAGTTATCAAGATTGACGATCATGATCATGGTGTCACGATCATCTCCATAATACCGCTCTCCTTGAGACTTACATTTTTTTCTTTATATATATATATCTATAATTGTGTCCTCCAGGTTAACAAAGTTTTTTTTTTTTTTTTGAAACTGTTCATAACATACTCGATAACTTTTGAAAGAGGGGTGGAAAAAAAAAACCCACACCTTTCGTTAAGGTCACCGTACGGACAGGCTGTAAGAGAACCCCCTATAGGGATATTTCTATCAATAATGGTTGCCGAAATGTCCATGATGTTAACCCCCCCCCCCTTTTTTTTACCACGGGTAATATCAAGCACCTGTTGCTGTTCGAGGGTAAGAGGTTGTGTTTGAGAGGATTTCATCGAAACAAGGATGGGACGAGCTTTTTCAAGGACGGGTGACATAATACTTAGGACCACTGATAATAAATAATGATAATATATATTATTTTTGTATCGGATGGGATATTTGACCGTAAAGGGGCGTTCACATACGGCCAGTAATTTAGTAACTTACCGTGTGTGGAAAGTAAAATTTAGTCGAGTAGTTTAGTAAAACGATTTAGTCGAGTCGATCCATTTCAGTCTATTTTTCTGGTCGAATAGCGTTCCCCCACCACCATTAAACAAGTTCGGACATGATTGTTTAGAAGAGTTCATTATTTGCGAAAAATGTCGCGTTGGAGTGAGGATATAACAATTAGATTTGTATGTGAATATTTAAAATACGATTGTTTGGGGGAACGTTAAAAGTGAACTTTATAAAATTAAACAAGAAGCCTATGATAGTTTGGAGAAAACTATGAATATGAGAATCTCATTCATTGAATTCGAGGTTTAATTTTATTTAACAATAATTCAAAAGAACTTTCTGACATTCTGAATGTGTTGAAATATTCAGCAGGGTCTT
The DNA here is from genome assembly GCA_033556935.1 of Timema podura. Classification (NCBI taxonomy): domain Eukaryota; kingdom Metazoa; phylum Arthropoda; class Insecta; order Phasmatodea; family Timematidae; genus Timema; species Timema podura. The sequence goes on along the minus strand of JAVRXN010000012.1, from coordinate 57,430,370 downwards.
CTATTTCTAGTTATTTAAGAAGATCACTTGAAGCTCCCAACGTCTCTCTTCTAATTATCCATTTACTAACACATAAACGTTTTGTTTCGTCCGAAATTTCTTCTTGAATGTCTTGTAGTAACATTTGTGCAATATTTCTTGTGACATTGTTTAGAGCAGTGGTTCCCAACCTGGGGGCGATCGCCCCCAAGTGGGCGATTTGGGTTATCAGGGGGGCAATAAATAAGTAGGGGGCGATTTGGGGGCGATGAGTATTCAAAGGGGGATAAATTAAAATAGTACTGTACAGTAGAAGTTACTGTCAACTTAATTTTTTCCAGATTCCAATTTTAAAATGAAAACATGTAGGCCTACTCCTGTTTTTTAAATGTACATCAATGATCTTAGTTAATTATTTCACTTCTTTGTTCTTAAAAAAATCTGTAAAAAATGTACATTTTAATTTTTTTTTCTATTTTATTTAAGAGTGACCTGATAAAACTGCTTTGGTTATTTTTATATACGGTAGTAAAATTGTTTAAAATAATAAAACTGCTTTATTATTTACACTTTACTTCAAATTAAAATTAGGCATACAATGAAAATGAAAAGGGGGCGATAGGTGTTAGTCGACCTCCAGAAAGGGGAGATGGGCCACAAAAGGTTGGGAACCACTGGTCTAGAGCATGAGCCTTTCCATCTCCAGCTCGAAGCCCACTGCTTGCTCAGACTGTGCTAACTAGTTCGGACAAGTTTAATACACTACACAGTTTAGAAGTAAGTAGCTACTCGCCACTAAACAGTTTAGAAGTAGCTACTCGCCACTAGACAGTTTAGAAGTAGCTACTCGCCACTGGACAGTTTAGAAGTAAGTAGCTACTCGCCACTAGACAGTTTAGAAGAAGGTAGCTACTCGCCACTAGACAGTTTAGAAGTAGCTACTCGCTACTATACAGTTTAGAAGTAAGTAGCTACTCGCCACTAGACAGTTTAGAAGAAGGTAGCTGGTAGCTACTCGCTACTAGACAGTTTAGAAGAAGGTAGCTGGTAACTACTCGCCACTAGACAGTTTAGAAGAAGGTAGCCACTAGACTAAGCTACTGACCGTGGGTGAACTAGGCTCAAGAGATGCAGTTTATAGTTCTTGGCCTCTCTGGTGGCACAGTATGTTAGTTACCCAGGTAATCTAACCTTTGAGGTTGTCCACACGACGTACCAGCAACGAGATGACGTTACGTTAGTAATTATGAAGGTGTGGAAATATTAAACCTAACTTAAGACAGATTAACCATACAGTGTTGACAAAAGTAAGAGTTTCCCTTTCGGGAATCGAACCCCAGGACTTGTAGAATCAGTAGCCAGGGGTGATGACCCTTAGACCAAGAGGTCGATCATGATGTTCATTTAGTGATCAACATAAGCTGAAGCAACATATTTATGGCGGGAATAGACACACCTTCTATTGGAGGTAGGACATGGAAGAAAAAAAAAGTTCCGAAGAAGATAAATATATATTATAAACATTATATTTTCTCAATGAAATGATTTTACTAGATTTCATAGCTAAGAATATTGTGAGCCAATTTATCAAGTGTACAGTCCAATTTGAAAGAAAGGGCCTCATCAAAGACTACAAATATATTCAACATTAATTATGTATTTGTCACCGCGTCCAGGTCATACGCCTAAGAACTGATTACGTTAAATGTGTGAGGGACAAGGAAGGTTGAATTAAGATATAGTGTACCCGCGTTTGCAAGGAGGGTGGGGAAAAAACTACCCTCGGTACACCTGACCAGGATTCGAATCCCGACCTCACCGACATCGGCGGTAGTCTATTACAAGAGTGACGTCTTAAACCATTGGACCACCGAAGCGGGTTTCAACACTGATAACATTTTACCATTATTTTATTATTGTTATTTTATAATTAGGTCTATTGATAACTGAGATCAGGTGTAAGGTGTCTTACTTCTGTGCTGGGGGTCCGGGGTTCAATCCTCGGTCCCGGTACAGATTTATCCGATTGCCAAACCCTTCCTTCACCTCTGACAAGACGTGTATTAATCACAACTTGTGAATGTGTGGAATGCCAGGCCTCCACCGTGGTTCGGATCCCACGTTAAACTGTAGGTCCTCCATTTCATCTCACAACCACCCTAACATCACACATTAGCGTAAGTGCGTATAACCCGAACGGGTAGTAAGACGAGGTGCTAATAATAATAATAATAATAATAATAATAATAATAATAATAATAATAATAATAATAATAATAATAATAATATAATAATAATAATAATAATAATAATAATGAGATAATGCTCCCAACGTTGCAAAAATGGATCTTCCGCTTGAAAAAATATATCTGTACGTCATCAGTCATGGATTCTCAGCACATAACTAGATCTGATAATGAATGACTTTCAATTTCTAAATGTGAAAGAAAATGTCCATCAAAAGTGAATGCTCGAGATCGCATGACTTGACGTGAAAACAGATCTAAGGACTTTTATAGATGTCTCATAAGGCACTTCCAATAAAAATTGGACTGTATAGCAGGGGTCGGCAACCTTTTTAGGCTCCGATCGAAGGTCCTGCATTCATCATTCGTTTCTCCACTCAACTTTTAATTCTTTTTTCTTCTATTCATCTTGTATTTATTCCTTAAATTCAATATTTCCTCCAATACTTATGTCCTGGCCTTTATAGAAAAGACAAATAAAATGTACTTCTTTTACCCTGAAAGCTAGCAGTCTTACCTTTACGGACTACAATATGGCCCTATTTTGTAAGCTGTATCACAGTGGAACCAAGCAAGATAAGACTTACCTTGACGGATTACACTATGGCCCTATCTACCATAGTGTAATAATGCAAGGTAAGCTTACCTTTTCTTAACGATGTAGTTTTTTTTAGCACCACGTCTTACTAACCGTTCGGGTTTAACGCCTATGAACCAATTATACTAGTGGTTTAGGGATTAGGAAGGTTTAATTGAAAGGAAGTGCAGCCGAATTCACGTGGAAGCCGAGTGGAAACCCATTTAGGAAAAATCACCCTCATTGCACCCGACCGGGGTCGAGCCTCGATCTCCCCGTCTTCGACAGTTTAGTCCAACACGAGAGTAGCGCATTAGACCACGCGGATACCGAAACGGGTATGTAGTTTTCTTATGTAATCGACTGAAAATTGCTGCAAACTCAACCTGTTGCCGATCCCCGGTATATAGGCTACATACAAATTCAAGAAGATAAAAGTTTCGAGAATAATAATAATAATATTTAGCACCGCGTCTTACTACCCGTTCGGTTTATACGCTTAAGCATTAATTACGCTAATGGATTAGGAATTGGGAGGGTTGAATTCAGAGGAAGTGAACCCGCATTTGCGTGGAGGGAGAGTGGAAAACCATTTAGGAAAAAACCACCCCCAGTTCACCCGACCGAGATTCGAACCTCGATCTCCCCGTCCTCGGCGGTCGATCTCAACACGACTGGCGCGTTAGCCAACTACGCCACCGAGGCGGGTAAGTAAGTTTCGAGAAAGGATGAGAGAAAACGAAAGGGGGAGGGGGGGGGGGGAGGAAGGTTCCCATTTTCGCATTTTGAAAAGGAATAACTAACTAAACCAGCCAATTTAACTTCCATCACAACTGTTCCGGGGTTTGTTTCCGAGCCGTCCAGAGACACGACAGGGCAGACAGGCCAGCCAACCTATGAGAACAGAAACTTTCCCCCAAGGGGGTACAACATTATGAAACGTTACCTTGGTCTCACCATGAAATGGACCGTGAATAAAACGGGGGAATTAAAATCGCTGCTATAACGCGTGCGTCTGAAGCGTGAAGTCTGTGGTAGGTGTGGTGCAGGGTTCGAGTCTTCGGATCAGGAAAGGGGGAGTAGATTGTTTTTTACTTTAGTGGCGTGTCGTGGAAATGTTTTCAGGGTACACAAATGTTGTTTAAAAAAAAAAACTGTACCTGTGATATGTTCTCTCCCCATTTGACCGGTCACACATAGCAGTGTAGTGGAGTGTTGCCAGGGTAAGCAGAGCTTGTTAGAACTGTACCTGTGATATGTTCTCTCCCACTCTGTCCCCATTTGACCAGTCATACATAGCAGTGTAGTGGAGTGTTGCCAGGGTAAGCAGAGCTTGTTACAACTGTACCTGTGATATGTTCTATCCCGCTCTGTCCCCATTTGACCAGTCATACATAGCAGTGTAGTGGAGTGTTGCCAGGGTAAGCAGAGCTTGTTACAACTGTACCTGTGATATATTCTCTCCCACTCTGTCCCCATTTGACCGGTCACACATAGCAGTGTAGTGGAGTGTTGCCAGGGTAAGCAGAGCTTGTTAAAACTGTACCTGTGATATGTTCTCTCCCACTCTGTCCCCATTTGACCAGTTATACATAGCAGTGTAGTGGAGTGTTGCCAGGGTAAGCAGAGCTTGTTACAACTGTACCTGTGATATGTTCTATCCCATTCTGCCATTCTGTCCCCATTTGACCAATCATACATATTATGCTCCGCTCCACACACCTAACATGGGAATGTATTTCCACCCAATGAGTGCACTAATAAGTGAGAGAACAATTCACAGCCACAGTTTGGACAAGTTTTGCTTACCCTGGCAACACACTACGCCACGACACTATTTTACTTGGGCGGGTTAGGTTATAAGGCTGTGAAGTGGGATCCTTAGAAATCTTCATGAGCCTTCTTCCAATAAAAATAATTTTATTAAGTAATATATATATATATAAAAAGCCCTTTTTATTATTATTTTAGGCTTTTTAAATGTACTCAATAATATGTATAAAACAAAATAACTAAAAGAGATTTATTTAAAGTAGCTCGTGGATTTCTGAAGTTTTTTTTCGAAAAATGTGTTTTGGATGCCTCTCTTTAAAAAAATGTGTTACTGGCAGCGAATAATACTTTGTTTTTATAGCCTTGACATTACTTTAGTATCAAATAATAAAATTATTTCTAATTTATAATACTTCGATCAGAAATCGCAGCAAAACCCTCACCGATTCATACAAATCTTCACTAAGTTCCCGTTAATCAAATCAATGAGATATTTGTGTAATTCTAGTCCTTCCGTCTCATTGAAATCACCAGCAGGAAAGTTCATTTCCTAAGCGCTCGTTGAAGTCACTAAAGTCCTTCCTTCTCATTGAAATCACCAGCAGGAAAGTTCATTTCCTAAGCGCTCGTTGAAGTCACTAAAGTCCTTCCTTCTCATTGAAATCACCAGCAGGAAAGTTCATTTCCTAAGCGCTCGTTGAAGTCACTAAAGTCCTTCCTTCTCATTGAAATCACCAGCAGGAAAGTTCATTTCCTAAGCGCTCGTTGAAGTCACTAAAGTCCTTCCTTCTCATTGAAATCACCAGCAGGAAAGTTCATTTCCTAAGCGCTCGTTGAAGTCACTAAAGTCCTTCCTTCTCATTGAAATCACCAGCAGGAAAGTTCATTTTCTTAGCGCTCGTTGAAGTCACTAAATTCCTTCCTTCTCATTGAAATCACCAGCAGGATAGTTCATTTTCTAAGCGCTCGTTGAAGTCACTTAACTATCAACAAAGTGCGAAGGACGACAGCTACAAAAGCTAATAAACCTAATTTTGTATTGTCATACGTCAAGTCATGCTCTCACTCATGGTAGATACCTAAATTATTATACCACTAAAATACAGTATTTACCAGCATCGCGGACTAAAAGTCAAGCTCATGTAGTCTGGTTTGCTGGTGACGGGTAGGTTAAGATTCGAACTCCACAAATGTGGTGACATTTTATCTTTTACCCAACCTTTTTCAATCCTTTCCCCATTAGAATAATTAAATGTTTATAGCCCGGCTAGGTAGCAAGGCATAAAGCAAATAATATTAGCATTTTTTTACTGTTATTAGTTGGGGATAACTAGAACGTTCTGGTCCGTCCGATAATATCTAACACGACTTACGAACTAACTTAAATCTAGAACAGACACATCACTAAATACCCTGGCCGTTAATATAGGCCTATTAATGTGAAAGGGGGAAGCACCAATTCAACCAAAGATAAAATTATCGGTCATACTGAGAATCGAGACTAGCACATTTAATTCAGAGGTAGACTAGCTACTGACTATGTTAAACTGTTATTATTATTATTATTATTATTATTATTATTTAGCACCGCATCTTACTACCCGTTCAGGTTATACGCTTAAGTACTAATTACACTAATGGATTAGGAATTGGGAAGGTTGAATTTAGAGGAAGTGAACCCGCATTTGCGTGGAAGGAGAGTGAAAACCATTTAGGAAAAACCACCCCCAGTTCACCCGACCGAGATTCAAACCTCGATCTCCCCGTCCTCGGCGGTCGAGCTCAACACGACTGGCGCGTTAGCCAACTACGTCACCGAGGCGTGTGTTAAACTGTTGAAACAATAAATTTGTTAAATGTTATCTACGACGCAAGTTTATATTTCCTCAAAAAAATCCTTTCTAACTTTATGTATTTGCATCAAGTATTTACCACATGTTCGGGTGGTCGGCATCTTCACACGATCGGGTTTGGGATGAGGTAGATCTAGTTCTAATGTATAAGTAACGTACCCGCATTTGAGTGGAGGGAGGGTGAGGAAACTGTTAAGTAAATGCCACCACACCTGACTTGGGTTCGAACCCAGTTTTCACCATCATCACAGTTCAGCCTCTTGCAATAATGACAACCTTATCCATGCTACTACCGAAACGAGTTCCTACTCTTTTTTATTTGTTTGTACTTTCGTTGACATTGCTGTCTGTTGTTGCATTTACATTCCTCATGTCTGTACCTGTCAAGAGGTGAAGTGTTGTGGAGGTAGCTACCCCCACCCCCAAAATAGCTAGAGAAAGGCCTCGCACCCCATAAAAAAAACAAGAACACCCTTGTTTAGGTAGCCAGCCAGAAACCACCATTAGAAACTTTTACCGACTTCCAAAACTTTCCAAGAACAGTTTCCTCAACTCTGAACCAAAATTCAAGGTGGACTAACAGTGGCGCAACTTTTTGAAATATCTAGGCTTACAATAAAGAATGGAAGATCCACTTCTCTCACAATCAAATGCATTTTGTTTTTAAAACGGTTCTTTATAACATGAGTGTTGATTATTATTATTATTATTTTATTTACATCACATCCTTCTAACCTATTCAGGTTAAACGCAAATTTACTAATCACGCTAATGATCTAAGGATAAGAAAGGTTGAATTCAGAGAAAGTGTAGCCACATTTGCGTGGAGAGTGGAAAACCATTTAAGAAAAACCCTCCCTCAGTGCACCCAAACGGGATTCGAAACCCCAGCTCGCTGTGATCGGTAGTCTTGTCCGACACGAGAGAGTGATGCCTTAGACCATGCGGCCACTGAAGCGGGTAATTATTATTATTTATTATGTAAGCTTGTAAGGTACTATTGTACTTTTCAGTGCTGGCTTGTCATAAGTGTCACGACTGTTGGCCAGCACTATAATAAATGAAATTGAAACTATTATTAAATGTAGTCCTGTATTTTAGTTAAGGTATTTTAGCTTTGTAGAATTTTGTGGAGCATCTACAGTTTTAAGATTTCTATTTGTATAAATTTCTCTTTGAATTTGAATTTTATATTTCTCCTTGTATTTGAGGTTTATATTTCTCCTTGTATTTGAATTTTATATTTCTCCTTGTATTTTAAGTTTATATTTCTCCTTGTATTTGAATTTATATTTCTCCTTGTATTTTAAGTTTATATTTCTCCTTGTATTTGAATTTTATATTTCTCCTTGTATTTTAAGTTTATATTTCTCCTTGTATTTGAAGTTTATATTTTTTCCTTATTGGTCAAGTTAGACAGAAAATAAATAACAAAAGAATTCAATATTAAACAGTACATTTTCTTTCAAAGAGATCAACCCCTAGTTTACCAGTCTTTTAAGACGTCAGTCTCACTATATATGTTAAAATTTTAAAATATACGCCCGCCGTAGTTTCTCGATCGATTGCTTATAATTTTAAATTCAAAACACGCGTCAAGAGATATCAAACAAAACTCTTAACGAGCGGCCGCCATCTCTAAACGGATAGTCAGAACGCACATACGTCGTTCGACCAAGGCTCGGAGGATCTCCCCGACAAATGTCGTCCTGAATTGGTCCACGCATTGGTCAGTGATCGCAGAACAAACAGACGGAACAGAAGAAATCTCAAATGGTCAAGTTAGAACATGACCAATATTCAACAACTGTTGAGATTGCTATGCCTATAAAATTAAGCTAAGCGTATCTACAGAAACTATTTATTTTTATCCTTGAAAAAGTTTTTCGTCATAAAAACAGTAAATAAAAAATGCGAACCTTGCGTTTTCCACGCCCGTGAGCTAACGTAATTAAAGGGAAACATCAAAATGTAAATAATATAACGATATTAAACGTGTGTCTTAGTCCATGACTCACTGTGTTTGACATGTGGCCGATCACACCTGTGTCCGATCACAAACATGTGGCCAATCACACACCTATGTCCGATCACAAACATGTGGCCGATCACAAACCCATAAACGATCACAAACTTGTAGCCGATCACAGATCCATGAATGATCACAAACCTGTGGCCGATCACAGACCCATGAATGATCACAAACCTGTGGCCGATCACAGACCCATGAATGATTACAAACATGTGGCCAATCACAAACCGGTGGACGATCACAGACCCATGAATGATCACAAACCTGGGCCGATCACAGACCCATGGATGATCAAAAACCCATGAACGATCACAAGCCTGTGGCCGATCACAAACCTGTGGCCAATCACAAACCCATGAATGATCACAAACCTGTGGCCAATCACAAACCTGTGGCCGATCACAGACCCATGAATGATCACACACATGTGGCCGATCACAAGCCTGTGGCCGATCACAAACCTGTGGCCGATCACAAACCTGTGGCCAATCACAAACCTGTGGTCAATCACAAACCTGTGGCCGATAACAGACCCATGAATGATCACAAACCTGTGGCCGATCACAAACCCATTAACGATCACAGTTTTTAACGAAGGAACACACACACCACTCGTCATACAATCCAATCCGACTAAACTTTGTGACTGCCAAGATCTTGAGAACTCGTTTTTCTACATTCCAACTCAGATTTAGAGCCAAACCTTTCACAAAATACAAAAGCTGCCCTTCTCCCCTCACAAAACATTTATTTTTATTGTACCTTTGTTGTTGTTTTTCATCTTGTGAATCTAAAACAAACTAGGAAACGATGTTTGTGTAAAAAACGATGGCGTTGAAAGAATATGCACATTTCTAAGAACTCCTTAAAAACATGTTATTTTTTATAATATAGGCCTATTAATCAGCTCTCTTAGATGCAAACAACTCATTTCAGGAACAGTTTCGTTGCTTAAGAGTTATAGATCTATTACAACATTTGAGATATATGTATATTGTATAAAAATATATAACTACCTAGCCCGGCGTATCAAAACAATTTTGACCTTGAGAGAGTGTGTATTGTGACGATTCTATCAAAACAATTTTGACGTATTTTCCTTGTGGTTACACAATGTTGTTTTCTTATCCTCCGATATTGCCTTAGGCTATACACCGTTTGGACACTATACACCGTTTATTCTAAGAAGGTAGAAACTGTAAGGTATAGTCCGTTTTCGATAAGAAGGGAGAATTAAACTTTTCAGGGAACCCCCACTGGGTCAAAACACTTTGTGTTAATAGAAGGAGCATTGATGGGGCCCCAAATTGTCTGTTTGGTATCTACAGGGGGGTGTGCGGCCGGCGTGTAAGAGACAGACAGGTTTTGTATGATTAAAACATTTCTGAAAGGTCTAGAGCCCAACTAGGATTCTAGTAGTAAAAAAAGGCCTGGGAAAATTGAGCTGCGTAGTAGTCCTGTGGCGTGAGATAGACTGTCGAGGTTCGAATCTCACTGGGGTGGTTTGTGTGTTAACTCAACCTTCCCGATTCTTAATCCATTAGCGCGACAAAGCATCTTGCTACAGAATATTTGACATCGTTGAGAGTATTTAAAGACTTAATATAATATTAATTTTAGCGAATGTAAACCAAATAAGTTGTTATTGAATCTTACTATTTCATTCTGATTACACGTTTATGTGCTAAATAATCGGGGAACAGACACAGTTTCAAACCTAATATTCTATGTTAAGAATATATACTACCCGTCTAGGTTACAAACAAGTAAAACAGTCTGAATATCGAAAAAAAAAGTATTTAACTTATTAAATGTTCCATAAAGTTTAAGAAACAAATCGTAGCACTATTTTGTCTTTGAATAATACTACCCGTCTAGATGATAAGCAAATAAAACATTTTTGATTATTTAATAATTAATTATCATATTTAATGTTCCATAAAGCATAGGAAACTAGTGATAGAAGCCTTTCATAAATTTACCCTGTGGGGGGTTATACATGTACAAAGAGGAATTCAACGACCTTAAGTGAAAAGGAGAAACTAAACAATCTTCCAAAAACCTTGACTTTGGTTGTCCTAAACACCCGGATAGGGAAAATTGTTTAAAAAACAACTTTCTGGGAACTTGTAATTACCTAGTTTACAACTCGGAGTATATGTAAAGGTAAGAGGGTTGAGGGGCTTGTAGAGGAAGGTGGAGGAGGGAGGCGGATAGAACACCTATTTAAGACCTCTCTGCAACCCTGCTAACCGTTATAAATGGTTGAGCATCACCATGGATATTCTCAATAAACTTCAAAACGTGTCGTGCTGCGTGCAGAAGCAGGTGAAGTTGAGTGAATTAGATATAGGCATACCATATCCGATTAAGAGTTTCAAATCGGTAACAACAAAGTTTGGTAGAAAGATCATCGCGCAACTGCAAAATAACGAATTCACCTATCTTCCTAGTCGCATCTCTGAATCATTCAACGACGAAGAGCTGCAAGAGCTGAATACTAAGAAGCTGGCGCTGGTATACAAAGGGGTCGCCGGTAATACATCGGACATCTCGTTTAAAGGTTGGTTCAAACTTTGATTATTTAGAATGTTACACTTGAGCAGGTACTGGATCATTATAGTCAGCCTATTTAACACAATCTGTCTAAGCCGCCACTGCTCTGAGAATCGGGACTGTAATGCTAGACCTTCGAACCAGGAGTACAAGTAGCTGAATAAACAAATGAACTTGTGTCTTTTAACAGGTGCAGTCGGATGTGAATGCTGACTTTATCTGTTCATATATAACATTTAGCTCATACTTTTTTCGATTATTTTCTGTTTCAGAGGTAGTGTCCGATCTCGCGGATGCTAACCGTGATCCTTGGGAGCTCGATATATCCAAGACGTTCGAGAAAGAGCGACAGCAGAAACGTCCTGTTATGGGAGAAGAATCTCAGGCTATCGTGAAACCAGAGTTTACAGTTCGTGACAAGAAGAAAAAAAAAGAATCCAACAAGTAATAGTCTGTTTATTGTGTTAGATTAGATTGTGTTTTATTTCCAAGACATTTGTTTAATATGACATGTTAGATTTCAACTATATAAACCAGGCTTTGTTGATAAGTTAGGTTTGATTTGCTTATGTTTAATCATGTATTCGAGATATTTGTTTAATATACCAAGTTAAATTTGTTTGTGTGTTTATCTTGTGTTAGGTTAAAAACGAACTTGTAAATTTCCTTAACCAATGAGTTTATGTTAAAAGCAATAATTTTATACTCAAACTTAAAACATTATTACCAGGGTCTAACTCGACTCTACTCTGGGGATATTACACCATTCCAACATCAGATGAGCTTTCTCTCTCTCTCTCTCTCTCCAAGATCAAATTTAAGAGTTTAGGTTAAGATATTGAACTTTAACTAGGATATCTGTTTATTATGTTAGATTAGATTGTGTTTTATTTCCAAGACATTTGTTTAATATGACATGTTAGATTTCAACTATATAAACCAGACTTTGTTTGATAAGTTAGGTTTGATTTGTTTATGTTTAATCGTGTATTCGAGATATTTGTTTAATATACCAAGTTAAATTTGTTTGTGTGTTTAATCATGTGTTAGGTTAAAAAACGAAATTGTAACTTTCCTTAACCAATGAGTTTATGTTAAAAGAAATAATTTTATACTCAAACTTAAAGTGTTAATAAAACCTATCTGAATATCATGTTTGTCCTTTTTAATATAGTATAGACATACCCTCTCTACTAGGTTATATGCTGTTGCTGACATGATTTGACAGGAATAAACAGAGGTTTAAAATTTATTTTCAAAAGTTATATGGGTAATAGTTATACAACAAGAAAGATTAATGATTGTGCTGAAAAGTTCAGTTGAGTTTGCATTGGTAGTGACCATTGAAGTTTTGAAAGTTATATTTTTATCCAAATAATTATTTAGCTTAGATTCAAGACGCGGTTTTCTTTTAGACCTAGGTGTGTCGGCTTCAATCACTGGAAATGTGTGTGCTATAGCTTCTTTGGATTATAGGTCTATATGTACCATTCGCCATTATTAAACATTCTATCCTCTACTAGCAGTAGTTAAATTTATTGGTACTTTGTTTAAAAATCTGTAATTATAAAAAATATACATTATTTAACTGCTATTTTTCCTTTAGAAAAAATTATACAGTGTTATTTGACACGACAAACACCCCCCCAGATATATTTTAAACAAAAATTTTGGAGCCATATTCACTAAATTTAAAAAAAACCAGTAATCAGTCAAGTATACTTAAACATAATGTCCTGAAAAACAAGCAGAGTTTTATTTGTCATGTCAAACACTCCCCAAATATTTCACTACAATCAAAATTGCTTTAACCATTTACAAATATTTTAAGTTTTAACGACATATTGATAAGTAATTTACCATTTATTTAAGGGTCGAAATTAAAATCCTAAAACCATCCTGAGCTATGATCATACACAATCTTAATATTAAGTTTGACCAAAATACAATAAAACATTTCATCTGTAGACTCTGGGACAGACATTGAGATATATTACATTCTAAGTTTCACTTTTGCTTCCGGAGCAAATAAAACGTCAAGTTTGTCATAATCTTGAAATAGTAAATGTTTATGATTACAAATATCTTATTATTATGATAAGGTATCTAATAAAACCCTTTATTGTAGATTGAAAATAGTCAAGATAATTAAACCAAAATGTCATTTACTTATAGGAGTTTAAGTAAACAATTTTGTTCAAGTTGGAAATATTAAAAACCTTAAACAATAACATATATGAGAGCAGTTATGAATACGAAATTTAAATGTACAAGGTATTTTATTCATTGCTAATAATCAATAATATATTGTTTTATACAAATTAGCTTTGGTATTAGGTTTTAATGCCGGAGTGATTTTCGTATCTTTCAGATTTTGCCCACAGAAAAATTCAGGCAATTTCTTTATATATTAAATGTTTTAAATATATTTAACGCTTAAGATTGCGGAAATTTTAAGAATGACAATTATGTTGCTATTTGTTTTTCTTAGTCTTTTTCACATTCTATAAACATTTTGAGCATTTTTTAAAAAACAAAATAAAATAATTGAAAAAAGATAGTTATTAAAATAAGAATTTCTAGTTACCATATTTTTTAATTTGTTTATTACACGTGTCAACAATGCCAGAGTGGTAAATGTGAGTAGTTTATAATTTTAACTAATGTAAGGCGTCGCGCATGCGCGTGCGCGCGCACACACACACACACACACACACACACACACACACACACACATATTCATTTATAGATTATAATTGCTGTGACGTTATATTGATACCCTGCCAAAGAGAAAGTAAAGTAAACGAATTTAATTATTTTATCCATAATGTTTGAGACCAGCTTATAGGCTAAATAATACTTGTATTTATAGGATAGGAATGGGTTCCACAAAATGGATTAATTTGGCAAAATCATGTAGACTTTGGTCTTGGTACAACTGGAGTAGCATTTTCAAATAATAATAATTCATGGACTAATATGGATGTACATGTACAGGACAATACTAATCATTTTCCAATATTAAGTTCGTTAACTAAAAATAGAGAAGCTTTAGTATGGAATCACGGTGTGCCACGACCGAGGATTGAACCCCCGGACCCTCAGCACAGAAGTCCGACACCTTACCCCTAGACCACCAGGTCACCTTAAATAGTGGTAAAGAGATGATATTTGCTAGAGTCAAAGGGTATTCTAGTGATTGTTATTCTATTTTAGGAACAAATAGGGGGAATATTAATAGATACATATGGAACTCCTAAACCTGCCGATTCTCAACAACAAGTTAATATTCAAAGACCTCGGAGAACAGTTGATACAGAAACTAAACCAGGTCCCTCAGCTCCAAAGAAAAAAAAAACAAATTCAGGAGGTACAGGATATGGTTAGGAATTATGAACATAATGTGTAAAGTAAACAAACATTGTACATTTTATAATATATATTATTCATCAATAAAATTACAAACATATATATATATATTTATTATTTCCCAAACACCAAAATCCTTAAATAATAGATTGAGTTTTTTAGAAACCCAAGGCAAGTCACTGTGACGAACATCCCGAACCTCCTAAGGACCTAAAAACATTTCACTATTTGATGCCATTAAAAATGCATTTTTATTAATTATAGCATCACCTTTATGTTTAACACTAACATTGATAGCATCACCACTAAATAAACTCTTCATATGTTCACAATAGCTAATCTATCGGATCATCAATTATTACTACACGTTTATTGTAACAGTCTTGTAATACAAATTGAGATAATTTATTGTTTTTGCTACAATAACCTAAGCATCTGCAAAAAAGTTGATTTCAATGAATTTGGATCACCATATAAGTAAATTACACAACATTTTTCGTTATATCTATCCAAAACTCTATATAAATTTTTTTAAATTCACCAATCATTTCTTGATCCTGTCCAAATTGAAAGTTTAGCCATAAATTTACAATATGTCTAGTTTCATCTATTGAAAGATAATAATTATCAAAATTTCCTAAAGATTTGAAGACAATTCTTTCCACAGGCATTTGAGGATTTTGATTAGTTAGCCAAAGATAAATTTCATTAAAGGTCATTTGAGTAATTTTAGTTTCAACATTATGTAAAATTATTTGATAGTTATTTTCAGTCACATCATAATAATATAATTTTAAATATTCCTGATCTAAAAGACAATTTTTTTTATTGTAACAAATATATTAATTAATAAGGACTGCTCGATTGATTGGAATATCTTTTTTCCCCGAGAAACGGTCGGTTTTCTGGGTGAGACTTCAACTCCTCCATTTCCTTTACGTTGGCTCGAATCAGGTTCTGTAAATGAGACTCCTTCGGTGTTGGAAATAGAGAGTTTAGATTCCCCAAAACCGAAGATCTATCGCACAATTCTTCCAAGCATTCTGCTTGCCCACACAATGCTTAGGATAGATCTTCGGTTTTGGGGAATCTAAACTCTCTATTTCCAACACCGAAGGAGTCTCATTTACAGAACCTGATTCGAGCCAACGTAAAGGAAATGGAGGAGTTGAAGTCTCACCCAGAAAACCGACCGTTTCTCGGGGAAAAAAGATATTCCAATCAATCGAGCAGTCCTTATTAATTAATATATTTGTTACAATAAAAAAAATTGTCTTTTAGATCAGGAATATTTAAAATTATATTATTATGATGTGACTGAAAATAACTATCAAATAATTTTACATAATGTTGAAACTAAAATTACTCAAATGACCTTTAATGAAATTTATCTTTGGCTAACTAATCAAAATCCTCAAATGCCTGTGGAAAGAATTGTCTTCAAATCTTTAGGAAATTTTGTAATTATTATCTTTCAATAGATGAAACTAGACATATTGTAAATTTATGGCTAAACTTTCAATTTGGACAGGATCAAGAAATGATTGGTGAATTTAAAAAAAATTTATATAGAGTTTTGGATAGATATAACGAAAAATGTTGTGTAATTTACTTATATGGTGATCCAAATTCATTGAAATCAACTTTTTTGCAGATGCTTAGGTTATTGTAGCAAAAACAATAAATTATCTCAATTTGTATTACAAGACTGTTACAATAAACGTGTAGTAATAATTGATGATCCGATAGATTAGCTATTGTGAGCATATGAAGAGTTTATTTAGTGGTGATGCTATCAATGTTAGTGTTAAACATAAAGGTGATGCTATAATTAATAAAAATGCATTTTTAATGGCATCAAATAGTGAAATGTTTTTAGGTCCTTAGGAGGTTCGGGATGTTCGTCACAGTGACTTGCCTTGGGTTTCTAAAAAACTCAATCTATTATTTAAGGATTTTGGTGTTTGGGAAATAATAAATATATATTATGTTTGTAATTTTATTGATGAATAATATATATTATAAAATGTACAATGTTTGTTTACTTTACACATTATGTTCATAATTCCTAACCATATCCTGTACCTCCTGAATTTGTTTTTTTTTTTCTTTGGAGCTGAGGGACCTGGTTTAGTTTCTGTATCAACTGTTCTCCGAGGTCTTTGAATATTAACTTGTTGTTGAGAATCGGCAGGTTTAGGAGTTCCATATGTATCTATTAATATTCCCCCTATTTGTTCCTAAAATAGAATAACAATCACTAGAATACCCTTTGACTCTAGCAAATATCATCTCTTTACCACTATTTAAGGTGACCTGGTGGTCTTAGGGGTAAGGTGTCGGACTTCTGTGCTGAGGGTCCGGGGGTTCAATCCTCGGTCGTGGCACACCGTGATTCCATACTAAAGCTTCTCTATTTTTAGTTAACGAACTTAATATTGGAAAATGATTAGTATTGTCCTGTACATGTACATCCATATTAGTCCATGAATTATTATTATTTGAAAATGCTACTCCAGTTGTACCAAGACCAAAGTCTACATGATTTTGCCAAATTAATCCATTTTGTGGAACCCATTCCTATCCTATAAATACAAGTATTATTTAGCCTATAAGCTGGTCTCAAACATTATGGATAAAATAATTAAATTCGTTTACTTTACTTTCTCTTTGGCAGGGTATCAATATAACGTCACAGCAATTATAATCTATAAATGAATATGTGTGTGTGTGTGTGTGTGTGTGTGTGTGTGTGTGCGCGCGCACGCGCATGCGCGACGCCTTACATTAGTTAAAATTATAAACTACTCACATTTACCACTCTGGCATTGTTGACACGTGTAATAAACAAATTAAAAAATATGGTAACTAGAAATTCTTATTTTAATAACTATCTTTTTTCAATTATTTTATTTTGTTTTTTAAAAAATGCTCAAAATGTTTATAGAATGTGAAAAAGACTAAGAAAAACAAATAGCAACATAATTGTCATTCTTAAAATTTCCGCAATCTTAAGCGTTAAATATATTTAAAACATTTAATATATAAAGAAATTGCCTGAATTTTTCTGTGGGCAAAATCTGAAAGATACGAAAATCACTCCGGCATTAAAACCTAATACCAAAGCTAATTTGTATAAAACAATATATTATTGATTATTAGCAATGAATAAAATACCTTGTACATTTAAATTTCGTATTCATAACTGCTCTCATGTATGTTATTGTTTAAGGTTTTTAATATTTCCAACTTGAACAAAATTGTTTACTTAAACTCCTATAAGTAAATGACATTTTGGTTTAATTATCTTGACTATTTTCAATCTACAATAAAGGGTTTTATTAGATACCTTATCATAATAATAAGATATTTGTAATCATAAACATTTACTATTTCAAGATTATGACAAACTTGACGTTTTATTTGCTCCGGAAGCAAAAGTGAAACTTAGAATGTAATATATCTCAATGTCTGTCCCAGAGTCTACAGATGAAATGTTTTATTGTATTTTGGTCAAACTTAATATTAAGATTCTGTATGATCATAGCTCAGGATGGTTTTAGGATTTTAATTTCGACCCTTAAATAAATGGTAAATTACTTATCAATATGTCGTTAAAACTTAAAATATTTGTAAATGGTTAAAGCAATTTTGATTGTAGTGAAATATTTGGGGAGTGTTTGACATGACAAATAAAACTGCTGCTTGTTTTTCAGGACATTATGTTTAAGTATACTTGACTGATTACTGGTTTTTTTTAAATTTAGTGAATATGGCTCCAAAATTTTTGTTTAAAATATATCTGGGGGGGTGTTTGTCGTGTCAAATAACACTGTATAATTTTTTCTAAAGGAAAAATAGCAGTTAAATAATGTATATTTTTTTATAATTACAGATTTTTAAACAAAGTACCAATAAATTTAACTACTGCTAGTAGAGGATAGAATGTTTAATAATGGCGAATGGTACATATAGACCTATAATCCAAAGAAGCTATAGCACACACATTTCCAGTGATTGAAGCCGACACACCTAGGTCTAAAAGAAAACCGCGTCTTGAATCTAAGCTAAATAATTATTTGGATAAAAATATAACTTTCAAAACTTCAATGGTCACTACCAATGCAAACTCAACTGAACTTTTCAGCACAATCATTAATCTTTCTTCTTGTATAACTATTACCCATATAACTTTTGAAAATAAATTTTAAACCTCTGTTTATTCCTGTCAAATCATGTCAGCAACAGCATATAACCTAGTAGAGAGGGTATGTCTATACTATATTAAAAAGGACAAACATGATATTCAGATAGGTTTTATTAACACTTTAAGTTTGAGTATAAAATTATTTCTTTTAACATAAACTCATTGGTTAAGGAAAGTTACAATTTCGTTTTTTAACCTAACACATGATTAAACACACAAACAAATTTAACTTGGTATATTAAACAAATATCTCGAATACACGATTAAACATAAACAAATCAAACCTAACTATATCAAACAAAGTCTGGTTTATATAGTTTGAAATCTAACATGTCATATTAAACAAAATGTCTTTGGAAATAAAACACAATCTAATCTAAACACAATAAACAGACTATTACTTGTTGGATTCTTTTTTTATTTATTCTTCTTGTCACGAACTGTAAACTCTGGGTTTTCACGATAGCCTGAGATTCTTCTCCCATAACAGGACGTTTCTGCTGTCGCTCTTTCTCGAACGTCTTGGATATATCGAGCTCCCAAGGATCACGGTTAGCATCCGCGAGATCGGACACTACCTCTGAAACAGAAAATAATCGAAAAAAGTATGAGCTAAATGTTATATATGAACAGATAAAGTCAGCATTCACATCCGACTGCACCTGTTAAAAGACACAAGTTCATTTGTTTATTCAGCTACTTGTACTCCTGGTTCGAAGGTCTAGCATTACAGTCCCGATTCTCAGAGCAGTGGCGGCTTAGACAGATTGTGTTAAATAGGCTGACTATAATGATCCAGTACCTGCTCAAGTGTAACATTCTAAATAATCAAAGTTTGAACCAACCTTTAAACGAGATGTCCGATGTATTACCGGCGACCCCTTTGTATACCAGCGCCAGCTTCTTAGTATTCAGCTCTTGCAGCTCTTCGTCGTTGAATGATTCAGAGATGCGACTAGGAAGATAGGTGAATTCGTTATTTTGCAGTTGCGCGATGATCTTTCTACCAAACTTTGTTGTTACCGATTTGAAACTCTTAATCGGATATGGTATGCCTATATCTAATTCACTCAACTTCACCTGCTTCTGCACGCAGCACGACACGTTTTGAAGTTTATTGAGAATATCCATGGTGATGCTCAACCATTTATAACGGTTAGCAGGGTTGCAGAGAGGTCTTAAATAGGTGTTCTATCCGCCTCCCTCCTCCACCTTCCTCTACAAGCCCCTCAACCCTCTTACCTTTACATATACTCCGAGTTGTAAACTAGGTAATTACAAGTTCCCAGAAAGTTGTTTTTTAAACAATTTTCCCTATCCGGGTGTTTAGGACAACCAAAGTCAAGGTTTTTGGAAGATTGTTTAGTTTCTCCTTTTCACTTAAGGTCGTTGAATTCCTCTTTGTACATGTATAACCCCCCACAGGGTAAATTTATGAAAGGCTTCTATCACTAGTTTCCTATGCTTTATGGAACATTAAATATGATAATTAATTATTAAATAATCAAAAATGTTTTATTTGCTTATCATCTAGACGGGTAGTATTATTCAAAGACAAAATAGTGCTACGATTTGTTTCTTAAACTTTATGGAACATTTAATAAGTTAAATACTTTTTTTTTCGATATTCAGACTGTTTTACTTGTTTGTAACCTAGACGGGTAGTATATATTCTTAACATAGAATATTAGGTTTGAAACTGTGTCTGTTCCCCGATTATTTAGCACATAAACGTGTAATCAGAATGAAATAGTAAGATTCAATAACAACTTATTTGGTTTACATTCGCTAAAATTAATATTATATTAAGTCTTTAAATACTCTCAACGATGTCAAATATTCTGTAGCAAGATGCTTTGTCGCGCTAATGGATTAAGAATCGGGAAGGTTGAGTTAACACACAAACCACCCCAGTGAGATTCGAACCTCGACAGTCTATCTCACGCCACAGGACTACTACGCAGCTCAATTTTCCCAGGCCTTTTTTTACTACTAGAATCCTAGTTGGGCTCTAGACCTTTCAGAAATGTTTTAATCATACAAAACCTGTCTGTCTCTTACACGCCGGCCGCACACCCCCCTGTAGATACCAAACAGACAATTTGGGGCCCCATCAATGCTCCTTCTATTAACACAAAGTGTTTTGACCCAGTGGGGGTTCCCTGAAAAGTTTAATTCTCCCTTCTTATCGAAAACGGACTATACCTTACAGTTTCTACCTTCTTAGAATAAACGGTGTATAGTGTCCAAACGGTGTATAGCCTAAGGCAATATCGGAGGATAAGAAAACAACATTGTGTAACCACAAGGAAAATACGTCAAAATTGTTTTGATAGAATCGTCACAATACACACTCTCTCAAGGTCAAAATTGTTTTGATACGCCGGGCTAGGTAGTTATATATTATTAATATAATTAAAATAATTAATGTGCTCAAACATTGTTACAGATCTATCTTAGGGATAAATAATAAATTTACTATTTAATAAAACCTTTTAGAGAACATTCTAAAAAAAGTAGGCCTAAGTAAAGAGCACTTTATAGGATATAAAAAGAGAAGTTGGAATTTATGGTTTTAGTAACTAAATACAGTAATGTAAATTGAGATTTTAAAAAAATTAACAATTCATGAACTAAAACATTAGACAAAGTAAAAATCACTAAACATTATAAAAACATAAATGTATAATATATTAACTGGTGCTAGAAATTTAAATTGAAAGAATAAGTTAGGAAGATGTAATATTATAAAATATTTAATTATATGTCAGTGATTTAAATGGATAAGTTATGTCAGATAAAGATTAAAAAAACATTAAACCCATTTTTAAAAGACATAAATATAATAACAAAGAATAATAATAATTATTATTCATATGGAAAAATAATTTTTTTAAAAATAATGTGTTTGGCAGATAAACTATAACTTGGGATATTAAATGTATATAGATATCAATAAATATAAAATAATGAAATTTTAAAATAAATGTACTTTTATTGATTCACATAGAGTTTGTGGAAAAATAATAGCCAAAAGAAGGAAATTAAACGTGAAAAATAATAATACTTATTTAATAAAAGTAACAAACCACACGATTTGATTTAATGTATTCTTATTTTTCGAGAAAACTGTTTCCCTGACATACGATTCGTTCGTTCATTATATTTTTGTTTGCATGCGACGGCCACGAACGAAATAACGAAACAACTACCAAACATGAATTCCCGATAAAACCATACAATCTTAGACGATAAACTTTTATTGTGACCCCTTAACTGATTCAAACATTCCGACAGGGGAGAAAAACTCGATTGGACGAACTATTTTCGTTGTCCAATTAAGAAGTTAGGGATGATTGATCCAGGTGGTGGAAAGGGGGGGGGGCAGGAACCCAAAACGATAAGTCATAAAACACAAAATCAACTTATTGACCAACATTGTTTATACAGCCTTAATATTACTATTTTCTTCAGGTAGAACCAGGAAAAAAAAAAGTTAAAAAAAAAACAAGGCCCATATCTTTCAAAATATCGTTAACGAAGCGGGTTTATTGCGAAAAGTTTCAGGGCTGGTATAATTTAATTTCACCAACACGGACATTTTATTGCATTACAACATGCGAAACTGCTTTTATAGAGGGGGCGCTCATTGCTGCCAATATAAATCTCCCAAGGGCAAGAAATTTCCCTTGCGATGACCCGGACTGGCCCGACTGGAGCGCGCCTAGCGGTACATTGCCTCATTAGTGTAAGCTAGCGGAGGCTTGGGCGAATCATGATGTGTGATAGTTCTGAACGTTGATCTCAAAACATGTCAGATGATGTGTATTAGTTCTGAACGTTGATCTCAAAACATGTCAGATGATGTGTATTAGTTCTGAACGTTGATCTCAAAAGCATGTCAGATGATGTGTATTAGTTCTGAACGTTGATCTCAAAGCATGTCAGATGATGTGTATTAGTTCTGAACGTTGATCTCAAACATGTCAGATGATGTGTATTAGTTCTGAACGTTGATCTCAAAACATGTCAGATGATGTGTATTAGTTCGAACGTTGATCTCAAAACATGTCAGATGATGTGTATTAGTTCTGAACGTTGATCTCAAAACATGTCAGATGATGTGTATTAGTTCGAACGTTGATCTCAAAACATGTCAGATGATGTGTATTAGTTCGAACGTTGATCTCAAAACATGTCAGATGATGTGTAATAGTTCCGAACGTTGATCTCAAAACATGTCAGATGATGTGTAATAGTTCCGAACGTTGATCTCAGAACTATCATGTACTTTATTGGTTAGTTCAGAAAATACACCTCAGACCCCAATTCACCCCGCTCTCACCACCAACCTCCACCAAATCTACGTTTTGAGCCCCGTTGGACAATCAGCCCCGGGGCCCTGTTTTAAAACTAATGAAACAAGGCTAGTGTGAGTGACCCACGCGCTTAAATATCGAGACTGATCGAGTCGAGTGAAGGTCCTGTTTTAGATCGAATATTTGGCAATTAGTCCGTCCAGTGTCCGAATTTTTGTTCAACGATTATTGCCAAATCCGTGGAGCAATTTTATCCAAATTGGGCAACTGGACAATCTATAAGCTTAAGTCGAACGACTAATTTATATAGTTTTGAAATCTGTTTATATATGGCAGACATTCAATAAGTGTTTTGTTTAATGGTTCGACACACGGATTTTAATTTAAAATTATAAGCAACCAATCGGGCATCTCATGGTATGTCTCATTCACGGTGAATTACTTCTGAAAGATCTTTTTCCTACCAAAATCCTACTATATATAGCTTTCTGGTAGGAAAAAAGGCCTTTCAGAAAACAATTCCTACGCTGAACAGACTTTATATTTATTCTGAATCTTGACTTATGAGACCTATGTCTTAAACCACGTGGACATTGGTTATTGTATTGAATAT
Source organism: Timema podura (assembly GCA_033556935.1). NCBI lineage: Eukaryota > Metazoa > Arthropoda > Insecta > Phasmatodea > Timematidae > Timema > Timema podura. The sequence continues at coordinate 57,406,846 of JAVRXN010000012.1, read as the reverse complement.
AAGATTATTTTTTTTCCTGTCTAACTTGATAAACAAGAAAAAATGTTAACTTTAGATCCAAAGAGAAATGTTAAGACTGTAGTAAGAATAATCACACGGAGGGAGCGAGGTCTATTGTCCTCAGATGACAGTATTGTGCTGTCAACACTGTTATCTAAGAATCAAGCAAAGTTATAAATTGACAGTTCTGTTATTTAAGAATGTACAGACTCCAACTTCGGTTTTAAACAAAACTTTTAATATTATAACATTATTTGTTGAATATTTCATTTTAATTTTATACTTTTTTTATTCTTTATGACTAATACGAGTATGTGTCATCTGGATCGACAAATTTATTCAAATATACATTCACAATGCCAAATAGGCTTCCTATGAAGTCATCTGTATTGGGGCATTTTACAGCAGTCAATTTGTTATTAATATACATTAGCCATTTCTGAAGGATTCGGAGTAGAAGGCCTGGCGTACTGACTCCACAGCCCTGATTACTACTTTACCGACCATGTGAGCACATTTATTATGAACCACCCGCCTCGGTGTCGTAGTTATCTAACGCGCTAGTCGTGTTGAGCTTGACTGCCAGAGGACGGGGAGATCGAGGTTCGAATCTAGGCTCGGGTGAACTGGGGGTAGTTTTCCCTAAATTGTTTTCCATTCTCCCTCCACGCAAATGCGTGTTCACTTCCTGTATATTCAACCTCCCCAATTCTTAATCCATTAGCGTAATTAGTACTTTAGCGTATAACCGAACGGGTAGTAAGACGCGGTGCTAAATGAATAAAATATTATGAACCATGGGGGCTGTTTAGTTAGCGAGATATTGCCAGTTAGATGTTGCGCTTAAGGCAAATATCGACAAATCCGTTAACAAAACATGAGTTTAGTGTTTACTGCAATTATCACTAAACTATATACTATGACATTATATATATATACTTGTAAACAAGGTGTAACAGTTGACATTTTCCCTCAGAAAAGTCCAACAATCCACATATTTCTGTTGATCACTGAGAGCTAAATGCCCATGAAACGAAAGGAGCGTGGAATGGATCTTTGTGAATAGAATGATGACATTTAAAACTACACATATTGTATTGCCATTTGTATTTTCCTACTCCCCTGTTTTGTTCTCCTATGCGTGTCGGCTCCGCCCAGTAACGTTAAAGAACACTCGGGTTATGTCCAATTGGTACTGAGGATGAAACGGACTCCATTTTGAAAGGCCTTTTTTCCTACCAGAACCATATAATAATATATGTTATTATTATGGTAGGGAAAAAGGGCTTCGAGATTAAAGGGTTTTTTCTAATACCGCGTCTTACTACCCGTTCGGGTTATACGCTTGTGTATTAATTACGCTAAGGGTTTTAGGGATTAGGAAGTTAATAAAGGAAATGTATTCACATTTGCGTGGAGGAAAGTGGAGAACCATTTGGAAAAACCACCCTCATTACACCCGACCGATATTCGAACCTCGATATCCCCATCATCGGCAGTCTAGTCTACCGCGAGAGTAGCGCGTTAGACCACAAGTCTGACGAAATGGGTCGAGCTAAAGTTGTGCCTCGATAAAAAGGGCTTGTCTAGTGTCCACAATGGACCCTGGCAGGGTGTTTTATGACTTGACAAGAGCAGGGTGGACTACCCTACCGCTCCCCTCAATCCCTCTTCAGAACACAGGGGGATGGAATGTTTGAGGTAGGTCTGGAATCTGCAAAGAGAGAGAGTTTCCCTAAGAGGTTGTAGAAGAAGGAACCAACCAACCTGACATATTGTGTGAACAGCGACAGGACCCTTAAATATCAGAGTGGACCACACAGGGTTGCCTTATTTGACTTTTATAATAGCTGTATAGACCACACACAATGTTGCAGCAATCAGCGCTGTGGAGTCAGTAAGCCAAGACTTCGACTCTCTACTCCTTCCATAAATGTATGAAGTTTACAGTATTAATAAGTAGTAATAGATTTACTGTAGTAAAATACTTGAATACAGGAAGATTCTTTGGCATTGTGTGAGGAAATTTGTCAATACAAATTACAAATAATGGTAATAAATAATACAAAAAACGTATAAAATGAAAATGATATATTTACTATAATATATTGCTATAGTACTATAAGTTAATTAAATTGAAGTAATGACGTATAGGTACACTTTTATCGACTTCACAGCCTGGTGGTAATAATAGTAATAATAATAATAAATAGAGCAGGACCGACTGGTTTAGGGTAATTCCATCCTCTACAGCTAGATGACTATAAATATATTCAGATATTTATATTGTCGAGGGATCGTGCAAAACTGGTGTCACTAAAATTTTAAACAAGAGACTGAAAACGTGAATGGACCGTTTGGAGACGGGTTTAAACTACGAGGAAGTAAAGATCTTTCATCTGTCATGGCGTATGGTATTTTTTATAGGTTGGTGCCACATCCCCCGACCCTACTACTTAGTAGGTCACAAGCCACCACTGCGGAAATGGTTCATCTCTCGTCGTATAAAATACCACCGCTGAAAGAGTTCAAGGTCACACGCGCGTGATGAACATGTGAAGAAGTCGCGAACACGCAGGTATCGTGCAGATGTCGGTAATCGAACCTAGGCTTCTAAATAATTAGAAGGAAAACCCCCTTACTGCACCAACTTTGTGAAATAAACAACAAACCAATAAATAGGAAGAGGACTACTCGGTAAACTTTTTGACTTTGCACTGGACACATTTGTTAAAACATATCCTCAATCTTTGGGTCTGGCTAGAGAATGTTCCAAATGCTCCGGTCTCAAGACCCCCCACCCCCCTTTTAAACAGAACTGTCAGGAAACCCCGCTGTTTGATTTATGGAACAACCCTCCCCCTCACCCTATAGCGAGGAACCAACCCTTGTCCACTACAATGACAACCCTAGATTCTGAACTTACCCTCTCTTTCCAAAGCATCAGGCAACATTCTTACAAAACTCTTCACTTGATGAATGTCATTGTATACAAGATGAACAAGAGGTTTTTATTTTCCCACCAAAAAATGAAATTTATTATTATTATTATTTATATGTGGTCGGCACTCCGACTTTCCATCATTTATTAATGTCACATTGATTAGATGCAAGTTAAATAAAATAAAGTCCGCACGATAAAACATTGTATAAAAAAAAAACCCAGACGAACGATCCGACGTTTTGTAAATCGATCGGTTTAGTCCCAGTGTCATCAGAAACAATGATTGATTTAAATGTTATCAGGATCGCATACTTGACATTCGGGTAAGGAGGTATATCTCGAGGGAAGATGTAAGAGGATTTTAAAAGAGTCCCATCTCAATGCTATTAACCGTGATATTAGATACAAGATCACGGTAAAGCGGGAAAACGTACCCAAGTGCGACTAAACATCTCCGAAAGCGACTTCTGGTTCGAGCTGTGTTACCTGCCAAGTTGTCGTCCTTAGGATGAGATGGAATCTTAAGTTGAGGGTTTAAGGAAAGCGAGTTAAGGTCAGTGTTTTTTGAAGTATTTATAACAAAACATTTTTTCTGGCCAAAATAAATCAAGTATTTCTCCAGTAGAAACAACGAGTTTGATTTTCTTCCCACGGTGATATCAACAGTACTTGTTGAATATCTGTCAAGGATGTCCTGGAATTTGATGACACTTTTTTTTAATTTAATTTAAAAAGCTTCTCACCTAATGCCACTATGCTCATGACATATTTAACAACTGTTGATATCCCCTTGTGAAGAAAATTCAACTCTATGTTTCTACAGGAGCATTTATTTTTTTTGCAAATAAAATGTTTTGCTATTTAAACCGCACAAAACAGCACTTATTTTAGGTTCCCTACATACCCACTTTAAGGTCAACGCCTATTTGAAACAAAATACCCTCAAATTGCTGTGTTTTATTATGGAAAAGGCAGTCCTGAAGTGTCAAAGCTACTAAAAACAATCTTCAATTATTTTAGAATGCTTTGTTGTGACCTTGTTAAAAAATAACTTAATTTTTTTAGACAGGCTATATATATTTTTCTAATAATTTACTTTGATCTAAGAACTGCGACATTTCACGCAAAACTACTAACAGTAATTTCAACTTTTCATGATTTTTTTAAAAATCCTACCTTATAAAGTAGGGATCGTGATTCATTTTGACATAAATCATATTTTTAAAATGACAAACCGCTTTTTAAATAAGGGAGGATTTCCGAACATACCCAACGCGTCACAGAGCTCAGGGGGGTGATATTAGTTGCATTTTAATTACTTTTAAAAAAATCTACTATTGACATTACTGATTTACAACTCCGGGGGGAGGAGGAAGGGGTGAGGGGGACATAAAAGTCAAGATATATCATAATCTCGAGATAGAAAATGGTCTCGATTCCAATACTCTAGCTATATGAGAAAGTAAAAAACTCCAAGTTGTTCTCATGCCGATCTGACTATATTCTCTCTAAGGTCAAAGTTTACACTTGCCACATGACGGAATTCAATGCCAAGACCTTCCGACAGTTCCATAAGGACCACGAGTATTCTTCCCCCACACACATTCCCAGTTCTCAGGGTACACAGCCAAGAAAACCCCCCCAAGAAAGAAATACCCCGAGCCTGTAAAAACAAAACCGTACGCTCCCCCACGGGGTGATTTACGAGAATTCACCCGCTTTCCCCCTCCCATAGGCTTTATGAAAGGAACTGTCACGTTCCTTACATGGGGTGATTTAGAACCTCGGCATCCCCGTAACACCTGCTGGGACATAATGCCACCTACACCCTCACGACAGACCAGGGGGGGAAAGCCTCGCCTTCAAGGGAGGTACGTCGTACACCTCGTCACAACGAGATACAGCCACGGTGTCGAGGAGAGCGCGTAATAATATCTGACCAGTCGAGCACCTCCTTTGATGAAGTAACAGCGACGCCCTCACCTAACGCTACATGGTAGAGTTATAACTCACGAAGAAAACATGATCATTCCATATATGCACATTTAAAACCGTGAAACTAGTAGTTCTGTAAACAATAGACCTCACTCCCTCCATGTTACTATCGTTACTACAGTCTTACTAGTAGTTCTGTGAATAGTAGACCTCCCTCCATGTTACTCTCGTTACTACAGTCTTACTAGTAGTTCTGTGAACAATAGACCTCCCTCCATGTTACTATCGTTACTACAGTCTTACTAGTAGTTCTGTGAACAATAGACCTCCTCCATGTTACTATCGTTACTACAGTCTTACTAGTAGTTCTGTGAACAGTAGACCTCGCTCCCTCCATGTTACTCTCGTTACTACAGTCTTACTAGTAGTTCTGTGAACAGTAGACCTCCCTCCATGTTACTATCGTTACTACAGTCTTACTAGTAGTTCTGTGAACAGTAGACCTCGCTCCCTCCATGTTACTATCGTTACTACAGTCTTACTAGTAGTTCTGTGAATAATAGACCTCCCTCCATGTTACTATCGTTACTACAGTCTTACTAGTAGTTCTGTGAATAGTAGACCTCGCTCCCTCCATGTTACTCTCGTTACTACAGTCTTACTAGTAGTTCTGTGAACAGTAGACCTCCCTCCCTCCATGTTATTATCGTTACTACAGTCTTACTAGTAGTTCTGTAAACAATAGACCTCACTCCCTCCATGTTACTATCGTTACTACAGTCTTACTAGTAGTTCTGTGAATAGTAGACCTCCCTCCATGTTACTCTCGTTACTACAGTCTTACTAGTAGTTCTGTGAACATAGACCTCCCTCCATGTTACTATCGTTACTACAGTCTTACTAGTAGTTCTGTGAACAATAGACCTCCCTCCATGTTACTATCGTTACTACAGTCTTACTAGTAGAGTCTGTTCACCGTAGGAATTGTTTTCTGAAAGGCCTTTTTCCCTACCAGAAATCTATTATATAGTAGGATATGGGTAGGAAAAAGACCTTTCAGATAGTAATTCCTACCGTGAATGGAGTATAGTTCTGTGAACAATAGACCTCCCTCCATGTTACTATCGTTACTACAGTCTTACTAGTAGTTCTGTGAACAGTAGACCTCGCTCCCTCCATGTTACTATCGTTACTACAGTCTTACTAGTAGTTCTGTGAATAATAGACCTCCCTCCATGTTACTATCGTTACTACAGTCTTACTAGTAGTTCTGTGAATAGTAGACCTCGCTCCCTCCATGTTACTCTCGTTACTACAGTCTTACTAGTAGTTCTGTGAACAGTAGACCTCCCTCCCTCCATGTTATTATCGTTACTACAGTCTTACTAGTAGTTCTGTAAACAATAGACCTCACTCCCTCCATGTTACTATTGTTACTACAGTCTTACTAGTAGTTCTGTGAACAGTAGACCTCGCTCCCTCCATGTTACTCTCGTTACTACAGTCTTACTAGTAGTTCTGTGAACAGTAGACCTCCCTCCATGTTACTATCGTTACTACAGTCTTACTAGTAGTTCTGTGAACAATAGACCTCCCTCCATGTTACTATCGTTACTACAGTCTTACTAGTAGTTCTGTGAACAGTAGACCTCCCTCCATGTTACTATCGTTACTACAGTCTTACTAGTAGTTCTGTAAACAATAGACCTCACTCCCTCCATGTTACTATCGTTACTACAGTCTTACTAGTAGTTCTGTGAACAGTAGACCTCGCTCCCTCCATGTTACTCTCGTTACTACAGTCTTACTAGTAGTTCTGTGAACAGTAGACCTCCCTCCATGTTACTATCGTTACTACAGTCTTACTAGTAGTTCTGTGAACAGTAGACCTCCCTCCATGTTACTATCGTTACTACAGTCTTACTAGTAGTTCTGTGAACAGTAGACCTCGCTCCCTCCATGATCTCATTAATTGATCTCATTAATACAGTCTACAGTGTATATACATTTCAAATTACATTTAATTTATTTTACAACTCGAGTAGAGAATCCGTCCAGGATATTATTGTTATTTCAGGCATGTCCCTTATATCGAGGAGAAATGACCAACCTACCATGAAATGAAATGTAAACTGCGCGTCCTAAAACCCCGCTGGATACGGCCAAGCGTTGTTTTTGACAACACCTTTGTTGTTTCCGGTCAGATGTGTCAGCGTGTTGTTTTTATATCAGGTTGGAGTATTTTTACAGCTCGGGCCATGATACTGTACACTGTACACCTCCTCGTGACTTGTGCTCCATGACGTCACCAGGAGGTTTGGAAGACCAAGGGAATAGCGAGGGGCGACTTTATTCTCAACTAGCGATCCCGCACGGCGTTACCCGTGACCCATCTACAGATTCAAAATGAAACGTTATCTCTGAAACGTGTTATCTGTCTCTTGTTTTCTCCTTGTCCATTTCGTACACTTCCCCCCCCCCCCCCCCCCCAAAGGATGTGGAATAACGTAATTCTAAAGCAGATTAACAATATTTTCTTCAAAAATTGGTTAAAAATTGACTAATTAAAAAGCTAATTAAAAATTTAAAAATCCTGCTTCAAGGTGCATTCGAACCCCCTTCCGTCCGCCTATGTTAAAAATTTCTGATCTCTGCGGGCCGTAGATTTGGCTGGGCGTCGCACACAAACAAACACTTCATTTATTATTATTATTATTATTATTATTATTATTATTATTATTATTATTATCCCTTCTCGGGCTTCTCGTAATCAACAATTATTTTTTCTTAATAGCTCTTACAAGGTAAGCCCTATAGGTCGTTGTATCCATAGTGTCAATTCTAGATTTGTCGAATTCGACTTTTATCATAAAAGGAAAGCTAAACTCCGAGAGTTATTTAAGGATATCCCATATCAATAATTTATCTTGTAGAGGTTCTGCCTATATTATTTAATACTATTTAAGTTTACATTGTTTAAGTTTACAATATTCTGATCTATTTTTTGCATAATGTTACTGCTTTTAACCACTATTTGGTTATTTATTTTTAATGTTATTTTTTATTCTTATCATTATTAACTACTTTTTTGTCTCGTGGTTGTTTTATCGGTATATGGCATTATTTGGCCATTTTTTGTCTATCATGTTTTCTCATGTAAATGTATGTATTGTAGGGTATGTACTTGTGTGCTTTTCAGTGCTGGCCTGTTATAGGTCTTACGACTGTTGGCCGGCACTATAATAAAGGAAATTGAAATTATTATTATTATTATTATTATTATTATTATTATTATTATTATTATTAGATAGGACGATCGTTCCAAGTATCTCATGAATGTTAAGTCCTATGCACAGAGAATGCTAAGCTAAGCTGTGCTGTGCTATCCTGTGCTAAGACTTTGTCAGTTTGGTTTCACACTCATTGCTAAGCTAAGCGATGGTTCCTCTTTTCCCGCCCGAATTCAGTGTTGTTTCTTTCTGGTCTGCTCCAGTGAAGTTTAGTTATGATGGAGTTCTCCAAAATGTCTTGTTTGAGTTAGGTAGATAGTACTGAGGAAGAAAAGATTCTACTGTTTGCAGATGTTTTGGAAGATGAGGAAATTTTAGGAGGTGGAGGTTTGATTTGTTCAATTAACGCTTCCATTTTATATTAAAAAAAACTTTATTAAATTTAAAACCTAAATAGAATATTATTTAAATACACTTGAAACAAACTGAAAACAAAACTTCAACACTTTTTAGTTATTTTCACCAGACCAGCACTGAGTTTGTTCAACACGGAGCCCAAGTTGCGTTATGCGCATGCGCAACGTAAAATGTTCGAGATGAGAGAGAAAATTGCCGGCCGGCAATCGGAAGAAACATATGCGGCATAGCAGCATAGTTAGCTACTTCTGTGTGAACCAACGCATAAAATACTATTTCTAACAGTTAGCAGAGCAAATCTTAGCTTAGTTTCTGTGTGTACCAGTTAACCGCTCTTCACCAGGCAACGTTGCCAGATAGTTGCATCAGGAGGGAGACAATGTTGCAAAATATTTTGAAGACACAGTACACAAGGAAAAAGATAAAAGTTGCCATCTTGCAACAGGTTCTTTACATTTATGAAAACTACTTTTGGTGAGCCCTTTATTTACTCAACCAAACCCTCTTTTTAAAATCCACGCGAGATCTTTCCAAGCGCCAAAAGTAGTTCAATCAAAATTTGCCGAAATTCACTAGACTCTAATTTTATTATTATTATTATTGCGTTTGGAGAAATTGAGGCGTCAGTCCAAGAAAAGTATATCGATAAATCTTTCTTGTTACTAAATGCTTGTGTTAAACGCACACTTCGTTACCCCTGAAATTAAAGTCTTACCTTTATTGATTACACGTTATTATTATATATACATATATATATTTATTTATTATTTCATTTATGAAAATAATATTAACTATACTATCTTCACCAAATATTTTACAAGTTTTCTTAAGTTTGAGGCATTTTGCTTACTATAATAGTAGGCGTGTAGTAGTCAACAGTAAAATATCAGTTTGGACTACCCCCTAAAAGTTCACAAATTGGAAGTCCACATCTTTTTGAAATTTGCGCTTACCTGAAACAAGGAGAAATAACAAGTTTAGCGTAAGAGCAACAGAGTAGGGAAAAAGATTTGAATTAATGCAGCTATTATTTTATTATTATTATTATATTATTTATTATTATATTATTATCACCGCGTCTTACTACCTGTCGGGTTAAACGCACTTACGCTAATGTGTAATGGTAGGGTGATTGTGAGATGAAATGGAGGACCTGCAGTTTAACGTGGGATCCGAACCACGGTGGAGTCCTGGCATTCCACACATTCACAAGTTGTGATTAATACACATCTTGTCAGAGGTGAAGGAAGGGTTTGGCAATCAGATAAATCTGTGCCGGGACCGAGGATTGAACCCCGGACCCCTAGCACAGGAGTCTGACACCTTACCCCTAGACCACCAGGTCACCAGCTATTATTTTAAAACTACGCTTATGTTGGGCCCATAAGGGTTTAGTTCGGGTAGGTCGCTTTGTAAACCTCTTTTCAAACTTCAGATAATGCACTGTTCAAAAACTTACAAGGGGTACAAAGAATATTCCCTCCATTCTAAAATAGTACAACATTATAGCATAGCTTGTGACAAGATAATATTTTAAAACTATTCAGACACATGTAAAATCGATGAAAAAGTAAACTAAATTTTTAATTATTTAAAAAAATACCTCTCTTCATAATATGGGTAATATCAACAGTTCTTTGAATATATGTCATAAGCATAACGGCGTTTCAACAGTAGGCCTACTTTTTTCTGCCCTCTTCGGTGGACGTATGGTCTAAGGCGCTACTCTTGCAGTAGACTAGACTGCCGATGACGGGGAGATCGAGGTTCGAATCTCGGTCGGGTGTACTGAGGTTGGTTTTCCCAAAGCTGGTTTTCCACGTTCCCTTCACGCAAATTCGGGTACATTTTCTCTAAATATGATATGCATAGCCTCCGAAACCATCAATGTAATTAGTATATAAGCGCATACCTGAACGGCTAGTACGACGCGGTGATTAAAAAAAATACTTTTCCTCTTCATTTAACAAAGTATTTGTTCATCCAGATTCGAATTCTTGTAGGTATCTTTTAAAAATGTACGATTTTAGTTAAAATCAAATTTAAAAAGAGTTTTTTTAAGACTTGGTGCCACTGACAATTACGTCATAAACCATCAATGACAGTTTTGTCCTTGCTTTATAAACCACGCAAGTCTGTATGGTTACGATTTTTTTAAACAATTTAAAAAAAAAATGTGTATCGAGGTGTAAAATGTGTAATGTGTGTCTTCTTAATTTTTGTATTCGAGATAATTTTTTTGAGATTTTTACGAATCTCGAATCTTTCAAATGCCGTAGTATTCGAGCGTTCCATTTCTAGTATTTTTACCAACTTTTTTTTGCCATTAAAAATTGCAAAGAAAATGGAAGTCCACCCAGTCTCCTTCTATGTCATGTTTTGAGGTGGAACATATATATATATATATATATTTTTTTTTATAAAAGTCAACCAATTCTCTTCTTATTCCTTTGTTCATCCCTCACATATTTGGCAAACTTGTATTCCACTTTAAATGACAGTACAGTTAAAAGGGTACGAATGAAAGGTCTTCTTTCATGCCATCTGTGTTGACAGACAATAAGGTTAACCTACAACCCACTTCGGACCGGCTTGTATCCTAAAAAGCCAAGATACCATAAAACACCCCCGCCAAAATGTCATGACAAGGGAGGAGGGGGGGTGACAGAAGGGTTGAAAGAGTCAACAGGTCAAGACAAGAATACAATGTCGTAGCCGTTTTGGCACAAAATATCAAACTAAAAGTGATTCATCCTGACGCTATCGGAATCAGCCGCTCTAAGATCAGTGGTTTTGACATTTATTTATGGTACATTAAAACGCCTTGTAGTCATGTTTTTTTTTATAATCATGCTACTATTGGACAGGGTCAGTAAATTAGGTCTGTGATATACGGTATGTAGTGGAAAACGGATACAGTACAGGAAAGTGGAGAACTAACCTACACATAGAGACCGAAAAACCAGCAGAATGAGTCACTGATTCTGACGATGTGGTGGTTGCTGGCCGATTTTATCTTTAATCCTCTTTTAAGCAACCGACTTGATTGAAAAACGTGTTTATCTAACAGTCTAGCCCATATGGTGGGGGGTGTTAGGCTTGAAACCAAGCTGGGTGTACTAGGGATGTTAGACTCAACTCTCTCTAAACGCAATCGTTGGTACACTTCCTCTAAATGCCACCTTCACACCACCGTACCCAGAATGTGGATATGCGATTAGCACGTCGGAAATTAAGACGCAATCCTTCCTTTATTGGTTTTAAGTTCTTATTTTGAGTTTGTGACGCAAGTGACCACTTTTTGGGTTGACTCATCTTCACAACTAAATAATAATTATTATTATCATCAAGGTTCAAAATTTAGAGTCAAGTAACAAAACAACCCCACCCTTTCAGACCAAAAACAACTAATCTTCAACCCATCAAAAACGATCAACCCCCCCAACCTTGTGCTCGGCCCGTTAATTCCGCAACACGCTAACTTGTCTGAACCCTTAGGTACCACGGATTGAGAGGGAGGAAGGGGTGGGGGGGTACCCGGCGAAATACCTCCTCAGGCATTACCGAAATAGTAAAAAATAATAGATAGCGGAGCGTGTTATTATCGAATAATAATTCACGATGCATCGTATCAGAAAACAGTTTCCTTCTGTGCGCCTGCGTGTCTTTTTACATGAATTCGATGAATTTCTCCCGTTGCGTGCGAGATCCGATCTCTACCCGCGCGGTTCTAATAATAGTCAGGTATGTTTTTTCTGTGCCTTATGGTCATTCGGCGCTCGGAGATATTTTAAACCCCACAACCGTTTTATTAAAAACCTTATGTCTATGGTGTGTTTTTTTTTAAAAGATATCCCCTCGAAGCGAAACGTGAAAAGCACTATTGATCCCCGTCAGATAACTAAATATGTGTTGTTTTTTTTGTAAACGAGAGTGGGTTTGTCGAGATTTAGGTTAGCGTCCCGACGATCGTGGTATTCTGATTTTCTGACGTCAGAAATTAAAGTGCTATTATAATAATTAAACTGTGTTTTGATCTGTAATTCCCTTGAGGGGTTGGTTGGCGGAAAACATCTGTGCGACGGATTCTACCGGCACAGTCTAAAGGAAGTGGAACAGAATCTTTATATTTCCTTGAGACAAAGAAAGTCGTTGAAGCATTTTAAGGGAACAATGTGCTTTTTTTTTTACTGCCGTGGCGAAAAAAACATGAGGCTAGCAACGGCGGGATTAACGCAAACGCCTTGCCAACAACGATGCGGGTAAGGCTAAGTTTTCGTTTATTAGCACCGCGTTTTACTACATTTTCTGACCCCCCTCGGTGGCGTAGTTGGCTAACGCGCTAGTCGTGTTGATCTAGAGTGCCGAGGACGGGGAGATCGAGGTTCGAATCTCGGTCGGGTGAACTGTGTGTGGTTTTTCCTAAATGATTTTCCGCTCTCCCTCCACGCAAATGCGGGTTCACTTCCTCTAAATGCAACCCTCCCAATTACTAATCAATTAGCGTAATTAGTACTTAAGCGTATAACCCGAACGGGTAGTAAGACGCGGTGCTAAATATTATTATTACATTTTCTGATTGTACGCTTATGTATTAAATACGCTAATGGTTTTAGGGATTAGGAAGGCTATATTTAAAGGAAGTGTACCCACATTTGTGTGAAGTGGGAGTGAAAAACATTTTTTTTGGGGAAAATACCCTCCACCAGTACACCCGACCGAGATATGAACCTTGATCTCCCGTCATCGGCAGTCTAGTCTACTGGTGATAGTAAGGTTTAAATCATAAATGTGATCCAAACAAAAGTCTTACCTAATAAAAGCGACAATCTAGACCCGGCCTAACAAGTTGAGTAAGGTAAGGGAAATCATACGTGTGAAGGTCACGAGTAGTTTTTTTATATGTCCAACCCCTCCTTCTCCCCTCCCCTCTTACACCCTTCACGAGAGACCGCAGTAAACAGATATGAGAGGCGCGTTAAATTAGATATAATTATACTCGAGCAGGCAACAATTGCACGTTATTCAATTGTTTACGATCGCCATTTTACAACCGGGAAGAGCTGGACCGGTTGGTATTAAGCTGCCCCCGTCACTCGATAAAAGGTGGACCGGGTGGGACGAGTCATCACCCACTCTCTACTGGTTTACTCGCCAGGGATGTGGAAGGTGAGATCTAAATCCGGTGTACACGCCTTTGCACGGAGGAAGAGTGGAAAACCATTTGGTAAAAATGCACCCTCAGTACACCCCCGGTCTCCCAGCCTACGGCTGTCCACTCCAACACGAGGGTGCCGCGTTAAGTCCACCGATGCGGGTCTTAAAAGGCTGGACGCGCACTTGGCGACCTGGCTGCGGCGGTAACTGATATTCTGAGCGGTTGGTATAGGTCGTCAGACTCATTTGTATCGAAATGATCCCCGTAAGACATCGTAGCCACAATCATCACTCCGTACAAACCAAACGACTGGCCCCACGCTAAGTGCGCGCATACTGACCGGTTTCATACATGTGCGGTAACTCGGACGACGGCGACTGACCGCTGGCCGCGTGTGCGTCGCTCGTGCATCAGCGTCGCTGAATGCGCGCACTTCATGGTTACTTTAGACCCAGTGGTCGCTGAATGCGCGCTCTCTCCATGGTTACTTTAGACCCCAGTGCGCGCCCAGCTTTTTCAGTATTCAAGCTTACGCCGAGATTGGGTCCTAGGGATCGTTTTATCTTCGTGCCTAGTCCCATAGCTCTGGATGCTGATATGGTCAAGATAAGAACTGAATGGCTGCCCTCATAGATCAAGTTAGGGTCGATACAGTGAAGCTCATTCGAATGACACTAGTTCTCTCCCTGCTTTAAGGCTCAAAACTATGAATCTCATTCGAATGACAGCAGTTATCTCCCTGCTTTAAGGCTCAAAACTATGAATCTCATTCGAATGACAGTAGTTCTCTCCCTGCTTTAAGGCTCAAAACTATGAATCTCATTCGAATGACAGTAGTTCTCTCCCTGCTTTAAGGCTCAAAACTATGAATCTCATTCGAATGACAGCAGCTATCTCCCTGCTTTAAGGCTCAAAACTATGAATCTCATTCGAATGACACTAGTTCTCTCCCTGCTTAAAGGCTCAAAACTATGAATCTCATTCGAATGACAGCAGTTATCTCCCTGCTTTAAGGCTCAAAACTATGAATCTCATTCGAATGACAGCAGTTCTCTCCCTGCTTTAAGGCTCAAAACTATGAATCTCATTCGAATGACAGTAGTTCTCTCCCTGCTTTAAGGCTCAAAACTATGAATCTCATTCGAATGACAGCAGCTATCTCCCTGCTTTAAGGCTCAAAACTATGAATCTCATTCGAATGACAGCAGCTATCTCCCTGCTTTAAGGCTCAAAACTATGAATCTCATTCGAATGACAGCAGCTATCTCCCTGCTTTAAGGCTCAAAACTATGAATCTCATTCGAATGACACTAGTTCTCTCCTGCTTTAAGGCTCAAAACTATGAATCTCATTCGAATGACAGCAGTTATCTCCCTGCTTTAAGGCTCAAAACTATGAATCTCATTCGAATGACAGCAGTTATCTCCCTGCTTTAAGGCTCAAAACTATGAATCTCATTCGAATGACAGTAGTTCTCTCCCTGCTTTAAGCTCAAAACGATGAAGCTCATTAGAATGACGGCAGTTCTTACCCTGCTTTAAGGCTCAAAACTATGAAGCTCATTAGAATGACAGCAGTTCTATTCCTGCTTTAAGGCTCAAAACTTTTAAGCTCATTCGAATGACAGTAGTTCACCACATGCTTTCGAATCATGTGCTATAGAACGGGTTTGAATGTAGCCGTTTTCAAAAGCTTCACCTCGAATACGCTGTGGGTATACACGGACACAGCTCCAATTACCATCAATTCAACAATCCCACACTCCAAGATCCTCTGCTTCAGCCAGCCTAACGAGACAATCTGATCAGGCACTTCCCCGCGAATGCAGCCCTCATCGCACGGAGATGGCCGTCACAAACTTTTAATTGAACCATTCATTGGCGAGGATTTTATTATATGTCTTATTGCATAGGCGATAAAGAGCACTTTCCCGTGTAAAGATATGAAACTTTGATCGTTAGTAGCAATGTTGGTAAGGTCATACATACATACTTCGTTTCGACAACGATGCTTAATATATATATTTTTTTATCTTTCCTGAAGAAAAATGAGGTCGAGAAAGAAGCTATAGTAGGATTCTGGTAGGAAGAACATTTTAGTAAATACAGACTTTTTTATTTTGTCAACTTGGATAACGTTTTACTATAATATCATTAGTGTCATTTTTTAGTTACTGATATTATCTATCAAGTGACAGCTAAAGGTCACATGGCTTGACGTATGGTTATATCAAATTAGTTTTAGTATGCATCTTTTGTAATTGCCATATAAGTTTTCCTGCCAGAATAGTTCTACTATACAAAAGCTTTTTTTGTCCAACAAATTTTCTACCCGCTTCGGTGGCCGCATAATTTAAGGCGCTACTCTCGCAGCAATATAGAATGCTGATGACGAGGAGATCTTGATTCGATCCCGGTCGGGTCTAAAATCTGTTCAACGAAGGAATTGTTTCTGAAAGGTCTTTTTCCCTACCAGAAAAATATTAATAGTAGGATTTTGGTAGGAAAAAAGACCTTTCAGAGAATAATTCCTATCGTGAATGGAGTATACTAAGGGTGGCTTTTTCTAGAAGGTTTCACACGCTCTCTCTATGCAAATGTGAGTTCACTTACTCTAAATTCAACCTTCCTCGTTCATAATCCATTATTACATAAGAGTATAATCTGAATGGGTAGTAAAACGAGACACTAAAAAAAAATCTTTAAATAAGAAATTCACAATTGTTTGAAAAAAAAGAGAAATATAGAGCCCATTGGCGACGCAGCGCCGGGCGTATAATCTAAAAGTTGCCCCTAAAAAAAAAGGGTAGGGATGAGATTATCGGGGCGAGGTCAAACTAAAAATAAGAAACTGCTTTAAGAACTAGTGGATATTCCTCTGTCCCCGACAAACATTGTAAATATTGGACTTGGTTCATAAAGTTCTCCGCTATATTGAAAAGCACCAGGTTCGAATCTCAGTCAGGTGTACTCAGGGTTTTTTCCCAAAATGGTTTCCCACTCTCCCTCCAAGAAAATGCGGGTACAATTCCTTTAAATATAATCTTCCTAATCCTTAAAACCATTAGCGTATAGCTCGAACGGATAGTAAGACGTGGTGATGAAAAAAAATTACCCCGTTCTATGTGGTGCCCTATCTTCTAAAACCCCAAGTAAAGTCGTAAACAAATAAAGTAACGAGCTAGCTAGTGACCGAGTCCCGAAAAGTTATCAATCTATCCGAAGACACCTCGATAAAAACAATTTTCAACAATATTTCACTCTTGTTTTAGTGTGTGCAAATTTTTTTTTTAGCTCAGTATTTAAATTTCCGTATAATTTTTTTTCTTATTTTCAATCAAATTCCAGAAGTCTTTTGTTAATTTTCTTTACACCAAAAGAATTCCCTGACTTATCTATATTTTTTCTGTTTTCATACCTGCCTATAACCAACATGAAATGAAAGGGATCCCCTCCATCTGAATTCCCTTACAATCATCGCAAAGTCCTAGGTTTCTAACCCGTGTGTCTTGAGGGTTTGTTTTAAACTGAATTAAGTCGCGTGGTCAGTCCCCATGCCCTCCCCCCCCTCTAGCTGGTCAGCGTGTTCTGTGTAAGCATGTAGAGCGAAGATGTGTTCTCCGATGGTTAGCATGAACCACAATGTGCTAGTGTGCTACAGAAGAAAGTTTGTACAGTCTTGTCAAAAATAATATCAACCGCGTTTAATTTGATGATAGGATGTATATATTTAATATGTTTCTGACCAGACTCACTCTCTAAATATTTTAAGAGCCCGGTTCACATCCGATTAACCGGGAAATCAGATTCAACGTCTCTAAGTACAATTATTTAGTTTAATTGACAAAAACGTATCCGGAATGAATTTAATAATAATAATAATAATAATAATAATAATAATAATAATAATGTTATTAAATATTTGTTTTAAAATTTTTATATTTAAAAAATTATATTGAAGAATTAAAATATTTTAAAAAAATTGTAATAAAAAAAGGTTAACTTTGCAGATGAGTATATATTTTTTATCTCCCTATTTTTTATTTTGCACACAAGAATTACTTTATCTGGTAAATAATTCTTGTTTCCATGTTTTAGATAGGCATAAGTTAGTAACCCTATTTCAACCAACATCCTCGAAGAAAGATCTTTACTTATATTTTTTATGAATAAAACAAATAACTGTAGCCAAAATAATAGACGATTTTTTTTAAATATCTCAAGATAAAAAAAAGTGACAATGTAATACTATTTTTAGAATTATTTAAGAATTTATGGGTTTTTTAATGTACTATTTTTTAATCTCATTGAATAGAACTGTAAAATCGCACACGTCCTTAAGGACTCGAATATTCAAAGGACCCTTTTTACTTTCTAAGAGAGCCCTAGAAAGAGAGTAAAATAGCGGGTGTCCAGCAGCGAGAGAGGGTCTATTTTGTGTTGGAGGCGACCGTAGCTCGGAGACTTGTTCATGCAACACAAGAAGATGATGTTCTGTCAGTCGAGGATGATAAATGAAGGAGTAGTGCGCATGCGCTGGTCAAGAGGGCTTGTGATAATGACGATAATAGCGGCCGGCACGGATAATGACACTTCACAATACACACGGAGCACGCGCTCCAGCACCAGATACTACAATTATTATTACCGTCGGGATTGTTAATGTTGGCGTCATCATTACTATTATTACTAGTATTAAATAAGAATGTTATGTTTCGTCGGGGACTAAGCCTTGGGAACACCCCCGCCTCAATGTGAACTCGGTAATTTATGTGTATAAATATCTCCACGATTGTACAGTTGCTAGGCGAATTTACAAAGTGCGCCTTAGAGTTGTGTGAATTGACAGAGAACGCCTTAGAGTTGTGTGAATTGACAGAAAGCACCTTATAGTTGTGTGAATTGACAGAGAACGCCTTAGAGTTGTGTTAATTGACAAATGACCACACTAAGAGCTGTGTGGAATGACACAGGGCCACTACGAGTTGTCTGAATTGACACATGGCCACTACGAGTTGTCTGAATTGACACATGGCCACTACGAGTTGTCTGAATTGACACAGGGCCACTACGAGTTGTCTGAATTGACACATGGCCACTACTAGTTGTGTGAATTAACACAGGGTCACCACGAGTTGTCTGAATTGACACAGGGCCACTAATATTTGTTTGAATTGACTAAGATCCACTTCTAGTTGTGTGAATTGACGCAAAACCCCTCCGAGTTACCGGTCGACGCATAAAACCGAGTGACCAGGGTTAAAATATCTGGCCGGGTGTCATTCTAATATATTTACGCATATGCTCCATGAAGATGTCATTTGTTTACATAACGTGTGTTAGTGTTTACATAAGGTGTGTTGGCGTGTTTACATAGGGTGTGTTGGTGTGTTTACATAAGGTGTGTTGGTGTGTTTACATAAGGTGTGTTGGTGTGTTTACATAACGTGTGTTAGTGTTTACATAAGGTGTGTCGGTGTGTTTACATAAGGTGTGTAGGTGTGTTTACATAAGGTGTGTCGGTGTGTTTACATAATGTGTGTCGGTGTGTTTACATAAGGTGTGTCGGTGTGTTTACATAACGTGTGTTAGTGTTTACATAAAGTGTGTCGGCGTGTTTACATAAGGTGTGTTGGCGTGTTTACATAAGGTGTGTCGGTGTGTTTACATAACGTGTGTTAGTGTTTACATACGGTGTGTTGGTGTGTTTACATAAGGTGTGTTGGTGTGTTTACATAAGGTGTGTTGGTGTGTTTACATAAGGTGTGTTGGCATGTTTACATAAGGTGTGTTAGTGTTTACATAAGGTGTGTTAGTGTTTACATAACGTGTGTTAGTGTTTACATAAAGTGTGTCGGCGTGTTTACATAAAGTGTGTCGGCGTGTTTACATAAGGTGTGTCGGCGTGTTTACATAAGGTGTGTCGGTGTGTTTACATAACGTGTGTTAGTGTTTACATACGGTGTGTTGGTGTGTTTACATAAGGTGTGTTAGTGTTTACATAAGGTGTGTCGGCGTGTTTACATAAGGTGTGTCTGTGTGTTTACATAAGGTGTGTTAGTGTTTACATAAGGTGTGTTGGTGTGTTTACAAGTTGCCGGGAGGTGCTATCTTGGTGTGGTGGCTGGCAATGGTATCAACTAACAACATTCATCGTTCTCATCATTTTCAATTTGTGGCTGTTTGTCGCTCTTGTGAAGGACCTCATCAAATCACAACTTCTTGTTAAATATACTTATTTTGGACTTATCTGGAAAATTATGAAACGTTTAAACAATTTTGATGAAGTTTAATAAGAGTGTAATCTTCTTCGGTGACTTCGTGGTCTAAAGGTATGGCTTACACGGAGCCGCACCGCATTTTATAACCATTTTTATAATATTTATAGACTTAGTTCTATTACAAAATAGTTTGTATTTTTATTTTTACTTGAATAGGTTTTCACCTATTTTCATAAAATTAAGTTAGCTATTAATTACGAAGAATAAAATTTTAAGTTGGCTAGTAATTAAGAGGAATGTTTGTTGTTCAATAAGTTGTTGTAAATAATATTGTTTATCTTGTACGTAATGTTGTAAACAATGACTACAGCGTCACACGTGACACGGCTGTGAAAGAAATGCCTATCACTGGTTACCATGAAAACAAAGTTCGGAAGCTCCAGAACATTTTAATTCCGGTGGTAGGTGGCTACACGGTCCGCACCGCACCGCAAAAGTGCGGAGCAATGCTCTCTCGACGATACGTCCGCGCCGGTGCGGTGCGGTGCGGTGCGGACCGTGTAGCCGGTCCTTTCACGCTACTGTCGCAGTAGACTAGACCGCCAATGACGGGGAGATCAAGGTTCGAATCTAGGTCGGGTGTACTTAAGGTGGTTTTTACTAATAGGTTTCCCTCTCTTTCTCCACAAATGCTGATAAGGTTCCTTTAAATATAACCTTCCTAATCCCTAAAACCGTGAGCATAATTAGTACAAAGCGCATAACCAGAACGGGTAGTAAGACGTAGTGGTAAGGAAAAACGTAACTGGGTGGAGCTGTCCTGCAGTAGGAGAACAAACAAGGGAGTAGGAAAATACAAATGACCATACAATGTGTGTTGTATTAAACGACATAATTCTATCCCCAAAGATCCATTCCACGCTCCTATAACAGTTACCTTTCGTTTCCATGATATTTAGCTCTTAATGATCAACATGTGTGAATTCTTGGACTGTTCAGAGGGAAAATATCAACTATTAAACTATGTTTACAAGTCTATACAGGTCTATAATCATAGAACATAGAACGCTTAGGTGTATCAAACTAGGATGTAGTCCGCAAATAGCTACGAAATCCCCAAGTAGGCGACGTCATTAAAAAGTGACCTTCCCCCCCCTCCAAACTTTAAATTATATTCTATATTTGGGAACCGCAGGTGTTCTGGGTCACAGCTCTAGATCAAAATCCCCTCCAATCACGGAGAAACCCTCCTATATCTGTCCACGACAGCCACTGGTCACAATCCCACGACACTACTCCGCTGAGATTCACCCTCTCATTCATTAAAAAAAAATATATTAGGGAGAACTGTAACCAAATTAATGATTAAAATTTCTACTGAATCTACCTTCCTCTCTTTTACCTCAAAAATACCGAAAATTCCAAGAAATCCACTTTTTTTTTAATCTCCCGCAGCGCACGAGGAAGAAACAAAGAAAGATCTCCCTCCCTCCTCCCTTCTTCTTCCCCTGTTGGCTGTTTCTCTCACCCCCCACTGACTTTCTTCAGATCCGTTTAATTTATATTATAACATGTCTTCCTTTCTTCCGTCTCTGTTTTCTTCTCTCTCAAGAGTTTCCTCGTCTACCTGTCCAGGTAACTTTGTACCAGACTACAGCCTGACAGAAAGAACATTTCCTATACTTATAGACCAGACTACAGCCTGACCGAAAGAACATTTTCGATACCTCGAGACCAAACTACAGCCTGACACAGAGAATATTTCCAATACTTAGAGACCAGACTACAGCCTGACAGAAAGAACATTTCCTACACTTATAGACCAGACTACAGCCTGACAGAAAGAACATTTCCTATACTTACAGACCAGACTACAGCCTGACCGAAAGAACATTTCCTACACTTAAGAGACCAGACTACAGCCTGACAGGAAGAACATTTCCTACACTTATAGACCAGACTACAGCCTGACAGAAAGAACATTTCCTATACTTATAGACCAGACTACAGCCTGACCGAAAGAACATTTCCTACACTTAAGAGACCAGACTACAGCCTGACAGGAAGAACATTTCCTACACTTATAGACCAGACTACAGCCTGACCGAAAGAACATTTCCTATACTTATAGACCAGACTACAGCCTGACCGAAAGAACATTTCCTACACTTAAGAGACCAGACTACAGCCTGACAGGAAGAACATTTCCTACACTTATAGACCAGACTACAGCCTGACAGAAAGAACATTTCCTATACTTATAGACCAGACTACAGCCTGACCGAAAGAACATTTCCTACACTTAAGAGACCAGACTACAGCCTGACAGGAAGAACATTTCCTACACTTAAGAGACCAGACTACAGCCTGACAGGAAGAATATTTCCTACATACTTCAATAATTGTATCATCAATAAGTTAGTTAAAATAATTTTAAGGTTGGTCCCAGTATTTGCTAACAGCATTGGTCCCCCCTTCATCTTCTTATAAACCAACTCGTCTATTAACAAACTATCTAATGTACAATATATCTAATATACTTTATGTGTCCACCTCTACAATTCCACCGCAAGCCACCACTGTGGAAAATGTTCATCTTTAACTGCCGGCAGCAGTGCACGCCGCAAGGATCCGAACCCCGAGCATGTTTGGCGCGTAAGAGTATAGTTAGTTATGCGACAGCTAAGAAAAGTTACAAGAGAGTTACTCTCTTGTATTCATTCGCCAAACCACGTGATCTGAAATAAAGAAAACTCCATTTGAACAATTCTTGGGATTTTTTTTTTTTTTTTGACATTTCAATATCGCTCATTTAAGTTTAGGTTTTAGAAAAGAGAAAAAAAAGTGGGGGTATTTTGGTTAGTGTCCAAAGAAGACGGTGTAAAAGGTACTACCAAATAATAATATCGGTCGGATGTTTTAGGTAAGTTGAGGGGCAGTCAGGTATCTCAAGGCTCTCTACAGGATAGAATGGATAGTAGAGGTGGTGGCAGTCAGAGGAGGGGTGGGGGGAATAAAGGGGGGTCCTTACAGATGTCCTGCCGAGATCCTTGGAAGAGATGGGACAAGCCAAGAACACATGTTAAACCGTGAATCAACTGTGTCTTTGCCTCTCTCTCTCTCTCTCTCTCTCCCCTTGTAGCGATACCTACCCTGAATTCCCTCTCCTCACCCTCTCAGAAACCAACCCTGTTGCTCCATCTATCCTTCCTTCTCTCTTCTCCTTCTTCTGGTACTTCACGTCGCTCCTTCCTAAGTTTCAGAAGAAATCTTTCCTTCCCCCAACAAAACTGTTTCCAAAGCATCAAGTGGACACTTGTTAATATTATTTATTTTTATTCTTCACTTGTAAAAATAAAGAGTTGAAGGATGGGGGGGGGGGGGAGACCTTCATCAAAGATTTCATCCGCTGAGCGCCTGTCTACTTTATTCTTCAACTTCTCTGACGTTAAGACCATCATCCAAATAATGTTAGACTCTTTGGACACTTATATTTATTTTGAGGATGGAGGAACAGAAGAGGATATTGAGTGACGGTTTTTTGATGTCTCGGGGTATTTGGGGGCCTCATATTAGATAGATCTCCTGACGAACAAACAAGTTAGGGAGACATGAAATATATTAATCCTAAAGGAGAGAAAAAAAACCCACTAAAAATATGTTATTGGGGGAAGAAGAGTTTCTCGTTAGCAACACAAATTCGATCCGCATCGGTGGTTGCGTTGTCTGTGACGCGTCACTCTCGAGTTGGACCTGGATTACCGGTGATGGGGGAATTCGGGATTCGAATCCCAGTCGGTTATACTAAGGGTATATCTTATTAAATGGTTTCCTACCTTTCAATATAAACAAATGCGGGTACAGTTCTATAAAAAATTATATCCAACTTATCCCTATTCCATTAGCGTAATTGATGTAAGCGGGTAGTAAGACGCGGTGGAAAAACAAAACACACACAAACGGCGAGAATGGTAACTTTTCCCCTGTGTTAGTTTCAATATACCGGTGGGCACGCGGAAAAATACGCCTGTCTCATCATGTCTGTTCGCCCATAAGGGGGGGGGGGGTCCGGGGGGTTGATTCTATGCTGGGTGTACTTAGGGTGGCTTTTCTCCAAAAGTGTGTTCCCAAACTATTTTTTTTACACGCAAATATAGGTACTTTTCACAAAACTATAGATTCCCTATCCCTAAATCATTGGTGTGAACATGCGGATAGTCCGGACGGGTAGTAAGCAACAAAAAACTAAGTTATAATATTTCATCGAAAAGGGCGCGATATAAAATAAGAGAATACCAGCGGGCTAAAAGAAACAATTTTAATGTTATATATTCTTGCATTGTAACATCACAAATTACTAACTTCGGGGGTGAAATTCCTTATTTTAGAGTAAACAAAGTAAAATTTTTATTTAAATGTGGCGCTGGGGAAGACTTGAGAAGATCAGGTGGACAGACAGGGAGACAAATGAACAAGTTCTAAGAAGAGTGGGTGAGAAGATCAGGTGGACAGACAGGAAGACAAATGAACAAGTCCTAAGAAGAGTGGGTGAGAAGATCAGGTGGACAGACAGGGAGACAAATGAACAAGTCCTAAGAAGAGTGGGTGAGAAGATCAGGTGGACAGACAGGGAGACAAATGAACAAGTCCTAAGAAGAGTGGGTGAGAAGATCAGGTGGACAGACAGGGAGACAAATGAACAAGTCCTAAGAAGAGTGGGTGAGAAGAACAGGTGGACAGGCAGGGAGACAAATGAACAAGTCCTAAGAAGAGTGGGTGAGAAGATCAGGTGTACAGACAGGGAGACAAATGAACAAGTCCTAAGAAGAGTGGGTGAGAAGATCAGGTGGACAGACAGGGAGACAAATGAACAAGTCCTAAGAAGAGTGGGTGAGAAGATCAGGTGGACAGACAGGGAGACAAATGAACAAGTCCTAAGAAGAGTGGGTGAGAAGATCAGGTGGACAGACAGGGAGACAAATGAACAAGTCCTAAGAAGAGTGGGTGAGAAGAACAGGTGGACAGGCAGGGAGACAAATGAACAAGTCCTAAGATGAGTGGGTGAGAAGATCAGGTGTACAGACAGGGAGACAAATGAACAAGTCCTAAGAAGAGTGGGTGAGAAGATCAGGTGGACAGACAGGGAGACAAATGAACAAGTCCTAAAAAGAGTGGGTGAGAAGATCAGGTAGACAGACAGAGAGACAAATGAACAAGTCCTAAGAAGAGTGGGTGAGAAGATCAGGTGGACAGACAGGGAGACAAATGAACAAGTCCTAAGAAGAGTGGGTGAGAAGATCAGGTGGACAGACAGGGAGACAGATGAACAAGTCCTAAGAAGAGTGGGTGAGAAGATCAGGTGGACAGACAGGGAGACAAATGAACAAGTCCTAAGAAGAGTGGGTGAGAAATCAGGTGGACAGACAGGGAGACAAATGAACAAGTCCTAAGAAGAGTGGGTGAGAAGAACAGGTGGACAGCAGGGAGACAAATGAACAAGTCCTAAGAAGAGTGGGTGAGAAGATCAGGTGGACAGACAGGGGGACAAATGAACAAGTCCTAAGAAGAGTGGGTGAGAAGAGAACTATTTTGGATGTGATTCTTCGGTGCAAAGCAAACTGGATTAGACACATTCTTATGAGGAACCTGTCTTCTGCACGACGTCATAGAAGGAAAGGTTGAGGGAAAGAAGAGCTTAGGAAGGAAAGAAGAAAATTCTGGGAGCTGAAGGAGGCAGAGGACAGGGTGCGACGGCACTGACAAAAGGAATGTACCTGTCCTAAGGCTAAGCTAAAGTGAGTTATTGAAACTACTTGAGCTTTTAATGAGTGTATGAATGAGCGCGCGAATGTTTTTCTACTTATTTGAATATTCCTTTATTAAAATTAGTTGTGTTTTTTCAATAAATGTAATAGTGTGATGTTGTATTCAACGCTGGTGAAGTGGAAACTTCGCCAAATAAATAAAGGCCATTATTATTATTATTATTATTGAGACAGAACACTTAATAATAATAATATTATCATCATCATCATCACTATCTTTCTAAGCAGCAACATCTGTCACACATATCGCAACTTAATAACTCATAGAACGTAGACGCTACAAACGATTGTTGTTGGTTGATAAAACACAGATTTAAACCTTAACATTTTTTTTCCCAAATCAAGCTATTCAAAATCTTTCCCCCCCCCCCCCCCTCAACCACCAGTTTTTTTTTATAAGAGTCACACAGTCACAAGCACAATAAAAGAGATGAGTTATTCAACAAACGTGTCTCTTCCCAGTGCGGTAAATCTAATAAACTAGGTAAAAAAATGTTGAGGGGGGGATGGATTTATTTGGTAAAATAAGCTCTTAATGCAGCTTTTACGATCTTTTGGTCTCACAGGATCCCCAAAATATTTTAGGAACCACCCCTCCACCCCACCCTCTAAGGGGAGGGAGTTCAGTAGGGGGCATACAAGGCTCCTTCACGACAGGAGAGGAAGATCCAACAAGCCCTTTTGTTGAGGGTTGGAAAGGGGGGAGGGGGGTCGACCACCGAGACAAATCTGAAATATCAGCGAAATGTTTCCCAAGTTCTTTCCATGTTTTTTTTTTTTTTTTCATCGCTTATCTCTTGGAAACCCTCGTCAGCGTCAATATCACCTTCTTCCTTTTTACCTCATTTCAAATTTCAAGGTGGAAAAAAAAAAGGGAATCAGGTGGTAAAAAGAAAGAGAAGGAAACACTGGAGGAGATGAAAAAGACGGAGAATCGTTCTTTGTTAAAGTGAAGTCAAGGGAAAATCTTATTATGAGAAATTCTAAGTGGAGGAGGAAAAATAAAGATTGAAGGTGGAACAAAAAAAAAACTCTACTATCTTTTATTTTTTGTCGTGTTTGTGTGTGTGTGTGTCCACTTTACGACTTTGTACCAGATCCCAAGTGACGCGTTTTCACAATAGACGCGTGATTCTTTGGGACGTTTCTTGTTTTTTTTTATCTGAAGAATACGTTTTTTTTAAATGTTTTGTTACGAAATATGCCGTCGGTAAATTTGTTTTTGTTCGTCAGAGAGGTGGCGCGTTACAAACGTCATCAGGTTCTTGATAGGAACATTTGACAATAAGATTAGGACGGGCCTCACTCAAGAGACACATCGTTGGGGTACAAGACTGGGGGCCACCTTGGGTGCGTTTTATGCATCATCGCTGTGTGTGCTCTATTCTCTGTGTCAGTACAATGTGTGCTTTATTCTGTGTCAGTACAGTGTGTACTTTATTCTCGTGTCAGTACAATGTGTGCTTTATTCTCTGTGTCAGTACAGTGTGTGCTTTATTCTCTGTGTCAGTACAGTGTGTGCTTTATTCTGTGTCAGTACAGTGTGTGCTTTATTCTCTGTGTCAGTACAGTGTGTGCTTTTATTCTGTGTCAGTACAGTGTGTGCTTTATTCTCCGTGTCAGTACAATGTGTGCTTATTCTGTGTCAGTGTTATGTGTGCTTTATTCTGTGTCAGTACAGTGTGTGCTTTATTCTACTGTGTCAGTACAGTGTGTGCTTTATTCTCTGTTCAGTACAATGTGTGCTTTATTCTATGTGTCAGTGCAGTGTGTACTTTATTCTCTGTGTCAGTACAGTGTGTGCTTTATTCTCTGTTCAGTACAGTGTGTGCTTTATTCTATGTGTCAGTACAGTGTGTGCTTTATTCTCTGTGTCAGTACAGTGTGTGCTTTATTCTCTGTGTCAGTGCTAGTGTGTACTTTATTCTCTGTGTCAGTACAGTGTGTGTTTTATTCTCTGTGTCAGTACAGTGTGTGCTTTATTCTGTGTCAGTACAGTGTGTGCTTTATTCTCTGTGTCAGTACAATGTGTGCTTTATTCTGTGTCAGTGTTATGTGTGCTTTATTCTCTGTGTCAGTACAGTGTGTGCTTTATTCTTGTGTCAGTACAGTGTGTGCTTTATTCTCTGTGTCGTACAGTGTGTGCTTTATTCTATGTGTCAGTGCAGTGTGTACTTTATTCTCTGTGTCAGTCAGTGTGTGCTTTATTCTCTGTGTCAGTACAGTGTGTGCTTTATTCTGTGTCAGTACAGTGTGTGCTTTATTCTCTGTGTCAGTACAATGTGTGCGTTTATTCTGTGTCAGTTATGTGTGCTTTATTCTCTGTGTCAGTACGTGTGTGCTTTATTCTATGTTCAGTACAGTGTGTGCTTTATTCTCTGTGTCAGTACAGTGTGTGCTTTATTCTCTGTGTCAGTACAGTGTGTGCTTTATTCTCTGTGTCAGTACATGTGTGCTTTATTCTGTGTCAGTGTTATGTGTGCTTTATTCTCTGTGTCAGTACAGTGTGTGCTTTATTCTTGTGTCATTTACGTGTGTGCTTTATTCTCTGTGTCAGTACAGTGTGTGCTTTATTCTTGTGTCAGTACAGTGTGTGCTTTATTCTCTGTGTCAGTACAAGTGTGTGCTTATTCTATGTGTCAGTGCAGTGTGTACTTTATTACTTGTGTCAATGCTTTGTGTATGAGTAGAATTTTTGTCGCAATTTCAGGAGGTCAAGTCTATAATTGTATAATCTCGAAACTAGAAAAATTCTATATGGTAGGGTGGGGCTATTTGGATCAAGGGGCTATTTGAATCAAAATTAGGATTCAAGATACTGCGCAGCAATTCTGCACATATTTGTTGCTGTTTGGTTATTATAATTTATAGAATGATCTAATGGCTGTAAATTGGTATCAAAAAAATTATAGTTTCTAGATGTTTGAAAAGCTGAAAAAATTGTTTTAAGAAATCAATCTAAGTGAGATTGACATACTTTTCCTAGTGATGTAAATAATCGTATTTGCATCATAAGGTTTTACCCTATTATAGTTGTAAATTTTAAAGTGTTTTTTTCTTTACTCAAGAGTTAAATCTTCTGGGCTCATCACCAATAGCTTTGAGCGTATTTTATCGGTAAACAATTGAGTTATTTTATATTGAAAAAAAGTTTGCGGGGCTATTTGAATCATTATTTTGTTTGCATTTTTATTTATTTTTATAATATATTAATTAATTATTTATCGCTTTTTGACACTTCGTAAAGCGAGCTTGTATGCTGTCCAATTATTAGCGTTGTTGAACTTAAAAATAAAAACTATTGAATTCAATTTTAAATCAAACCAAACGAATTAACTATTACACATTATTTTTCACTGGCACTCAAAGCTTGATGATAGCTATAGTCTATCTGGTAAGGTATTTTTGTCTCGTTTAGAATACTTTGAATGTGCTATATTAGTAAGTTGTAGTTTAGACAGTCCTGTACTAATACTGGTAGGACCTTGAAATACAGAGTCCCTAAAAAGCCTAAATGACGTATTTTAGCTGAATTGACACCCAGCTATTCATATGAAACTACAACGTCGTTCATAAATCAGATTATGAAGAAGAAGAAGAAGAAGAAAGAAGATAATTTACTATGGGATTTTAGTAAATTTATTTTTCTTGACAAAAAAAGTAAATTGGAAAAGGAGACTGGATTTGGTGTCAAACCTGCAAATCGAAGTTTCATGAAGTGTTTCAGGGACTTTGGAAAAATAAAACAGTTGAAGTGTGGAAAATGCATATAAACATTTTGTTTGCATCTAATAGTTTACACATTTAATAAAAATATTTTAAAATGTCAATACTGATAGGGAAAATATCAAAATAAATTTATGATAGAAAATAACCCCATCCTGATCCAAATAGCCCCACGTTTTTACTAAAATGTTATTTCCACTTTATAATGAATTTTTAAAATTATTTTATCTTCAGATTTTTCCAATAAAACCATTACTAAGTATTGTTCAAAAGAATGAATAACAATACAAATAACGGTTAAACATTTTTTCACAACAATATTATAGGTGAAAACTTAAGGCGCGGCCGCAGATGAGCGCAAGTATTTTTATAGTTTTTATAGAAATGAAATTTTTTGGCCAATAAAAATCAAATATTTCTCCAGTAGCAACATAGAGTTTAGTTTTCTGCACGTGCTAATATCAACAGATCTTGAATATCTGTCAAAGGTGTCCTGAAATTTTGTCAAAACCTTTTCTCTTTATTTAAAAAGGTTTTGACAAAATTCCAGGACACCCTTGACAGATATTCAAGATCTGTTGATACCAGAATGTGCATAAAACTAAACTCTATGTTACTACTGGAGAAATATTTGATTTATTTTGACAAAAAAAATTGAATGCTATAAAAACTGTAAAATTACTCGCGCTTCCTTCTAACTCACCTTAAATTAAAGTTGAAACGACCAAAATAGCCCCACCCTACCATACCTGCCTTTGTGTAGATACAAAAAAATTATATCATTATTATAGTTTCAAAATATGCCCAAAACTTTTTTTTAATGGGCCAAATATAGAGAGAGGTGTTTTTGTGAATATGTTCAAAATTGTGTATAACCCCATCGTCAATCCTAAATAGTTATCTTATTGGCTTATTTTGCTAGCACTTGGTATAAAGGTTCAAATTAGGAAAATAATATTAGGTACTTATAGTTGATTGTCAACGTTTCGAAATATATTTCCGTGTTCATTGTCATGTCGACGCTACTCCCAACTTTTGTTTTGTGACTAGAGCAATGCCATTTCATTCTTTAGCGTGACTATGAATGCGATACGTCATACTATAGGTATTGTGGGCAGCACCTAAGTTCAACACTCCAAATCTAATGTTGTCAATCACTCCGTATAGCCTTAAACTCATTACCTCCCCATATAAGGTCATGAGTTCAAGAAAGCCCTTCTGGATACCTTACCATGCCAACACCTCCTGATATACATACCATGAGTACAAAACAAGGACCTTCTGGATATCTTACCACGCCAACAACTCCTGATTATACATGACCATGAGTGCAACCTAGGCCTTCTAGATACCTTACCATGCCAACACCTCCTGATATACAGACCATGAGTACAAAAAGGCCTTCTGGACATCCCACCACGCCAGAAACTCCTAATCTATAGCCCATGAGTACAAGAAAGGCCTTCTGGACATCCCACCACGCCAGAAACTCCTGATATACAGACCATGGTACAAGTACGGCCTACTGGACACCTCACCACGCCAGAAGACAGATGCTACACAGTGATTGTATTTTGAAAGACATCGCAACCCCGCCTGATACCCCCGCTCAGGTCAGGGCTAGCTGACCACGCGAGTGTTGATCCTGTAGCGGTCTACAGGAGGCCTCGGGAGTCTCGTCTTGAATTCAGGCACGATCCCGTCACGCCCCTGTTTGATCTGAGGACTGGCGCTTTCTTACTTCTCGATAATTACTAATAGATATTCGTTAATACCACGTGTGTGTAAGTGTGTGTGTGTGTGTGGGGGGGGGGGGGGGGGGGGACACCCTGTGGCTGACACGTGTGTCCTGAGAAATTATAATTATTACATGATACCATTAATAACAGCTTAAAATATTTTTTAAATATACAGTATATTAAGTAAAAGAAAAATTAAGTGAACGTATTTCTAAACATATATATTTTTTTTAAATCCCTCTTAAATGCATGAAAGCGTTTGCCCACCCCAAGCAATGTTATCGGTTACCGCGTGTGTCGTGTGTTTTTTAATTATTCCCCCCCCCCCCACCACCAAAGTGAAGAGGAAGAAATGATATGTGTGTGTGAATGCGTGCTTATGTAATAGTTGTAGAATGAAGTGACTTCTGTCTGCACGACTTGGATGTAGACAGGCCGCTCGCTGTTGGGCGAAACAATCTTCCATGTGCTCCACAAAAATGCGCTCACACGCGTCTGTCGTCATCTCAAGGTTGCTGTAATACTGCTTTTCTTAAATATATCGTTTTTAGTTGTCATTTGCATACATTTGTAAAGTTAGTTATAAGGGAGAACAAATCTATGGACAGTTTTAATCACTTCTATTTCTCCAAATGGTTTCATTACTTTAGTTAACAATATTATTTTGACGTTATTGGTTACATAACCTACAAGTATAAACTTTCCCGCCATTACTGTGATAACAAAAACTAAAAGTCAACACTTTCCCGCCATTACTGTGACAACAAAAACTAAAAGTCAACACTTTCCCGCTATTTATTTTAAGGTGGTTACATAGCTTACATATTTTTACCGCCATTTGTTGCTACATAGTTTTAAAGTCAAACTTTCCGCCGATTACTTGTAGCAGGTTATAAGTCAACACTTTCCGCCATTACTGTGAGCAGAGCTTATAAGTCAACACTTTCCCGCCATTACTGTGAGTAGAGCTTATAAGTCAACACTTTCCCGCCATTACTGTGAGCAGAGCCTATAAGTCAACACTTTCCCTCCATTACTGTGAGCATAGCTTACAAGTCAACACTTTCCCGCCATTACTGTGAGCATAGCTTATAAGTCAACATATTCCCTCCATTATCTGTGAGCATAGCTTATAAGAAAATACTTTAACGCCATTTTTGTGGCAACCTAACCAACCAGTTAACACTTTTCCGCCATTTATGTGGCAACATAACCTACAAATCAAAGCTTTCTCGGCCTTATTTTTCCTTCCTTGTCTCCCGGGCGTGTTCAAAACTAATCTAATCTCACCTCAGGCGTAACTTCTCCCACTCGCATGCGAATCCCATGACACAGGGAACGTCACAGAATTTGGAGGTGTACAATTAGAGAGCTTGATCCAAACTGGGATCAGGTAGGATCCATAGAGGGGCTCCTACTTCCAGATGATATTAGAATAATTTGTGTGTGATAAATAGTGTAAGAATGCGCCAACGCTTCATTACCCCGAGCTAGAGTGTATTTCCAGCGACGGGGAGGTTGGGGGTTAGAATCCTGGCAGGGTAAACTGAGAGTAGTTTAACACTCTACCTCCACGCAAATGAGGATACCTTTTCTCACACTCGTTAACAAAGCAGCCGGTGTTTCAATCAGGTGCAATATTTCCTCAACAACCTTTTTCCATGCTTCATACAATGTGCAAAATTCCAAAGTATCTCAATCTAATATTCCACGCAGGACGAAACGGAGGTTCCATTATTGACTTCTTGTACCTACGTTCAAAGGAAGTGATATAAAAAGAAAAACTGTTATAAAAGAAAAATAATTTTAATAACACTACTTTTTAAAAAAAAGTTTTCTTTTTGCTGTTTTCTATGTCAATGTTACACCATTTCGTTATAACACCCCTTCACAAATCATCTCACAATCATCATCATCATCATCATCATCATCATCACAACACATCTCTTCTCTCGCGGTTCAACAATAGAACGAGTTGAGAGAAGAGAGAGTAAGTTAAAAAAACTACTCAAACCCTCTTTTTACCCCCTTCGTGAACCATTTACGTGAATTTTTTTTAAACAAAAAAAAAACAAATGTTTTACTAGTTGTGTTTTCTCTTCCAAGCAATGAAGACTTAGAAAATACCCCCCCCCCTCCCAATTCTTATTCGCCGTGCGGTCACGTATCTGCCTCGACGCCATTTTTCTTTCTTTCTTTCTTCTCATGCTTACAACAAGCGTCGGTGGGGGGAGGGAGGGAGGAGTTATTTCAAAGTGAAGGAACTAAAACCAAACCAAAAAGCAAAGCAAAGTAAGAAGATGCTTGAGAGAAGAAAAAAAAAAAAAGTAAAGGTATTGAGGAATATTTTTGTTCTGGATGGCTACCCCCTCCCCCTCCCGTACTTGGTGTCTTCAAGACGTAGAAGAAGTCCTCCTGAGTTGGAAGTCTTTGTGAAAGTTGTCGAGTCATCAGAGGCCGTCGCTGCTTGCAGCTCAAGTGGAACGGATCATCTGACTTACATACACATTTTTTTTCTTTCTCTCTCGCTCTTGCTGTCTTTTTTTTTTTTTTTACAAAAGGGATGAAGGTGTGAACACTGTTCCTCCCTTCTGATTTTTTTTTTCTGTCCGCGTCCTCTCATCTTGAACAAAATGTGCATTACCAGGAATATCAACGCAAAATCGTGTTCGGTCAATTGCCAACGACACAAAGAGCCTTGCCGCAAACACGATCTTCCTCCTGAATTTGTTAAGTCTCAAGAACTCGGACCTAATAATGGGAACATTTACCCTCAAACCCTATGTTATATTTCGTCACAAGTTTTACTAAGGGGGAGGGGACTCCTAGAGCCTCCCCTTTTTCTTTTTTTTTAATTTCATAAACTTATTTATTTAAACATTTTTCTGTTGCTACATTTTGGAGCATCGCGCCGGAAACTTGGGGACTCTCAGAAAGATGTAAAAGATGTACTTTGAGAACTTAGAAATGTGGTGCTGGGGAGGGTTTGAGAAGATAAAATGGACAGACAGGGTGATAAATGAACACGTCCTAAGAAGAGTGGGTGGGTAGAGAACCGTTTTGGATGTGATTCTTAGGTACAAAACAAACTGGATCTTCTGCATGACATCATAGAAGGAAAGGGTGAGGTATAAAGAGGCGCTTAGGAAGAAGGAGGATTCACATATTGGATGAATTGATGTATAGAAGAAAATTCTGGGAGCTAAAGGAGGGGGCAGAGGAAAGGGCGCATTGGTGGTCAAAGTTCACTGACAATAGGAATGGACCTGTTGTAAGGCAGAACACCAAATAATAATATTTTATTTGTTAGATTAGATATTTACTTTCTCGCACCCGGTGACCTGGTGGTCTAGGGGTCAAGGTGTCAGACTTCTGTGCTGAGGGTCCGGGGTTCAATCCTCGGTCCCGGCACAGATTTATCTGATTGCCAACCCCTTCCTTCACCTCTGACAAGATGTGTATTAATCACAACTTGTGAATGTGAGGAATGCCAGGCCTCTACCGTGGTTCGGATTCCACGTTAAACTGTAGGTCCTCCATTTCATCTCACAATCACCCTACCATTGCACATTAGCGTAAGTGCGTATAACCCGAACGGGTAGTAAGACGCGGTGCTAATAATAATAATAATTTCTCGCACCCCTCGCGGGGGGGGGGGGAGGATTTGAGATTTTGATGGATGTCCATGTATATGTATGTATATATATATATACATATTTTTTTTTTGCAATGCCGCCTGTCCTGTCACAGGTACTGGGGCCCCAACCATTTTACAAATCAGGCTAAAACTTGTAATCTATGAATACAGTTCCTCAAGAGGAGGGAGGGGGGTGTTTGGAAGCTAGTATCAAAATAACCGACGATCGACATTAATATTACGATTTTAGGTACCTATATCGATTTCTAGCTCTTCAAATCTCTGAAGATTCCGGCATCCAAAGCAAACGGCAGAGTTTTAGAATTGAGTGGTTTTCCTCTATTCCCTTATTTGCCATTTCATCAAGGTGTCAACAGATTGTAAATCTCTCAACATGATATTCGTGTTGGAATAATCGGTCAGTTCGAACTATTAATGTTACCTGTTAATGTTAGGAAGGTTAGTTTGAAAGGTCCTTTTCTCTGTCAGAATTCTACTATATAGTAGGACTTTGGTAGGTAAAAAAATACCTTTAAGACGTTCTTTCCTACCATGGACAGGGTTTACACATCATTAATGCAAGTCAATGGCATCGCTTACATGTGACATCACGGTAAGTTGAAATAGGATTTCACAAGTTAATGTATTTAAGTTTTATTCGGAGAGTTTTGAACATATAACAATGAAAAAATTATATATAGATTCCTAAATATGTCTAAAAATAGATCTATTTGTAGCACAAAAAAAAAATCTTGAAGTTTATTTTTTGCTAACGTATTTTCTTTTTAAATCGTCTCCAATTGAAGAGATTTGGTTTGTCCTCGAAAAGGGCCAGTAGGAAGGAATCTTCTTCCTGCCATAAAGTAGTTAAAAAAAAGTCCATGGAAGTATGTTCACTACGTCTCATTACCTATTCGTGCTATACGATTATGTAGTAATTACGCTAATGGGTTAGGGATGAAGAAGGTTGAATTTAGACGAAGTGTTCTCGAATTTGCGTGGAGAGAGAGTGGGGGAAAATATAAAACAACTCTCAGCACACCCAATAGGGATCGAACCACGACCATCCATAATCCATACCCATCATCAGCTAGCCTATCTATTGCGAATATGACGTCTTAGACCATTCGACCACAGAAGCGGATAGAAGCATATGTCTATCTAGAATAGTAAACAAGAAAAATACATTTTTTGAAAGGCAAGTCAATATTGTCCAGGCGCAAATAGCAGAGTGAGTATTTATATTCGTCAGCGGAAGGGGGGGAAGCGTTATCCCCACATAGACAAGAGGGGCCGCTGGGTAAACAACTCATTTCTACATTCTCTTTTTATTTCGCATATTGGCG
Source organism: Timema podura (assembly GCA_033556935.1). Classification (NCBI taxonomy): domain Eukaryota; kingdom Metazoa; phylum Arthropoda; class Insecta; order Phasmatodea; family Timematidae; genus Timema; species Timema podura. Next base: position 57,370,669 of record JAVRXN010000012.1, on the reverse strand, counting down.
TTTAAGTGTGATAATGCTTAGAGGGCCAAGGGTGTTTCAGGTTAAGACGCAACCCACTCCACCGGATAGCTCCGATTTCCCCGAGCACAGGTGAGAATCCCACCCCTAAGGGTGACGTCATTCGGAGACGGAGTGATTGCTCTCGTTGAGATAAAGACAAACACACAATGGCTGTCCTGCTATCTCACTCACTCTGTGGGTTGTTAACCAGGAGCGATTAATTGCCAGGTCTTAGTGATGTCGGGGAATGATCGACTCAATTAATTATCCGGTGATCCACTCACATGATGAGAACATGTGTGAGAAAGGTTGAGATGTATCGCAGGACGGGTGAGTTAAGGTGGTGCCGTGAGAACTAAGCAAGAGGCATCAATTGGTGAGTTAAGGTGGTGCCGTGAGAACTAAGCAAGGGGCATCAATTGGTGAGTTAAGGTGGTGCCGTGAGAACTAAGCAAGAGGCATCAATTGGTGAGTTAAGGTGGTGCCGTGAGAACTAAGCAAGAGGTATCAATTGGTGAGTTAAGGTGGTGCCGTGAGAACTAAGCAAGAGGCATCAATTGGTGAGTTAAGGTGGTGCCGTGAGAACTAAGCAAGAGGTATCAATTGGTGAGTTAAGGTGGTGCCGTGAGAACTAAGCAAGAGGCATCAATTGGTGAGTTAAGGTGGTGCCGTGAGAACTAAGCAAGAGGTATCAATTGGTGAGTTAAGGTGGTGCCGTGAGAACTAAGCAAGAGGTATCAATTGGTGAGTTAAGGTGGTGCCGTGAGAACTAAGCAAGAGGCATCAATTGGTGAGTTAAGGTGGTGCCGTGAGAACTAAGCAAGAGGTATCAATTGGTGAGTTAAGGTGGTGCCGTGAGAACTAAGCAAGAGGCATCAATTGGTGAGTTAAGGTGGTGCCGTGAGAACTAGGCAAGAGGCATCAATTGGTGAGTTAAGGTGGTGCCGTGAGAACTAAGCAAGAGGCATCAATTGGTGAGTTAAGGTGGTGCCGTGAGAACTAAGCAAGAGGTATCAATTGGTGAGTTAAGGTGGTGCCGTGAGAACTAAGCAAGAGGCATCAATTGGTGAGTTAAGGTGGTGCCGTGAGAACTAAGCAAGAGGTATCAATTGGTGAGTTAAGGTGGTGCCGTGAGAACTAAGCAAGAGGCATCAATTGGTAAATGTGCTTGCCCCCCCCTCCCCCCATTCCCCCCAAAACTACTTCAGTTGCTTTTTTTTATCTTGCTCTATTTATAGCTAAAAATTCGTATGAAAATGAAATATTGATATATATTATATTCATAAATATCTCATTGTGTACGTACGAATGTCTACTTTACCCAAAGGGGCGCAAAAAGCATAAACTAGTAAGTCCGACCCGTTGCAACTCGTGAATTGTAACGATTTGAAATCAGTGAATCACTATTAATTATAGCTTATAGTAATAATAATTTTACATTTGTTAATATCGTGCAGTAAAATGTTTACTGTCGAATGACCTCAGATCTGTGGTCTCACTGACGTTCCTTGTCGGGGAAGATAAGGACCTCAGATCTGTGGTCTAAGTGATGTTCCTTGTCGGGGAACATAAGGACCTCAGATCTGTGGTCTAAGTGACGTTCCTTGTCGGGGAAGATAAGGACCTCAGATCTGTGGTCTCAGTGACGTTCCTTGTCGGGGAAGATAAGGACCTCAGATCTGTGGTCTACTGACGTTCCTTGTCGGGGAAGATAAGGACCTCAGATCTGTGGTCTACTGACGTTCCTTGTCGGGGAAGATAAGGACCTCAGATCTGTGGTCTACTGACGTTCCTTGTCGGGGAACATAAGGACCTCAGATCTGTGGTCTCATTGACGTTCCTTGTCGGGGAAGATAAGGACCTCAGATCTGTGGTCTCATTGACGTTCCTTGTCGGGGAACATAAGGACCTCAGATCTGTGGTCTACTGACGTTCCTTGTCGGGGAAGATAAGGACCTCAGATCTGTGGTCTACTGACGTTCCTTGTCGGGGAAGATAAGGACCTCAGATCTGTGGTCTGTTCCTTGTCGGGGAACATAAGGACCTCAGATCTGTGGTCTACTGACGTTCCTTGTCGGGGAAGATAAGGACCTCAGATCTGTGGTCTCAGTGACGTTCCTTGTCGGGGAACATAAGGACCTCAGATCTGTGGTTTAAGTGACGTTCCTTGTCGGGGAAGATAAGGACCTCAGATCTGTGGTCTCATTGACGTTCCTTGTCGGGGAAGATAAGGACCTCAGATCTGTGGTCTACTGACGTTCCTTGTCGGGGAAGATAAGGACCTCAGATCTGTGGTCTGTTCCTTGTCGGGGAACATAAGGACCTCAGATCTGTGGTCTACTGACGTTCCTTGTCGGGGAAGATAAGGACCTCAGATCTGTGGTCTCAGTGACGTTCCTTGTCGGGGAACATAAGGACCTCAGATCTGTGGTTTAAGTGACGTTCCTTGTCGGGGAAGATAAGGACCTCAGATCTGTGGTCTGTTCCTTGTCGGGAAAGATAAGGACCTCAGATCTGTGGTCTACTGACGTTCCTTGTCGGGGAAGATAAGGACCTCAGATCTGTGGTCTCATTGACGTTCCTTGTCGGGGAAGATAAGGACCTCAGATCTGTGGTTTCAGTGACGTTCCTTGTCGGGGAAGATAAGGACCTCAGATCTGTGGTCTACTGACGTTCCTTGTCGGGGAAGATAAGGACCTCAGATTTGTGGTTTCAGTGACGTTCCTTGTCGGGGAAGATAAGGACCTCAGATCTGTGGTCTCATTGACGTTCCTTGTCGGGGAAGATAAGGACCTCAGATCTGTGGTCTCAGTGACGTTCCTTGTCGGGGAACATAAGGGCCCCCAAATAGCGGTGCACTGTCGACAAACCCCCAATGCGGAACGAATGACTCTGTTTAGAGAATTGGTACAGAGGTGGTGCGGAGGGGTGCGGAGGGGAAGAGGGCTTGTGGTCATGTGATAGATTTGTTAGTGGTAAATTTATCCTCCTCACACACCCCAACCCCCCCATTTTTTTTTATTGGGTCCGCACGAAGAATCCCAACATCAGTGTTCACGGTCAAGAAGAAGTGTTTTAATGTGAATACACTTTCAAGAGTAGGGATATATACACTCAAAAATACTGCAACGCGGTTGGTCGGGTCTATTCTACAGTCCTCCTCTCCCCCACTTTCCTTCTACAGCCCTTCCACCCTTCCTTCCTTTTCTATTTCCTCTTCTGAAGAGAACTGAACAAGAAAGATACTTTGACGTTTGACAATCACGAGGATAGTGTTTATTTTTATTCCTCTCTTTAATGTAAGAGTGTTGAGAAACTTTCTTCTTTTTTTTACATAAATAAAATAAATTGACCCCCCCATTAAGTACAGAAGCATCGAGCGTGGACTTACAAGGTCACGTCGAGTTAGGATACAGTAAGGGCACGGTACAATACAATCTTCATAGGAAGGGCATTTTATCTGACAGCTAGAGGGGTCACTAAATCTAATTTCAGTCTCCAACGTGCTCATACATCAATTCATGTGATATGACGCTGTCACTGTTGATAGATATTTTTTTAAATTAATTTATTTGAAGAATTTAACGTGAACTTTTCGGAACCAACTGATTATATCAGTAAACGCGAATTTCTATGAGCGAGCGCAAAAAGAACTACCAATTTTGCCAGAAAAAAGGTATCTCTACAATTAACCTCCAGGGTTATTTTACATATCACAAACGATATGGGACCGACGGCTTTATTTCTCCTCCGGAAGAAATTGTGTTACGGATTTTTTATCGCTTAAGAAAAATCCATCGACCCCCGGCTGGGTTTAAACCCACGAACATCGGATCCTGAGGCAAGCACTTTGCCTTAAGACCAGCGAGGTCGACAATATATATTATAAACACCTCTAAAATAAAAATAATAGTTTCGTAAAATGTTATCAATTTTGACCGTGAGCAAATATATGTGTGTGTGTGTTTTAAAAAAAGATTTTTCCAATTAAAAAGGGCAGTAACTAAAAAGGAAGGGAAACGTGATGAGGAGTTGTTGGTACTTTTTAATTGCGTGTAAACTCAACTTGGGTGTGGTTGGTATTCTTGGGGTAGCCCTGATTGCTGATCTGCATCTGTTGCGATAGTAAAGACCGCCGTTGATGCAGCAAGGATCGAGCAACGCCGACAAAACGAATCTTTGAATTTGCAAGGAATTATGGGTGCTAGCTTGTGTTGCAAGGCATTATGGGTGCTAGCTTGTGTTGCAAGGCATTACGGGTGCTAGCTTGTGTTGCAAGGCATTATGGGTGCTAGCTTGTGTTGCAAGGCATTATGGGTGCTAGCTTGTGTTGCAAGGCATTATGGGTGCTAGCTTGTGTTGCAAGGCATTATGGGTGCTGGCTTGTGTTGCAAGGCATTACGGGTGCTAGCTTGTGTTGCAAGGTATTATGGGTGCTAGCTTGTGTTGCAAGGCATTACGGGTGCTAGCTTGTGTTGCAAGGTATTATGGGTGCTAGCTTGTGTTGCAAGGCATTATGGGTGCTAGCTTGTGTTGCAAGGCATTACGGGTGCTAGCTTGTGTTGCAAGGCATTATGGGTGCTAGCTTGTGTTGCAAGGCATTACGGGTGCTAGCTTGTGTTGCAAGGCATTATGGGTGCTAGCTTGTGTTGCAAGGCATTATGGGTGCTAGCTTGTGTTGCAAGGCATTATGGGTGCTAGCTTGTGTTGCAAGGCATTATGGGTGCTAGCTTGTGTTGCAAGGCATTACGGGTGCTAGCTTGTGTTGCAAGGCATTATGGGTGCTAGCTTGTGTTGCAAGGCATTATGGGTGCTAGCTTGTGTTGCAAGGCATTATGGGTGCTAGCTTGTGTTGCAAGGCATTACGGGTGCTAGCTTGTGTTGCAAGGTATTATGGGTGCTAGCTTGTGTTGCAAGGCATTACGGGTGCTAGCTTGTGTTGCAAGGCATTATGGGTGCTAGCTTGTGTTGCAAGGCATTACGGGTGCTAGCTTGTGTTGCAAGGCATTATGGGTGCTAGCTTGTGGATTTCTGCGACACTTGAGCAGGTTCTGCCCTCCTCCCGTCTTCAGCGAACATGGGAACCAAACTTTACGCTTAGCGTTAGTTGAGGGAATTCTCGGGGAATGAATTGAAAGCATAATTGATCATTTGATAAATTAAGAATCCACCCGTCTTACCACCCGTCCGAAATATACGCAAATGATTTACAAAATGAGGTAGTGATGAGGAAGGCAGATTTTAAGAAGGAATGTAACCGGCATTTGTGTGGACCAACAAACTGTTTGGGTAAATAAAAAAAAACTCAGTAGGTACGTTCAGCCAGGATTCGAACCCCCAAATCTCCCTAACCCATAAAGACTGACATTTAGTCTTACATTTATAAACTATTAAAAAATTAATTTGTAAGTGCGGTTTGTAGTGCGGTGTTTCAGTTAGTAGAACCCCGATTATTCAGACACCGGTTATCCGAGTTCGTATCTCAGCAGCGGTTTTAGTTAAATCCGTAGTATATAAATATAAAGTGGACATACATTAGGTTACTGGTATGTAATTGCTTTTAAGAAGCTCGAAGATTTATTTTTATGTTATGTTGTATAGTAAATACATATGCACATATGTAATTGTTTTATGATGTGTTGTTTTGTCGGTATATACTGCGAATTACGTTAAGTGCATGCTAGTAATACGTTTTATTATTTGGTGTTTTGTCCCACGTGAGGTCCATCCCTTGTCATGACTTGACGCAGGCCTGTCTTGCCCCTTCACTCCAAATTCTCTTTTCATTCCTGAGCATCCTCTTTCCTCAACCTTCCTTCTATGCGTGCAGAAGACAGTTCCTTCTTAGGATATGTCTAATCCGTTGCTTTGTCCGTAATCCATCCAATGTTCCTTTCACCCACTCTTCTTATACTTGTTCATTTGTCTCCTGTATGTCCCTGATTCTCACCCTCTCTTCTTAGTACTGGTTCATCTTCTCCCTGTATGTCACTGATCTTCTCACCCACTCTTCTTGGGTACTTGTTCATCTGTCTCCCTGTATGTCCACCTGATCTTCTCACCCACTCTTCTTAGTACTTGTTCATCTGTCTCCCTGTATGTCCACCTGATCTTCTCACCCACTCTTCTTAGGACTTGTTCATCTGTCTCCCTGTCTGTCCACCTGATCTTCTCACCCACTCTTCTTAGGACTTGTTCATCTGTCCCCTGTCTGTCCCCTGATCTTCTCACCCACTCTTCTTAGACTTGTTCATTTGTCACCCTGTCTGTCCACCTGATCTTCTCAAGTCTTCTCTAGCTCCACATTTCAAAGCTCTCCAAGTATTTAATTTCCGTCTTCCTAAGAGTCCAAGTTTCTGCTACAAATGTAGCATTTCATCAGTTTCTTCCTCAGTTCCAAACTCAACTTGCTGGTCAGCATATGTATTATATATATATATATATATATATTTTTTATTAATGCTTTTAAATTTTAATATTGTATTTTCAATAAAGTATTTTTGTTTTAGAGCCTCTTTTTCCCCTATATAAAAAAAACTATCCAGTGTCGACCAACATATTCACTGGCAGGTTCCTCTTGGAGGATCTTAAGAGGATCCTCATCCCCTCCGGCCCTGCCCGTGACTTGGTCGGAACCCCCTACCATCAGCCACCCCTGTAATTTACAACGCACAACAAATTAATGGTTAGCATTTCATCGGTTACGATTCCCGCCACCAGCCTTCTTGGAGTTCTCGCATCTTTTAAATCACCCCGAAAAAAGAAATTAATCCCCCTCCCGTCTGAGTGTTCGACTTAAATTTACTGAATATTAATTTGAATAAAATATTGGGTACATAGTAGGAATTCTGATATGAAGAACATTTTGGAAAATACAAACAATTTTATGATGTCGCATTCAAAATTGATCTCATTATACTATTTTATTTTATTAATGTTATTTTATTGTTATTGGCAATATCTACCAAAAGTGATAGCTGCGAGATAACATGACTTCACGTATGAATATATTCACATTGTTTTATAGATTTTGTAGCTGTCAAAGAAGTTTCTTCTTTTCTGAACGTGACAGATGTATAGGACACACATACATATATATGTGTATTTATTTCCGTAAGTGTTTTAATATTTAGTCGGTGGTAGCTGTAGGCAAGTCGTAGGATGGTGGGCAATGGCTCGTTTTACAGATCTCAAGCTCACACCTGTATAAAATGTGACCTATCTATGCCAGGACTTGGAACCCAAGCCATAGACGGTGACGTCGGAACCCCTTCATCCCCTCCAACCTCCTTCAACCGGGATCTGTGCAACAAGGCGGACAAAATGTGTCTAATAAAAAGCTTCGAATTTAATTTTGCCGCGAAATAACTTGCAGCCAACATTGCAACGATTCACTGTTTTATTGTTTATTTATTTTTTATTTTTAACACTACGTCTTACTACCCGTTCAGGTTGTCGCTTATGTACTAATTACGCTGATGGTTTTAAGGATTAGAAATGCTATATTTATAGGAAGTGTACCCGGATTTGCGTGGAGGGAGAGCATAAAAGTATTTTGAAAAAACACCCTCGTTACACCCAAACGAGATTCGAACCTCGATCTCCCCATCATCGGCAGTCTATTCTCTACAGCGAGAGTGGAGCGTTTGACCACGCGGCCACCGAGCGGGTAGTAAAAAAAGTTTTTTATTTTTAAGAAATGATATGATATTTATGATAAGTAGGGATGTATTTAGTTTCGAAAGGTCGAAGGTTCGTTTCGATTTCGACACCCACAATAACCCTTGGCATCTGGAAACATTTCGAAGCAAGAAGAAAACTTCGATTGTTATCAAATTTGATTCAAAAAGACGTATTTAACATTTTATTTTTATCGCACAAATTTTTGAATGTTAAAGCGTAACAGAATAACAGCAGTAATAAGTCTTTTATTTTCTAAAACTTTCTCATAATTTTTATCTGTGACAAAGTATTTCAAAATTTATTTTTGCAATTTTTTGGAAACGGTTTTTCAAGAATAGAAGCATGTTGATTAAGTTATACTTTTTATATACACACCTCCTCTATAATTTTATCAGTGATCAAATATCAATAAAATTGACATTTTTCAATAGAAAACCGCCGGCTTCATAGCAAAAAATAAGAAAATGTAACTAATAATAAACATCGATACATTATCTTAGAAGGGGTGTTGAAAATATTAACATAAAAATTTCACTCGTTCTCGAGAAAACTGATATTTCCAAACGTATGATTTCTCCGCAAGACCTATCTGGTAGCTAGCGCCATCTACGGTTTCCATGATTCATCTGTTTTTGTTGGTAGGAAGGATACTTTGGTTTGTTGTGAAGCCACACCACGCCTTTCACCCTCCCGCCCAACCACCCCACAAAATAGGTTTTAAACTTGCACTCGAAAGGGCCAAGGGCCTTAACCTAAAGATGCACTTAATGGATAGCTAAGAAATTAAAAGTAGTGTTATGTGGACAACAACAAAACTTTAGCTTCGACTTTAACTTTGCTTGTTTCTCAAGATTCTATTCGACTTTGCATTTAAAAAGTGACCTTCGTACACGCCCGGTAATAAGTACTTAACTAGAATCAAAATCAACGACATTGTGACAAGGAGGATCTATGTTTGACGCATCTCGCAGGTCATTTAGCTCGGCGCATGGATACATGAGAATATATCTGAGCACTACTATTATGAGAGCAATAGTTAGTTATTAAAATAACAATTTTATAATGTATTAAATAAATAGCCAAGCTGTTATATTTGTTAATTACGGTTATAGGCTAGTAGCCGCATATGAACATCATATTCTCTAAATTGAAAAATGACACCTAGATACGGGAATCGAACCCGGGAACTTTGGCTTAGTACACCGATGCTCTAACCACTGAGATATCCAGGAGTCGTCCCATTGCCCAGAGTCAATCTTAACTCATATTTTAAGGCAGAGTCTGTGATGGACGCGTGTAAATCGTCAGCTATATATGAGTGATCAATTAAGATCATGAGCTATCGGATAACGTAGCCATCTTCGACTCGGTATTCAGGTTTTTTGCCGCTACTGGATAACTCAGTGGTTAGAGCATTGGCGTACTAAGCCAAAGGTCACGGGTTCGATTACCGTGTCCAGGTGTCATTTTTCAATTGGGAGAAATCATAGATTTGGGGGACGACGATGATAACCTTGGAAAGAAGAGAAATTACACGTTCCAAGGATTGTCTGTTGCTTACCTACCAACGAGGGTAGCACCACGAGGTTTGGCCACCCCTGTCAGTGAGGATGGGTCCGTTCCAGGGTCCTCCAGTGGGTTTTTTTTCTATTGCATTATATAATATTCCGTCTGTTTAGATTCGGAGTGTCGATACCGGACCAACCAACAGTCTCTGGCGGAAGCAGTGGAAGAATCGGGTAAACCAAACCATAGTCATTACTGGGTCCACCGTTTAGCGCCAGTTCCGCCTACAGTTTAAATCACCGTTTCTTTAATAAAAAAATTAGTTAAAAAAACCCTACCCGGTCACCCCTCTTATAGAGAAGGAAGAAAAGAATGAGCAGTTGAGAAGTAGTAGTTTTGTTGTTGGGTTTTTTTTTTACAGTGCACGGTGCCCCGAAATACGGACATTTTCAATCCAGCTCTCTCGTGCTGGGTTTTATATCCCATGGCTTGAGTCACGGGTTCGCTGAAAAACAAAAGAGCATTTCAGGAACGTAAGCATTTGGCGAGCTCTAAGCCAATCACAAGATTTCATTCACATCAGCGTTGGACGCGCTCAGCGCGAGGTGAAATATTATTATCATCACCGCGTCTTACTACCCGTTCGTGTTATACGCACTTACGCTAATGTGTAATGGTAGGGTGATTGCGAGATGAAATGGAGGACCTACAGTTTAACGTGGGATCCGAACCACGGTGGAGGCCTGGCATTCCACACATTCACAAGTTGTGATTAATACACATCTTGTCAGAGGTGAAGGAAGGGGTTTGGCAATCAGATAAATCTGTGCCGGGACCGAGGATTGAACCGCGGACCCCCAGCACAGAAGTCCGACACCTTACCCCTAGACCGCCAGGTCACCCCAAAATGGTCTTGTAGCAGCAATACTTACTTATTTGCTATTAACGAATTTTCTTTGTTTTATGCTCAACGACTACTATTGTCAATATGATTGAAAGTAAAGAGGAAAAATATTACATTTTTTATTCTGTTATTGAGAAGTAGGTCCACCATGATATTCAAGAAAATAATTAAAATAAGAAGAAAAAATTAAAATTTTTATTTAATATTACAAACACTACTTAAATATTTGTTTTAATATACAGTTTAAAGAACTTTGTTACGTGAGTAACCCTTTAAAAAAGGTATTTTAAAGACCTCATCTACAAGGGCAGAGAGGTTAGGCCAACTGATATAAATAGAAAACGAATGATCCCGTTTTAAGCATCGCGTCTTACTAACCCGTTTAGGTTATACGCCTATATACTAATTACACTAATGTGTTTTGTGATTATAAAGGTTTGATATAGAGGAAGTGTACCGGCATTTGCATGGAGGAGAGCGGGAAAACCTCCAGGAAAAATACACGCTCAGTACAAACGACCCGGATTCAAATTCAAATCTCCCTGTTGTCGGCAGTCTAATCTATTGCAAAAGTGACGCTTTAGACCATGCGGTCAACGATTTTGACTCATACGTTAATCCCTATGTTTCATTATAAGTCGTTATATTTATTTTTTATGAATTGTGCACTGCACACTATCACTATTCGCTATTAGTTATGCTCTACTCATGAATAGGCCCAGTCTAACTAATAGATCACAAAGCTTGGCGTATCATCTCATGAGTCATGGGTCCCTTTCACACGAACTATGTTTCCGTACTGAATTACATACAAGTCAATTATTATCTACCGAGTGTAGAACAAACTATCACAGCGACTATTGGCAAAACAAGTAGCTATCGTGAAGACTTGTGAGTAATTCGGTAGTAGCGCGGCTCATAGTTTTCATAGAAAGTGCCTTATCTGGCGGCTAGAAAAGTTACTAGACCTAATTTTGCATGTTCATACGTTAAGTCATGAGCATGTGATCTATAATCATAAGGTGACCTGGCGGTCTAGGGGTAAGGTGTCGGACTTCTGCGCTGGTGGTCCGGGGTTCTATCCTCGGTCCCGGCACAGATTTATCTGATTACCAAACCCTTCCTTCATCTCTGACAAGACGTGTATTAATCACAACTTGTGAATGTGTGGAATGCCAGGCCTCCACCGTGGTTCGGATCCCACGTTAAACTGTAGGTCCTCCATTTCATCTCATAATCACCCTACCATTACACAGTAGCGTACAGCCCGAATGGGTAGTAAGTCACGGTTATAAAATAATAATCTGTAGTAGTAATTTTTTATAAAAATTATATCAATAACAATCCTACACCTTAATTCAGGCGGTAGCGTGTCTGTCTACTGAACTAAGAGTCCCGGGTTATATTCCCTGCATGGGTGAAAAATGTATAAATCGGGAAATGTGGGTTTACCCTTTCACAGTGATGAATTAATGGACGGGGACTAGATGTTGTGCATGTCCTAGTCTTAGGTTATATTATAAGACATATGAAGCTACGACAGGCCTATCAAGCCGGTGGTGGAAAATATATGGCTGGAATAAAAAAGTGACCACAGGCTGGAAACAGTAATGGATGTAAAAATTAGATCAATAACTAGAAAATAACACTAATTATAGAGTAAAATGTTAACAATATTTCCGTCAAAAAAAATATGTTTTATATAAGAACCACCCCTGTGGTCTCGCGGTCAGAGCTCCTGTCTGTGAATTAGTGGGTCTGGAACAGGATGAGGACAACTGGGGAGCTGCTTGAATAAACAAGTAGCATCACCGGTCTAGAAAACTGAGATTAATGTCCGGATGATTCGTTTTAGTGACCACATGACCACCCCTCTATCCGCGAATGTCGGTACCATCCGCTCGGTTGAGGGCTGATGCATTGGCATTCTTGGGGTTTTTATATAGAAGGCCTTTTATATGAAAATCGGAGTGTAGATCTATTTTCACGTATTCATACGTCAATTCATGTGGTTTACAGTTATCACTTTTGATGTTACCAATGTTGGTCTTTGATTAGGTACCGGTAGTGTAGAACAGTTTAAAATCAAATTGACGGGGGAGGGACTAATATATCCTAAACAAAAATATACGTAGAGAAAATTTAATGATTCCTTACTAAACAGAACAACATAAAAATATTATCTGACAGGAGGGCAGTATTATAGATTAACATAAAGTCTGAGAATACACAACAGAGTTTGGGTAGCAAGATCTTATACAATGATACAAGATAAATAGTGATATCATGGGAAATAGTAACGGGAACAATTTATAGAGAACGACAAACTTTTTATACTAGAGGACATTTTCTCGGCAGCTTATTCTTATATCCTTCATGGTCTTAATACACAAAATAGTGCCCTTAAGGTAGGATTGTAAGGGAAGCGAGAAAAGACCAGTGTTATTTTCAGTTTTTATGGCAAAACATTGTTTTGTACAAAAGAAATCAAATATTTCTTCAGTACGAACTTAAGAGTTTAATTTTCTCCCCGTGGTGATATCAACAGTTGTTGAATATCTGTTATGAGCGTAGCGGCATTAGATGACAAACTTTTCAAATTAAGATAAAAAATTTGTCATTAAATTTCAGGACACCTTTTCACAGATATTCAAGAAATTTTGGGGTCACCATGTGAAGAAAATTATTTTCTATGTTTTTATTAGAGCAATATTTGATTTATTTTATCCAAAAAAAGTTTTTGCCATAAACACTGCAAAAACATTGGCCTTTTCTCGCTTCCCCTACAATCCCACTTTAAGGGGTCAAGTTCCGTAGACACATTTAGCCCAACTACGAGCTGAGATGTAATATTTAATTATTCATTTTTAACTGTATTTTTAGTTTAGTAAATACAGTTGGTACCCCCTAAACCAAGGGCCCATCCTTCCCCCATCATCAGCTCAAACACGTTTAGAAGAAAAAAAATTTATATTTTTTAAAAATATTTTTCAAATAAATTCCTCTGGCTGACTTCAGTTTTAGAAAGTATACAATGAAGAGTCGGTTCTCATTTTAGTCACTTAAATATTTTTTAAATTTGTATAAAAATGTCAATAGGGAGTTTCAATAGACGTTTGAAAGTAATTAAAATAAATTAAGTTTTCATTTCCTTCGGGCGTTTTTGAGCTGTCTTTGCATTTGTTTTGTTTTTCCCGGGTGTATATAAAAAAATAGTGTGTGAATGCGTGCAGACCAAAGTTATAATTTTATGCATATATGTGGATAATTTGCTTCTGGCCTCAAACTGTTCAAAAGCAGAACTTCCACCCCATTGCGAACATACCTATGCGTGATTTCTTATAATTAGTGAAACAAAACGAAAAAAAAAGTGAATAGTTTCCGACACACGAACAGAATTCAACATTTTTGCTTGAATATTTTATCTGTGAAAGTTTCATAATAATTTAATTTTTTTTAAGTCATCGCGTCTCGCTACCCCGTTCTGGATATTACGATAATATGTTAGGGATTAGTATTATTTAATTTGGAACCAGTGTACCCGCCTTTGAATGAAAAACTAATTGGGGGGGCTAGGGGGGATCACCCTAGGTACACTCGACTGGGATTCGAACTCAGATATCCCCATCATAGGCAGTACAGACTATTGAAAGAGTTGACGCCTCGGGAATATTACAACGCAACCCTCTACAGTCAAGTTACAGTCTCATCAGGAATGTGTATTTTACAACACAACCCTCTCCAGTCTAGTTACAGTCTCACCAGGAATGTGTATTTTACAACACAACCCTCTCCAGTCTAGTTGCAGTCTCACCAGGAATGTGTATTTTACAACACAACCCTCTCCAGTCTAGTTACAGTCTCACCAGGAATGTGTATTTTACAACACAACCCTCTCCAGTTTAGTTACAGTCTCACCAGGAATGTGTATTTTACAACACAACCCTCTCCAGTCTAGTTAGTCTCACCAGGAATGTGTATTTTACAACACAAACCCTCTCCAATCTAGTTACAGTTTCACCAGGAATGTGTATTTTACAACAGACCAGCAAAGATGATACAACGCTCACATTATCTTCTCATTTCTAACAACTGCGGGGTGAAAATATGTTATGTTTGAGTATTTATGCATTTATAATAATATCAATATTATTTTAAAATATATCTACTTAAGATAAATGGCTAAATTTTACTCGAAAGTGCCTAAAATTACTATAAAAAAAGACTCAAACCAAGAAAATATTATTTAAAAATTCAAAATTCAAAAATGACCAAATAATCACATGTAAAAAAAGGTTTCCACAACCGTGGGATCATGAACAGAAGCTATACCTCAGTTTTAGCTTCTGTGGTGCTGACTGACAGTTCACAGCTGACTTCTGACGGCTTTGAAAAGCTACCAGACCAAATTATGTATCCCTACGCCGAACCATATGATCTGCAAAAAACATGTCTTTAGCAGTTGTCACTTCTGACAGTCAAAATTTAGGTATATACCTAAATATTAACTGTCAGAAGTCAGCTGTGAACTGTCAGTCAGCACCACAGAAGATAAAACTGAGGTATATGTATACACGAATACTGTCTTGTGATTTTTTTTTACATGTCATCAAAATCCGGACCCTGAGGATAGGCCTAGCTCTATTATTAAGGTTATTTGATTTAGTTCAACAATATCTGCATTATTTCGAACAAAGAGCTAACCGCTCCGGAGTCGCACCATCGAGCTTGTGATGGACGGGCCGAGGTTCGAATAGCTTTGCAGTGAATATGTGTTATTTTTAAATTTCATCTCATGCTAACGTGAGGTATGTTTCTTCTCAACTAACCTTATCATCCATAGCCATTAGATTTAGACGTTAATAACCAGTGTATTGAACGGATTGGTACAAAAATAATAAGCTGGTGTTCTCATCTAGAATAGAATTTTTAAGCACGTGTGCTTATCTACCATATAAATTTTAATCTCGTGTGCTTTTATAAAGTCAAAGTTTTAATCTCGTGTGCTTATATAGAGTCGAAGTTTTAATCTCGTGTGCTTTTATAGAGTCGAAGTTTTAATCTCGTGTGCTTTTATAGAGTCGAAGTGTTAATTTCGTGTGCTTATATAGAGTCAAAGTTTTAATCTCGTGTGCTTATATAGAGTCAAAGTTTTAATCTCGTGTGCTTATATAGAGTCAAAGTTTTAATCTCGTGTGCTTTTATAGAGTCGAAGTTTTAATCTCGTGTGCTTTTATAGAGTCGAAGTTTTAATCTCGTGTGCTTATATAGAGTCAAAGTTTTAATCTCGTGTGCTTTTATAGAGTCGAAGTTTTAATCTCGCGCTTTCATCTACCATCGAAATTTTAATTGCGTGTTCTCACCCGGCATGAAAATCGCTTAAATTCCAGGTAACTATCATTATCAATCATTAATCTATCAACATTTTCCACTTTATTCTGGTGAAGTGAAACATCATTAAATCATTACAAGTCTATCATAAAACGTATTTCTAAACGTCTTGGAGGTGCGAGTAAAACTAACGAGATGTTTATATGAACGTCTCGATACTTGAATAAGAAGAGTTGGTGATTTTTATAATCGTGCGCAAGACAAGCAGATATTATGGATGCATACTATAACACACCAATTGAAAAGGAATTATACTCATAATAAGACAATAATAATAATAGTAAAAAGTAACATGACAAGTGAAGAGAAAGGTACTCGGGCGCAGTTAAGCTCGGAGAAGATGGTCTTTCCACGGGTACTTGTGTAAGAGTATGTAAATTATTCGTCCACCATGGACGGAACACAAGTCTCAAGCACATTATTCTGCTCCCGCCCAACTGTTGCAATTACAGGCTTCAAGACCGGGTGAAGTGAGGGGGGAGGAGGGAGGTAACTTCCCCTCCTCTTCCTCGTCCATCATCTGACGGCCGTGTAACAACCGGTCAAATCAAGAGCGTCCCAAGAAACACAGGTCACATTTTTTTTTTTAAATTATAGGGAAAGCCTTATCTGACGGATAAATAAGTTTCTAGATCTACTTTAACGTATTCATACGTCAAGTCGTGGGATCTGCGGCTGCAACTTTTGATAGCTATCAGTACCTATAACATTACAATATGAATACTATACAGTGAAATGTTTATCAATGTTGAACACAAGAAAAAAAAAGTGTTTTTTTCCCTCGAAAATTCCTTTCCTATGAAAATGGGACTGAACATAGGTTTTAAGGTGGGATGGAACAGGATACGAGAAAAAGCTTGTCTATTTTGCATTATTTTTATGACAAAACCTTTTTTTTTTGGCCAAAATAAATACGATACCGGTAATGTATTGCTCCAGTACAAACATTTAATTTAATATTCTTCACATGGTGATATCAACAGTTGTTGAATATATGTCGAGGATGTCCTGGAATTTAATGACAACTTTTTTCTCTTCGTTTAATAGGTTTCCCATCTAATGCAGCTATGCTCTTGACAGATATTTAACAACTGTTGATATCATCAGGTGAAGAAAATTAAACTCTATGTTTGTACTGAAGAAATATTTTATTTATTTTAGCCAACAAAATATTTTGCCACAAAAACTGCAAAAAACACTGGAGTTTTCTCGCAATCCCCTTCAATCCCACCTTAAACGGTGGATTTTTGTCATTCGAATGACGCGTGCCTTAGTGAAAGCCCACAAATAACGCAGAGATTGGAAATATTCGTGCTATATGATATGCCAAAACCTCCATATTATTATAAACAAATCCTTTTAACGAATACATCCACTTCCTCCATAGGCGGAATTTCAGCATTTTGACTGGGGGGGGGGAGGGGGGCGAGAGGGGTCACCGCACGAAAACAAAAACCTTGGGAGGTCCCTTGTGATTCATTTTACGAGTATTAACCGGAATTATACGAATTAATAGCTGGGAGTCCCAGAAATAAGCCCAAAAGTTCACCCTTCCTCCCTATAAGTCAATCATTGATTCATTACTAGTCATGGCTCTAGTTAAAATAGGAAAACTTAATATTCATAAACATTCACAAACATTATTGTTAGAGAGAGACGAACAATAGATAATTTGCACGACATAAAAGCCGAGGGTAGTTGCGATTAGCTGTCGGAGATGGCAAGCAGCCTTTGGACTCATTTCCAGAGACTGACCGCGATGTTAAATAGGCTACAATAAGTGTTGTTTTAAACCAATCACAAAATATTATAACTTGTCACTAAAATTACTTTATTACTTTATTGAAATAACGTTATTTAGTGCATTATTTATAAGAGCGTTCCATGAGAAATTTTATTGAGTCATAAGTGAGTAATGCTTCTCAACTTATACTTAGTTTTTTTTTGCCCTTTACTAAAAACAAAGTGTTATCTTTGTTATTTGTGATGTAATAGACATTAGTACAAACATTGTCTGTGGCACCAAGCCTTTTTAAGCCTATAAGTTAAAACTTTTGTAAAAAAAAAATTCTATTTAAATAGGCTATTTATATTTGGATTCGAGATCCGAAAGAAAATTTAAGATTCGGATTCGAAAGATATATGATTTGTCCTATCTTATATATTTGTATAAGAATGGGAAATAGAGACCTGTATAAATATAAGGGTAGGATATATTGTATGTGTATCCCCCCCCCCGGTAGCCCCTTAAGATGTGTATCGTACCCCATATCCCATAATACCGCTATGTTCATAACAGATATTCAACAACTGTTGATATCACCGAGTGAAGAAAGTTAAATTCTCTGTTTGTACTGAAGCAAGATTTGATTTATTTGGCTGAAAAAAAAATTGTTTTCTATGAAAAATGAAAAAATACTGGACATTTCTCACATTCCCTCCCCCCTATCCCATCTTTATGCCCAATATTCCATTATTTTTTAAAAAAAATTGTTAGATTCCAGCCGAAGTAGAAGGATTTTTCTTGAGCGATAAAAATCCGTAGCACAACTTACTTCGGAGGGGAAGTAAAGCCGTCGGTCCCTTGTCGAGTGTGACATTTGTAAAATAACCTTGGAAGGTATGAGAAAATACCTTCCCCGGGAAAATTGGCAGGCCCTTTCGCTCTAGCGCGTAGAAATTCTCATGTGTTGATATAATCAGTTGCTTCAGAAAGTGCAAGTTAAATACCTCAAGTAAATAAACAAATGGTTAAATTCGCTGTGTTTTTCCCGGTTTTTAGGAGGGACAGAAAAAAAAATTCCCTGTTTTTGTCCCAGTTATTCAGATGCGTGGCAGCCCTGCATTGCTAGTTTGTTACCAACCGTCTGAATACCAGAAAATAAAAACTCTTTAAAATGTGGTTCAGCTATCGATCACAGGCAACAACAACTTCTTGTCTTTGCTCCGAACAAACTTTGCGCGTCGAGGAAGGCGGAGATAAAAAGAAAAGAGAGAGAGAGAAAAAAAAAAGTAAGACCATTTTTTTATTATTATTATTCTAGAGAGAGAGAGAATGCGTAATGCTGAGGAGGAAAAGAGAAAGGTGGGTATTTTTCAGGGTCTATAAACCACATGGGCGGAGTTAGAAAGTTTTGGAGCGCCAATCACAGGCGAGCTGAGGGGAGTTCGTCAAGTTGACGTGAAGCGGGAAAAAGTGTCTCTCGCTGTTGATAGCTTTGCCCCCGTGCAGAGGATGTTCTCCCCACGTGGGACGGGGGTCCCTCATTATTGAGGGGAGGACTCCTCCCTCCCCCCCCTACACGGAGTTTACGTGCGATGAAATGTCTCATATTTGCATTCCAGCCGGCGGTGAAAAAGACATCGATTGGAAGGAAACATTTGTTTATTTTTCTGTAAACAATTCTGGTTTAATTCCACAGAATGCGGAGGAAAGAAACGTTTTGTCGTTGGCAATCAGCTTACGTCGACATTCAATTGTAATATACCTACCTCAAGTGATCAACGCAGTCACCAATCTATCAACCATCTGTATCCGAAGTGATCAACGCAGTAACCAAGTTGTCAACCTCAACTATTGAAGAATGACCGTCCCTGAAAATGATATGAAAAAAAAGTGTTCCTTTATTGAATTTAGACAAAACAAGAAATGGGAACCATAACGAAGGGAAAAAAATAAAACATAGGTATAAAAGGGGTCACTTGCAGTTGTGACTTCAATGCTACGTAAGAAACTAGCCTAGAAAAATGAGACGTTAGGCCTATATATGAAGACTTTAACTAAACATAATGAATAGAATGAATCTCAAAGTTTTAGCTTTATAAATAATATGCGTGTGTCTTAAATGTAAAGAGAGTACTATTATTTTAACTTGTAAATGATGTGCGCATTTATAGCCCGACTTGGCAGATTGACAAAACAATGAATCAATTCATTAACCATTCATTACCATCGTTAGTAGGGTCAGGGGAATAAACACTTTGCAGCAGTTCAATGTGATAAAGTCACCATTTCCACAATAAGAGTTATAGAGTATGAGGATTTTGGAGTACATGAGATAGTAGAGGAAGCAAGGGTGAGATGGTATGGACATGTAATGAGGATGTTGGAGTACATGAGATAGTAGAGGAAGCAAGATTGAGATGGTATGGACATGTAATGAGGATGTTGGAGTACATGAGATAGTAGAGGAAGCAAGGCTGAGATGGTATGGGCATGTCATGAGGATGGAAAAGGAAAGAATAGCAAAGAAATTGATGGACGTATGTAGGAAAAGACTGTAAGGAAAGCCAAGAAAGAGATGAAAGGAACAGATAACAGAAAGTGTGCAAGGGAGAGGAGAAAAATTGAAGTAACTAAAGTAGGAAGAATGGTGGAAGGATAGAGGAAGATGGAGGCATTTTATTAAACTGACCCGGACACAGGCTGGAAACAATTGATGATGATGATTGTTATATTAAAAGATTGCTTTATACCAATACAGTTTAAAATTGTTGTGAGACACTTTATGTTTTAGTTTATTCTTCCTATAAAGTAATCAAATTCTCACGCACGCACATAACCATGACACAATTTTCACTAGCGATTAGCGGTTTATTAACGGGGGGAAAAAAAAATTATTATTGTAAATAAAAGTTTTTTTTAATGAATATGTGGAAATTAAAAAAAAAACTTATTTTTCCCTGACCAAGCAAATTCCCTGGCCTTTCCCTCACTAAGCTAATTCCCTGACTTTCCCTGACCAAGCGAATTCCCTGACATTTCCCTGACCAAGCGAATTCCCTGACATTTCCCTGACCAAACAAATTCCCTGGCCTTTCCCTCACCAAGCTAATTCCCTGACTTTCCCTGACCAAGCGAATTCCCTGACATTTTCCTGTTTTCCAGGTCATTGGATACCCGGATATAGCTACAACTACATTTGATAACTTACTTGGTAAGTTCTCACTTTATTTGGTAAACACACCGGCATAGAACTTAATAAATTGTAAACTATTAACAAGACGTAAGAGAGCGTTAATTACCTCATTGTGTAAATGCACATAAAACATTGATAGTAAAAGTAATTAAAAAATCTCAAGCTAGGAAAAGCGTATAAAAAAAAGCAGATATAAATAAATCTGGTTTAAAAGGTTTGCAAACCCCCCCCCACCCCCCGGGAAAGTCTGGGGCTCACTCGCGGGGAAAATAAAGGGCAGGGTTAGGGTTAGCCCACGCAGTTTATGTGCCTGGTTTTGACTCAGTAAAAGGTGTAACTCTTCAGACTGAGCTCCTATCTCTATTTTTTAAATCTTCTTTCTAGACCAACGCGTAAGTATTTCCTCATGCTAACATCATCGCTAATCCACGTAGTAGCCAGTCATTCCCTTCTACCGCCCATTTTCCCCTCTCACAACACACACAATCAAAGTTGATGATAACTCTGTATTAAATATAAAACTAAACTAAATTATTAAATGAAAGTTTAGTTTGAAGATTGCTTGGTATGTTTTGCAAAATAACATTTCTGAGCGAGCTCAATATACATTTTTAATTATGTAGAAATATAATTGCAGTATCAAGAACTTCTTAAACGTTCCGGTGATTACTCATCTGTTAACCTTATTTGGCATGATTTTCACGCACCAACGAACCATGAGATATTGTGATGTGTTTCATACCCCGTCACAAGCACAACGAACCATGAGATATTGTGATGTGTTTCATACCCCGTCACAAGCACCAACAGACCAGGAGATATTGTAACGTGTTTCATACCCCGTCACAAGCACCAACGGACCAGGAGATATTGTAACGTGTTTCATACCCCGTCACAAGCACCAACGAACCAGGAGATATTGTAACGTGTTTCATACCCCGTCACAAGCACCAACGAACAGGAGATATTGTAACGTGTTTCATACCCCGTCACAAGCACCAACAGGCCAGGAGATATTGTGATGTGTTTTCATACCACACTACAAGCACCAACGGATCAGGAGATATTGTGACGTATTTCATACATACCCGTCACAAGCACCAACAGCCCAGGAGATATTGTGACGTGTGTCATACCACACTACAAGCACCAACGGATCAGGAGATATTATAACGTGTTTCATACCCCGTCACAAGCACCAACAGACCAGGAGATATTGTGACGTGTGTCATACCCCGTCACAAGCACCAACGGACCAGGAGATATTGTAACGTGTTTCATACCCCGTCACAAGCACCAGCGAACCAGGAGATATTGTGACGTGTTTCATACCCCGTCACAAGCACCAACGAACCATGAGATATTGTGATGTGTTTCATACCACACTACAAGCACCAACGGATCAGGAGATATTGTGACGTATTTCATACATACCCCGTCACAAGCACCAACGAACCAGGAGGTATTGTGACGTGTTTCATACCCTGTCACAAGCACCACAAAACCAAACCAAACCCAAACAGTAAAGATGAGGCAAAGAATATGTGTGGTCATCACCTTATGTTTTAATATTCCGTCCCAGGCGAGGGTGAGGCCACCCACGGCTGACGTCAGCATTGACAGCTGACAGCTCTGCGCATGACAGGACACAGGTTTTGCATTACGTCGACCCTTCCCTACTAACTAAAACATAGTCTCCGGCGCGTCCATTTGGGATGCTGTGTTCTTCGGGGTTAATCCCCTCGGAATGTACGACTTAAAGGATTGATTATGAAAAACAACAAAAAACTTTGAAGATGTTTGAACTTAAAAAAACTGGTGAGAAAAAGATGTCTATTATTTAATTTATCCTTAATCGAGACAATGGTTTTGTTTGTTCGCCCTTGACAGTTATTAATTGAAATTTAATGTTAAGTTTATTTTTTATATTTATAACTATAATTGATTTCTAATAAAATGTATTTAAAGTCACTATTTAAATGTAATATATATTATTTGGCATAAAATACTATTTCTAATTTTATACAAGATGAGCTTTTTCCTCTCTCTCTCTTTATATATATATATATATATATGTATGTGTATGTGTGTATATATATATATATATACACACACACACACACACATTTAGTCTGGTTCAATGTTGGGGTGGTAAGGGTTCGAATCACAGCCGATTGACGGAACACAGGTTTTGAAAAGTTTAGTGACTGTGCTCGATTATATTGAATGATAATATTTCATTGATAAAATAAGAAATCTAAAGACCTAAAAAACAAAGTAAAAGAGAAGAAGAATATAAGCCATAAATAAATGGTACGGAGCACAACAGAAACTTTTTCGCTTCTTTATCTAAAAATGGAGACATTTACGCAACCGTTAGGGGCTCGTGAGACGTTGTTGTAGAAAAATAATGGGAAAAAAGAACATAATATTCCACCAGAGTATAAATATAATAAATTACACTGTTAGAGAAAGGTATTGAGGAAAAAATAACATTTATATTCTATAAAGAGCATAATTTCCCAGACCTCAAATTTAAAAAATGTATTTGCCAAAATTGGTTTTATAAAATTATATTTCAAATACAAGCTTTTAATTTTTAATATAGCTATAACTTTTCAATGATAAATTATTTCGGAGAAATTATCAAAATTGGAGATATCTGCTAATGTAAAATACCTTCCAAGTGATTTTTTTTATGTAAAAAATTAGGTATGCCATCTTGTTTATAGTGATTAACAGTGACTACAGTAGCCCCACGACTTATTTGGTGCTGACTGACAGCTCACAGCTGACTTCTGACAGTCAACATTTGGGTATATACCTAAATGTTGACTGTCAAAAGTGACAGCTGATAGACACATGTTTTTTGCAGATCATATGGTTCGGCGTAGGGATATATAATTTGGTTTAGTAACTTTTCAAAGCCGTCAGCTGTGAGTCAACACCAAAGAAGTCATGGGGCTACTGTAGATATAAAATTTAATCAAAATCGTTAGAACCAATTTGAAGAAAATTTATTTTTTTCCCCGTCTATTTTGGCCCATGTAAAACTGTGTATTTAGGTTTTAGGTCCGTACCTGGTAGTTCGCAAGCCACCACTGCGGAAAACGTCCGTCTTTAGGCACTTCTCGCGCTACCGCTGGCGAGAGAGGAGTACGGATCATAAAAACAAACCAAACTCGTTTCGAAATCTCCACCTCTTATCTCGGAAGGCAAAGTAGACCCTAACAATGAAATATAGTACCTTGGCTCACGTTACGACAATTATTTGTCTCCATTCGAGGCTCGGCATGGGATCCCCCCAAAAAAAAAAACACCGGGCGAGACTAGTCAATTCACAGATGTGACTTCACCCATTTTTCAAAACATATTTTTCATTGTTTACCAGGTGAGCGAGCGAGCGAGCGAGGTTGCCAGATGGAGAGATTTGAAAATGGAAGACTTGTAGGTGGGAAGATGATGGTATTTTGTTTCGGGTGAGAAATGGCACTCGTTACCAGGAGTTCATTGTATGGCGGAGTAATACTTTAGAATAAGGACGTAAAGTCATATTGTCATAGGTTGAAACAGACAAATAGCGCATGCCTAGGTTTCTTGAGCGTTGATATTATCTCTACAGCTCAAGTAATCTCTCTTCTTGTGTTTAACAAAGGTGGACATTATGACCAATGGTGTATTATCGACACAAAGGGCGGTATGTAAGAACGTTAGTGAATGTTTAGTGGAGCGATAGTGTGGTCCCGAGCAAACTATAGCTCCATCTTTTAACCTATTATGATGCTAGTGTCCATTTAGTCAAGTTCTTGCATGTATCACCCTCTCCTTTTACCCTTACCCACATTTCATCGACCGTTAGAGGCGTAAGCATAGCCTATACATCCCCCCCCCCCCCCCCCCAAGGTGTGCGAAGGTAACTTTACAAATGCGAAACAAGAAACATGCAAAGTAAAACCAAAGCTATGGTTGAGGATAAGGATTTTGTCGTCGTCACATAACTCTACTTTTAATTATCTTTTTAATTATCCATTAATTACATCTAGGTAAAGAGAAAAAAATAATACATCACACCAGGTGTATTATTTTATGTCGACATATTTGAATTCATCTTTGCTTACGTTAGAGATGTAATTTAATCACTATTCGGTGTTAGAATATTGTTTATTATCTGTTATAAAGATGACTGTATGTTGAAATATGTCACTTTAGTGGGATATTTCACATATGTTCATAGTATATTAAAGTTTTCTGTGGTAGACAGTGAAAGAAAGAAATTCTGGACTAATTGAGTCCCTCCTATTACGTCCGTCTAGCAAAAACAAAACAAAACAAAAAAAGGCGTCCCAATGCGTTATCGGCAGCCGTAATTTCTACGGGTAGGGATTTAAGAAGGAGATAAACTAGAACCTCGTTAATACGAACTAATTCTGACCGAAGCTTGTCCGGATTAGCGAAAATTAGAAATGCGGAGAAGAGCGCCAACATTAAAAAAAATGGGACAAATTTTAACATTGTAGGCCTAATATTCTAAAAAAATTGGAAATTATTATTACAATGAGTACGAATTATTGAAACCAAAAGTGATAAACCTAATAGGCTCCCACAAACTCTTAATGTTAAAAAAAATTAAATGGCAGTCATAATATAAATAATTAATATATATATATATATATATATATATATATAATATAAATAATTAATATATATATATATATATATATATATATATATATATATATATATATATATATAATAAAACCAAAATTATGAATTCTAATCTCAACAAAATCACTACTATTTACGTTTAGAAGAAAACAAAAATATACAACAAACAATCACAAAAACTGAATGAATTAATCATAAATTTATTACAATTAGTTTTTTAATATTAAAAATAATAGGCCTACTTGTTCAGAGAAAAGGATTATTATTAAATCTAATTAATAATCAAGAAGCATGTACTGTATTTTTACATTTACAGTAAATATTTTTTACAGTACTGTAATTATTTGTAGTTACAGAAAAACACACAATGTTAACTACAACATGTAAATATTTAGCATTTGTTACAACAGTTTCTTACAATTCTCTTTTATATTTGAGTTTGTTATTAATAAAATATATTTCATTTGTCTGAGTTTGTTCCCACCTTTTCCCCAATTTTTTCAAAATTTGTGTTTGGATAATCCGGAATTTCAGACTACCGGGGTTTTACTGCATATAGAACCGCATCAGTGGGGACGTGGATTAAGACGTACGGTTTTCCGGTTATTGGGAGATCGGGGTTTGGTTCTGGGACGAATGTACTGGAGGTAATCTTTTTCTTCTCCGTGAATAGTTTTCCACTCTCCCTCTATGCTAATTTGGGTATATTTTCTCTAAACTGTACTACTCCATTAGTGAAGACATTTGAACAACCTTGACAGATTGTAAGATATGATATCAAAAAAAATATTGATTATTAAATTAAATTAAAGATTTTTGAAAAACAATTTTAATGGTAATAAGGTACGAATTATATTAGTAATAGAATAATTCAATTTTAAGTAAAGTTAACAGCTGTGTCAATTTAATATAATAAACAAAGAGATATATACTGCAATGTAAGAGCCATCTGGCATAAAATATAATATTTTGAACAAATGTTTTTGTAATGTAATCACAAGTCAATGTCCTCTAGACAAACATTTCATAACAGAGAATAAAGCTCTAACAACATTAATAAGTTATCAACATATTAAAACATTATTAAAATTTGTTATGTTTTAGTTGATTATTTCTTGGCCAATGATAAAAACATGGGATTACAAGATAAGAAATAATTCAATTTGACAAATATTTCTCCTGTTACAATTCTTTATTTAGGAATGTTTTCTTAGTGTATCATCATTTAAAAATAATCAATTACATGTTTTTATCATTTAATAATGTTTTAATATGTTGATAACTTGTTAATGTTGTTAGAGCTTTATTCTCTGTTATGAAATGTTTGTCTAGAGGACATTGACTTGTGATTACATTACAAAAACATTTTTGTTCAAAATATTATATTTTATGCCAGATGGCTCTTACATTGCAGTATATATCTTTTTGTTTATTATATTAAATTGACACAGCTGTTAACTTTACTTAAAATTGAATTAAAGATATTAGCCCGATTTTTTTACGAAGAATTTTCTGAAATATTTTTTTCATACTGTATATAAAAGAAAAAAGACCCTCCAAATAATTATTCGTAAAACAATAGAGCTATACAAGATTGCCAATGTAAGCCAATATAACCTTTGATGGCAGACGATATTGACGTCACATGGCCTACAAAAGGATTTGACTAAGGATAGCCGTTGACGTCTAAAACACATATAAATCTTGAAATTAATTAATTAAAATTATTATTCGCCTCGCTGACCGCGTGGTCTAGCGCGCTACTCTCGCAGTAGAATAGACTGCCGCTGACCTGAGGGTAGTTTTTCCTAAATGGTTTTACACTCTTCTTCCACGCAAATGCGGACACATTTCCTACGATTATAACCTTAATAATCACTAAAACCATTAGAATAGTTCGTACAAAACCGTATAGCTCGAACGGGTAGTAAGACCAGGTGCTTAAAAAAGATTTTAATAAATAACGGGGTCTTCGAGTGTGTTTTTTAGCACCGCGTCTTACTACCATTTAGGTGACCTGGCGGTTCAGGGGTAAGGTGTCAGACTTCTGTGCTGGGGGTCCGGGGTTCAATCCTCAGTCCCGGCACATATTTATCTGATTGACAAACCCTTCCTTCACCTCTGATATGACGTGTCTTAATAACAACTCGTGAATGTGTGGAATGCCAGGCCTCCACCATGGTTCGGATCCCACGTTAAACTGTAGGTCCTCCATTTCATCTCACAATCACCCTACCATTGCACATTAGCTTAAGTGCGTATAACCCGAACGGGTAGTAAGACGCGGTGATAATAATAGTACTACCAGTTTGGGGGTTACTAATTACTAATGTACTAATTACAATAGTGTGTTTGGGATTAGATAAGGAAGGTTTAATTTAGAGAAAGTTCACTTGCATTTGCGTGGAGGAAGCGTGGAAAACAATTTAGGGAAAAAAATACCGTCAGCGCACTCGACTAGGATCGAACACCGATCTCCCCGTCTTCGGCAATCTAGTATATTTCGAGAGTAGCGCCTTTAAAACCGTGCTGCCACCGAAGCGGTTTCTTTGAGAATTAAAAAGTTGACTCTAGGAATTTTGCGACTGGAAGCATCTACAGTCCAAATTTCATAGAAAGGGACTTATCTGACTGAAAAGTTACTAGATCTTCAGTTGTCAATTTTAACATGTATCTTATCAAAACCTGTAATATAACACTGATAGTATGGTAAAATGTTGCCAATGTTGACCATGAACAAATATGTTTGTATTTTATAAAAGGTCTTTACTATGAAAATTGGACTGTAGGTCTGCTATTAATTCAGGATGTTTGGCAACCCCGCCAGTGAACTGACCATTAAGTATATACGGCGGTGTTGTAATGGTGTAATGTCCTATACAGTCAGGGAGTTATTTGTCAGCTTGGGTTGGCAGGCTCGGTAGCCGAGTAAACCCAGCATGCCACAATTCCAGGGCTGCCACTATTGTGAACGGGGATATCCCTTGCAGGGACGCTTAGTAGGCATAAATCAAAGAATCCAAGGTCGGAGGTGGTTTTCGTTGCCAAGTCCATTCGCTTTTACTCCGGTTTACAAAGATCGGCAGGAGGTAGGAGGGGGGGGGGGGGAAGAGACGTTCCAGTGATGGTTTAATTGCAATCACTATAACAGTGGCCTGTCACGTGGATGATGAGGGAATGTTTTATGACTTAAAGAACCCGCTCACACCAGTCATAGGCAAATCGAATCAAAACGACACCAAAAGGGGAGTTTTAGGTCATCGGTAATTTCCGGACAAGTTCGATGACATTCGGCATATCCGTGCTGTGTTATCGCCGAGCGATATTGTGACACATTCTATAACCCGCGCGGCAAGATGGTGTGGTTTGTTTATAAAGCGTAACTGCAATGGACGAGGATAAATATTTAGTTCGGGGCGTCAGATATATTTACTATAAATGGTGTGAATAGCCTATAGTGCAGTGTTTCTCAAACAACCTGTAGCGGTACAATGGTGTGCCGTTAAATTTGGATCAACATGTAAAGGTTATATATCTGCAAATTAAGACATCAACAAATTAAGAACCACTGCACTAGTAAATATTGGGGAAAATTTAGCGAGCTCAAACACAAAATGAGTGTCACCTTACCGTTTGTACGCAATAATATTGCCGGGAAAACAAAAAAATAACAAAGTACATATTTGAGTTTCACATTAAAATACCAATTTAGTAATTAATAATTACAGATTGATATATTAGAATAACTTATAATTTAATTATGTAAAAAATATTAATATTATAAAATCTTGAATTTCTCAATTAAATTGTATTAATAAAATTACTTTTTTTTTTCAAACTATCAAAATTGGCTTTCTTATTTAACAAGTTCTCACTCCTAAATCCTTTATAGTGTGCCTCTGAAAATGATATTATTCAAAAGTGTGCCGTGAACGCGAAAAGTTTAAGAATCACTGCTCTACTGTATAGTGTAGCCTATAGTGTATAGTTTATAGTGTATAATATAAATTAATTAGAGTATATTATGTAATGTCTGGTGTCTGACTCGTATTTAAGGTGTTACGTTAAATACACTATTAAAAGGCACGTTATCGCCAATAAACTTTAATAATTTAGTTTGGTTACATTTTAATCTGAGACGAATTTAATAAACTGATATTTGTTTGAAAAAAAACAAATGTTATGACAATTAAAAATACTATTCACGTTTAAATAAAAATAAAAAAATAAACAGAGATTAGATATATAAGAGACATGTAAAATTTTGGAAACACGACATTTTAAGGTTCTTTTTTGGAATTAGATAAAAAAATCAAAAATAGTATGGATTGAAAAAAAGTCCTCTGTGCATTTTAAAGTAATAAATATATTTTAAAAAACAACAGATAAATGATTAACCAAACATTTTAGTTTAGTGCTTATTTTCCAAAAAAATTTCTCAAAGGTTCAAGGTTTCAAATATAAGTTCAAGATTATATATTTAAAATAGTATTCGGTCAAATCTCTCGTAAAAAGTCCTCTAACAATAAAAGTTTGTGTGCATTTTTTATGCCCTCCTTTCAGTAGAAAACGACATTTCTTTATTTCCTGTCCTAGAGATGAATGCAACATAGTATTTCAAAACGTAGCCCAAAAAGATTTAAAAAAAAAACACACACGGAAAAAAAAAGAGGGGGCGGGGGGAACAGAAAGGCCTCAACACGAAATCCTGATATTAATTATTACAGTTAAGTTTGGAAAAGTAGTTCCGACGACGGTTTCGGAAAACCCTCAATTCCAGTAGCGAGCTAGGAGGTGTGTGTGTGTTGAGGAAGAAATAGAGGAGGGGGGGAGAGTGTAAAGATGAAATAGAAAGGAGACTAGAAAAAGAATAAATAAACAAAGGACAGACACAAAGTTAATGAATGGTGAAGGGAAAGAGAGTTAAAAAAATAAAAAACACGAGCAAAGTCGCGCAACAAAGTCTAGGGCGAACAGAAGAGAACAGGTTAAATAATGAAGACGGTGTGTTCAAGTAAGGGGGAGGAGGGGGGAGGAGCTTGTGTGTGGTAATTGTGTGGACAGGCTTGACAAAGGGACTGGTCATTGCTCCCTTCTTATTTCAAACCCAGGCTCGCCAAAAGTTCAGGAGCTCAAGAGTATGTTCATTAGTGGCGATAATTCGCGAGAGGAATGTTTGAGAGGTGTCCTATTGTGTGCTCGAAACTAGGAATACGCGATTCATGGGCCTTGAATCGATTCTCTGGAGTGATCTAAATCAAGAGGTCTTGTATCAATTCAAGGGGGGGAGGGGGGGGAAGAGTGAAATGAATCGTTCTTGGGAAGATCGAGTCAGCGATTCGTATAAAAAGAGGTTGCTTTAACCATACTTTAAAATATAAATG
The DNA here is from genome assembly GCA_033556935.1 of Timema podura. Taxonomy (NCBI): domain Eukaryota; kingdom Metazoa; phylum Arthropoda; class Insecta; order Phasmatodea; family Timematidae; genus Timema; species Timema podura. Next base: position 57,340,217 of record JAVRXN010000012.1, on the reverse strand, counting down.
GGCATATATTTTTGGCACACTTTTTTTTTAAACCCTAAGATTGAGCTCATTAGAATTAATAGAGGTTTATTATGCTTAATTTAATCAAGTGGTGATAGTCAATCAGTAAATTATTTTATTTTAAATGTGTGTAAGGTAAATTAAACTTAAGCACTCATACAATTATTGTCCTCAGCTTTGCTAAATCAAATAGTCAACACATTCTGACTAACTACTTATTAGGATACCTTTGTGATCCATTCACTTTCTTTAAACGTCATTTTAATTAATTAGGATATTAGTTCATATCTCAGAAGAGTAATGGCCAACCATAAAACACCCTTTAAACTTAATAATGTGCCTATTTTTTTATATAAACTATATATCATGTAAATATATACTAATTTGTGGTCCAGCATTACATAGACGCAGGAAATGAGGGGGGGGGGGATTATTTCTTAAAAAAATAAAACCATAAAAATGTTTAAAAAATGTATAAGTAAAAGATTATGAAACACTTACGAAAACGTTTTAAGATAATTTTGCCCCCCTCTCCGCCCCGCCCCCCGACAAAAAAGTTTAGACGCCCCTGTAGCGTACATTGAAAACATTGGTTTAAAAATGTTCTTGGTAATAAAAAAAATCCTAGAGCAAAATTATGTTTTGTTTCCTTTCGATTATTGCGGTTCGATCTTTTTATAAATCACCATGGAAAGAATCGATTCATGAATCAAATCTAGACCTTTGAATCGATCCAAGATCTAAGATAGTTCACCTACTTGAAATGTCCCGGAAGGGGTGGCTAATTCGTCGCTATGTTACTGTCGATGGACAAATAAAAAACAGTAGTTTAGTAATTTAAAAAAATTCAAACTAAATTAGAGAGAAACGTTCTAAAGCTGGGATATTTACTTTCCAGATACCCGCTTCGGTGGTCGCATGGTCTAACGCGTCACACTCGTATTTGACGAGATTGTGTGTGACGGGGGGGGGGGGGGGGGGGACTGAAGCTCGAATACAGTTCGGGCGGCGTATAAAGGATGGTTTATATTCCTCAAATGATTTCTCACTTTCACTCCTAGCAAATTGGGGAACATTTCCTCTAAAATACAACCTTTCATTTCTCTATTCCACTAGGGTAGTTAAAGTACGCGTATAGTCCGAACAGGTAGTAATACGGGGTGAAAAAATATATTCTAAGTTTGGGTAGATCTAGACATGTGTATCCTTCAAGTCAATCAAATATGGGAAGAAAAATCACACCTTAAGAGGCCCCTCAATGTGTATAACAGATTTTCGTGTCTCTTATGTTGCATGGTCTTGAGAAATCTCTTTCTCTATATTTCTCTTTCTTTCTCTCTCTCTCTCTCTCTCTCTCTCTCACACACACTCACACACAGGTCAATTTAATGAGAAAGATCATATATTTTCTAATTAATAATATTCTGTAGAGACAGTAGCTATATAATGTTAATGATTGAGTAAAAAAAGTAATGATTCTTTTATAGTGAAATGCAAGTTGCAAATCATTCATAAAATATTGACGGTATTTAAAAATATACTTATTCAATATACATGCCTAAAATGTATTCAAAATGACAAAAAAATTATCTATAAAAAACGTTTCCACAACCAGATTCATGAACAGAATGTATGTACAAATGAAAATTGTCTGTGATGGAAGGAAAAAAGAAAAGAAAAATTGTCTTCAAAATCCAGGCCCTCTTTGTATAGCAGCACTAAAGTAAGGGGAACATAAATAAAATAAAACGCAGGACAGAAATTGCCGGTCTAGGAATGTGAAACAAGGACGGAACAGACGCGCTGTTGAATAACTCCCGAGAAGCCGTTAGTTACTTTTTATCAATCAGACAGTGACGAGTCTCAACTAATTATCACTTTATTAATTACTTCATCATCGTCATAGCGACCGAAGATGACCTGCTCTCGGCGCGCCCGTGTTCCATTCAAGCGGTAATAGTAGTAACAATAATAGTAGTAGTCTAGTAGTAACACTAGTAGACTTGTTTTGTTTTATTTATTTATATCAGTACATGCGCATATGTAATAATTACGCTGTTGTATTTGGGTTGAGGAGTCTTTAATTTAGAGGAATTATACCTGCATTTGCGAGGTGTGAGAGTGGAACACAATTTAGAAAAAAAAATACCGCCTCAGTACACCCGACCGGCACTCGAACCCTGATCTTCCCGTCATCGGTAGTCCAGTCTATTGCGAGAGTGATGCCTTATACCATATGACAACCGAAATTGGTATTTCTTAATTGATTTTTAAGTTTAGAACGTTCGTATTTCCCAATATATGTGATTTGGGTTGTGCGTGATATATGACTTTTAAAATATCAAATGTAACATTTTGCTGTAGGATACACAAGAACCTCGTTAATCGGTACCGGAGCTTGTTCGGATTAACCGGGAGAAGACAAGGATACAGTGTTTTCATTCATTTTAAACTACAGTTGAATGAGTTTAATCACATTATAATTTATTTAACTGATGTATATCACGTGATATGTACTGTAAATATTGTGTTGACTACAAGAAGTAAATATTAAGCAATAGCAATCCCGCACGGCTTTGCCCGTAACCCACTGTGGTGTGAGAATTATATAACACCCCCCCACCTCCCTGCGTGACCCAATGTGGTACAAGATTTATATAAAGCCCCTCCCCCCCCGCCCCAATGGTGCCCGATTTCAAAATGGAAACGTTATCTCTGAAACGTAATTTTAAACCAGATTAAAAATATTTTCTTCAAAAAATTTGTCAAAAAAAAAAACCCGCCTAATTTAAAAATCTAATTAAAAATTTTAAAATCCGGTTTCGTGGTGAATTCGGACCCCCTTCCGTCCACCTATATTAAAATTTTTCAGATCTCTGCTTGCCGTAGATTTAGCTGGGCATCGCACACAAACAAACACACACTTCTTTTTATTATTATAGATTTATTACCAGATATCAACTGTTTCTTACAATTCTCTTTTAACTTTGAGCTTGTTAACCAATAAAAAATATATTTCACTTCACTTAATTTATTTCTCCGTTTTCTGAAAAGTGTGTTCGGATTATCCGGGATTTCGGACTACCGGGGTTTTACTGTATTATATTAACCAACCCAGCTCTTGGTTTCCTGCGAATTATGTCTATGTGTGTATTTCATCTCATATGAGAGTCGATGGCTAATACAACGTAACTATCCCAAGTGTAGGTAGTAGGAATCGAACCTCGTACCCTAGAGTCTCAGAAACAAATAGTAAATGCAAGAGAGACCAAGAAAGAGATGAGAAGGAGCAGATAACAGCAAGTGTTCAAGTGAGAGGAGAAGAATGGTGGAAGGATAGAGGAAGATGGAGGCATTTTACTAAAATGACCCGGCCGAAGGCTGGAAACAGATGTGAGGATGATGATGATGAAGAAAGATGATTAGTATCCACATCGGTGGTCGAATAGTCTAAGGTGTCACTCTCACAGTGGACTGGATTACAGATGACGAGGTGATCGAGGTTAGAATCCCGATAGGGTCTAATAAGGCGGGTTTTTCAACTCAACATTCAGGAAAATGCGGGTACGCTTAATCTAAATTCAACATTCCTCTCCAAACGAGTAGTAAAATGCGGTGCTAAAAAAATAGGAAGTAATATATATATAGCTCAGGGTGGAACCAAGACCCTTCACTTTGTGGTCAAGGAAATATTCATAAAAACATTTGATTAATTACACCACATTGATGATAATAATTCGTCCTTCCTTCCGGAGGCGGCTAACTCTCTCTCTTTGTCTGAAACCCTTTTTCAAAACAAAAACATTTCCAAAATAATTGCTCGTTGTCAAGAGAATGGTCCGAGGGATGATGGGTTTGCCACCACGGGGGAGGGGGGGGGGACCTCCTCGAGGGGCGATTACACTGGACAGTTACCGAGGGTCGTCATTACAATTCCTGCACCACGGGAATAACACAGTTTTTACACCTTTCGGGATTTGAACCAACCTAAGTTTCTTACAGGTAGTCGTCACGTCACCTACCCATTTTTTTTTTTTACGAAAGGATGTATCTGACAGATAAAAAAATGTATAAACTAAAAAAAATCTATATGCAATGAAAGGTCTTTACAACTAAATTCTTCCATTCTTCTAGAGATAACATTGATGTATGAATATCTGCTTGAGAAGTAATAGCTATCCCTTCCAACACAACCCTCTCCAGTCTAGTTACAGTCTCACCAGGAATGTGTATTTTACAACACAACCCTCTCCAGTCTAGTTACAGTCTCACCAGGAATGTGTATTTTACAACACAACCCTCTCCAGTCTAGTTATAGTTTCACCAGAAATGTGTATTTTACAACGCAACCCTCTCCAGCCTAGTTAGATTCTCACCAGGAATGTGTATTTTACAACCAGACAAGCAAATAGGATACAAAGTTCATGGCCTACATTATCTTTTCATTCAGACAACTTTGAGCTTAAATCATTTATGTTTGAGCATTTATGCATTTATAAAATATTGATAGTATTTCAAAAATATACTTATTTAACATAAATCCTTAAAACACATTCAAAAATGCTTTAAAAAATTAAACAAAAAGGACGCAAACTAAGAAAATATTACCTAAATATCCAAAATGACCAAAAATGACCAAAACATTATAAAAATATTACCAGTTAATTCCCCCCCCCCCCCCCCACAACCAGAGGGCCAATAACATAATTTATGTACCATAAGCATTGTCTGTGATGGACCAAAATAATATGACATGTCATCAAAATCCGGGCCTTGGTCATCACTAACGCCTTAGTGTTATTTGTGAATATGCGTACGAGCCGAGCGGTTAGTAAGATGCGAGGCTAGAAAAAAAGTTTGGCATTAATCTAAGCCTAGCCTAAGTGTATGTCTCTTAAGCCTGACAAAGTTACATTATTCTACGGTTCAATACAAACACAAGCAGACCTTGTATTAGTGACAAGATAATATAGGGACTGGATGTTTGTGTCGGCCTGTCCTTACGCGTCAACTCACTTTAATCCAAAAATTCTGTTGAAATAAAATAAGATACATCCATCTAAAAGCATGAGCTTTTAGTTTAATGGTATTAAACTACACCCAATATCACCTCTGAGGTGACTGCAGGTCTCATGGAGAAAAGCTTTATCTTCGTTTGCCCTCTCTATCTCTCTATGTTAACTGTTGCCAAATCTCCTCGCTCTCAGTTATGCCTGAAGGTGGTGTGCTGGGTTAAGAAGGAGCTACTGGCAACATCGACTAAACAGCGTTGCGAAACTTGTCGTCTATTTGAAGGGAGATGGACCACAGGAAAACAAGAGAATGACAACGCTGTTTACCAATAGTAACCACACAGTTACCTCAGAGATGATATCCGATGTAATAAGTTTGAGATGAGGGGTAGTATTAGGAGTAGAGGGGAGGGTCTCCCCCCTCCCATCCTTTCGACCCACAAATCACAGAACATTATTGTCCCTAAGTCATCCCAGAACGACACAGCATAAGCTAAACATTATAAACATTCAAAATAAAATAAAAAAGTGTCTTGAGAGACATTCTTGTGTATAAAATGCAAAGAGAAAGAAGTATAGTGGGGGGGGGGGGTTAAACCCTCTTCCCCCATTTTTTCCCCATGACCAGTGCTTGTTTATGATAATTTTACAACATACTGAAATATGACAAGTTGTATCGGTTGAATACTAACAAGTGAGCTAAGAAAGGATCATTTCTACATTCGTAAGACATAGGGACTGTTCTCCCAGGGAATATGGGACGGATATTGGTGCTAAAAGGGGATATGGCAAACATTATTAGCGTTAATAAGATGAAACACGTTTAGAAGTGGTTCTCCCCCCCCCCCGCCCCCCTAGACCCCATTCCCCGTGACACATTCCAGTGCTTGTTTGTAAAAGAGAGAATATAATATATATATATAAAAGAGACCGGTTGGAATGCGATGGTCGTTGGTTGGAATCCTATTGCACGTCTGGCTATCTTTTTTCCATTTTTTTTTTTACAATTTTTTTTGCAAGTAACGATATTATCTATTTTATTTTACAACCTATTCTGAAATGCAATTCTAGTTTAACATCTCATTAGTTCTAAATTAAACGACATCCGAATTGAATGAAAAGTATTAACTTTTTTAATATATGTATTTAAAAAAATATATTGTGTCTTTGTAAACTTATTAGAAGTAAAGATATACTTGTGAGAACTAGAGATATACTTGTGAGAACTAGAAATATACTTGTGAGAACTAGAGATATACTTGTGAGAACTAGAGATATACTTGTGAGAACTAGAAATATACTTGTGAGAACTAGAGATATACTTGTGAGAACAAGAGATATACTTGTGAGAACTAGAGATATACTTGTCAGAACTAGAGATATACTTGTGAGAACTAGAGATATACTTGGGAGAACTAGAGATATACTTGTGAGAACTAGAGATATACTTGTCAGAACTAGAAATATACTTGGGAGAACTAGAGATATACTTGTCAGAACTAGAGATATACTTGTGAGAACTAGAGATATACTTGGGAGAACTAGAGATATACTTGGGAGAACTAGAGATATACTTGTCAGAACTAGAAATATACTTTTGAGAACTAGAGATATACTTGGGAGAACTAGAGATATACTTGGGAGAACTAGAGATATACTTGTCAGAACTAGAAATATACTTTTGAGAACTAGAGATATACTTGTGAGAACTAGAGATATACTTGTGAGAACTAGAAATATACTTGGGAGAACTAGAGATATACTTGTCAGAACTAGAGATATACTTGTGAGAACTAGAGATATACTTGGGAGAACTAGAGATATACTTGTCAGAACTAGAAATATACTTTTGAGAACTAGAGATATACTTGTGAGAACTAGAGATATACTTGTGAGAACTAGAGATATACTTGGGAGAACTAGAGATATACTTGTCAGAACTAGAAATATACTTGTGAGAATTAAAGATATAATTGTCAAAACTAAATATATGCTTGTGAGAACTAAAGATATAGTTATGAGAACTAGAGATATACTTGAGAGAACTAAAGATATACTTATGAGAACTAGAGATATACTTGTGAGAAATAAAGAGAAATTTTGGTAAGAACAAACCTTTTAATGATATAAACATGTATATGTTGCTGTCAACATTGATAATATTTTACTATTGTTAGTTTATATGTGTTGATAGCATATATCAAAGGTGACAACTAAATATCACAAGAATTGACGTATGAATACTTGAAAATAGATCTAGTAACTTGGCTTGGAGTCAGATAAGTTGCTCCCTGAACGAACATAGAACCTGATAGGCTGTTTTAGAGACTCCCTAGGTGTTATTTGTGTTTAGCGATTATAAAATGCAAATATTAAATTACTCATCTATAATTAAAATATTAAACTGTCAAAAGTATAAAAATACAATATAAATAATATCACAACACACTTGAAGAAAACTAACTAACTGAAATGGTACGAAGAACGTTTCGACGTACACAAATATGTACACTTTTTTGACGCGTAGCTTTTTTTTTAGCATCGAGCCTTACTACCCGTTCGGTCTGTACTCGTATGTACTAACTACGTTAAAATATTAATGATGAAAAGGCTGAATTTAAAAGGAAGTGTACCCGCATTTGTGCGGAGGTGGTGCAATAATAATGATTTTTTTTTAAATTGGCTCTTGTGTTTCATCCAACAACCTACACTAACAATAAATAAATAAAAATAAATAAAAATTGTTGCCCAAAGTAAATAAAATATTGTTTCAGTAGATTCATTTATCTTAATTTTATACACATATTAATCTCAACAATGGTTGAATATCTGTCAAGGCCATTGCGGCATGTGGGGAAAAATTATACTCTTGTGTTTATATTGGAGAACTATTTGATTTCTCTTGACCAAAAAAAATTGTTTGTATAAAAACTTCAAAAATACTGCCTTATACACCCACGCCTTAAACACATCTCACGAAAAAAAAAGTATAAAGAGATAAACCTATAGCTCCTTAAATAATATATTAGAAGGGAAGCCAATTAAATGTTTATGTTACACCCCAAAAGAGGAATTGACCATTTCATGAATTGGCCAGTCCACAAACCTGGTTAGTTGTTATACCCTTAAGTAATGATATGCCTGTTTTGTTTAATACTAGCAACAAAAATATTGGTATAAATAAAGAGTTTTATACATTAGAGTGAAACAGCGTTTGAAAGAAACCCGGCAGTCCAAAATTCCGGATAATCTACACACATTTTTCGTAAAACGGGGAAAAATATCAAGTCAAATGAAATATATTTGATTGGTTTACAAGCACAAAGTTAAAAGATACTGTGAAACTGTGATATCTGGTAATAAATGCTTTTATTTACATTTTGTAATCAACACAATGTGTTTTCCTGTAAACAAAAATAATTACAGTACATAGTACTTGTTCTACATAAGTTAAATGAATGAAAATTCGATAAAATTCATTCAACCGTAGTTTAAAATTCGTGGATCTCTGTATTCTCCCGGTTAATCCGAGTTTTTCGCTAATCCGAACAAGCTTCGGTCCTTAGTTCGGATTATAAACGAGGTTCTAGTGTAATTATATCTTGTAAGGTTTGGGAATTAGGCTCACCCGAAACTGGAAACCGTGGTTTTTCGCTGAAAAAAAAAAGAAACTTCAATACGAAAACCGGCCCCCGGAAACAGCGGTTTTCTGAATGAAGAATTATTAATTTTTGTAATACGCCAAGCTCGAATGCAGGTAAACAGGTACACATCAGTTTATAATATTGTTACTGTGTGAGTGTAGATCATAGGTGCATGTCGCTACTATTATCTTCCGCGAAAAGACGGAACTGTCGGTTCAAGGGAATCCATTGATTCGTCTGATTGTTTAGAGCGTGTAGTCTATTACATGTGTGTGCGCAGTTGAGCTATTCGTGGTATTTGTAATTAAATACGCATGGACAATGTAAGGGTATCTGAAGAAACAGTGGAAACCAAATTAATAAATTTAAGACTTCAAAGATGTAGCTAAAAGATCAAATTCGTGAAGCCATAAAATATGAACTGTACCTCCTTCAAGCTATTTGATGAATACAATAAAGATTAACTGTGGTTTTAAAAATGAAAGCCGAAAAACCACGGTTTTCGAAAATCACCGTTCAGAAGATCTCTCTGTTACAATGTTGAATATGCCATGGCATTATTTATTTTTTTACCATTGGCTATCCCAAATTAACCAAACCTAACCCTTCAGATGCGCAAACAAACTTGAACTCAATCAAATAAGGTATATCTACTGTCGTGTGGAAGGTTAGGTTAAGCTAGGTTGGGACAGCTTTCATTATAATCATTTTCTCGATGGATATTTATGTTTATTTACGATTTCAAGGCAATGTTATTCGATACATCCCGTCGGTTTCTAGTCAGTTAGCTGGGTAAATATTTATGTTATCGAATCATAATCTTTTTTTTTTTTATTTAGCACCGCGTCTTACTACCCGTTCGGGTTATACGCTTAAGTACTAATGACACTATTGGATTATGAATTGGGAAGGTTGAATTTAGAGGAAGTGAACCCGCATTAGCGTGGAGGGAGAGTGGAAAACCATTTAGGAAAAACCACCCCCAGTTCACCCGACCGAGATTCGAACCTCGATCTCCCCGTCCTCGGTGGTCTGGCTCAACACGACTGGCGCGTTAGCCAACTACGCCACCGAGGCGGGTCGTATCATAATCAATGAAGTGGATAGGACATAAATTTCCTGTTCATGAAATGGGCAAGATTTCATACGATTTTTGCACAACTCTTGAAATGGTCATTTAACGGAATGGGCACACTTTGCCAAATTTGTAAAATGGGTAGTTTTTATCAAGTGGGTGTAACATATACATAGCAAATTTAGATTATTTGTTGTTTTTTAACGAGAAGGATGGAAGAAGAAAGCATTAAAATTGATCATGAATGGAACGCACAATCGTTTTAAAAACATGCCACGTAACTTAGCTCTCTATGAATACATCTTTTATGCGCCTCACCGTTGTACGCCATATTTATGATAAGTATATTTTACCAGTATTTAATACGACATGAGCACTTTGCTTACATAAGTACTTTGTCCAATGGAGAGGGCGACAAATTGAAGTCATATTGTGAATACCTTAGTTTAGCGCGCGGTATCTTATACATTTTATGAGCTGTTCCCTTCTCTCTTTTTTTTTTTACCTCTCTGTCTCTCTCGGCTGGGGAGAACGGTGCGGCGGTTTGCAACTGTCTGGTGTGTAATTTTCCCGCACTGCTGCGCCACCACTGTGCTGACCTGAAGTGTCGCTGTTAGGTACTCTCGTTTATTTATCACTGGCTCAGCCGATGATACTTCTTCTTTTTTTCTTTTTTTTAAAAAAGGGTAAAATATGGTGTACAAAGAGGCCCGTCCAAAATGGGGGTGGGGGGGGGGGGGAGTTTACCATTTCCATATTGGGAGTCACGTGATTACATTATAACAGAGAAGCTACGAAATCCGAGCGAACACATCCCCTATTTTAGGAAGCTTGATTTGGCATTCTTCACATATGGTGGGAGGATTTAATAAATATCGTTAAGCTAGGTTTTAAATTAGTACAAACTAAAAAAAACAAAACATTAACAATGGATAGGTTTTGAATAATCATCCAAATATTTCATTCTAAAATTTAAATTAATTTTATTTTTTTACCAATGATTTGAATATAAATTTCATGGGGGAATCAAGGCGGGTTCGACCTATCCAACTTGTCGAATTGGCCAGCCCCAATGTAATAGTTGAGTACAATAAAATACTAAGGAACAGAACATGTTCAGCCCACCAGACGAGTTGTCATACGAAAGGAATTTGCTGCTGTCATTGATTTATTTCTTTGAGGAAGGCTAGATTGATGTTTTTTTAACTGTACACTTTAATCTCAAAACTGCGACATTCAGCGTTAAACGTCCTTGAAAATGATATAATTTCACTTTATTTTATATATATACATAAATATAATAAAGTGAAATCATCTATTTTTATATATATATATATATATATATATATATTATTAAAGTGAAATTATATCATTTTCAAGGACGTTTAACACGGAATGTCGCAGTTCTGAGATTAAAGTGTACAGTTAAAAAAAACATCAATCTAACCTTCCTCAAAGAAATAAATCAATTCTTAACCGGAACACAACAGAATATATTTTGTAAGATCATCGAGGATGGTTCTAACGGATTTTAACCATCGGAACTACCATTCGTATAAGAAATACCGCAGTGTGAAAAGAGTTATCTCCCTTCAAGTCCTTAAGATCAAATATTCAAATTATTTTTGTACAAATCGACAAAAAAAACCAAAAAAAACACAATGACCAAAACTGACGCATTGTAAAATAATTATTTTAATTAGACGAATTAAAAATAAATTATGTCCGTATTTATCATAGGTTATAAATGTATATTCTAATAAATTAAATTTTAACAATCTCCCCCCCTAAACGTAGGTGTGAGAGGACATGGTCGGTTTGTTATCCCGAGTACGATCAGAGAAAAGAGAGCCTAAAGTTTATGAAGAAAGGGAGAAATATATCGAGAGCTGTAAAGAATATTTACAAAATAAAAGAGGAGTATGGTCGAGGGGGGAGGGGGGAGGGGAATATCTCACATTGTAACGTTTAAACTGCGAGCAACTAGCTATACACGCATCGCGTTATGGTGACTTTTAGAGGAAGAGCGACATAACACAACTCTTACCTACCAAGACGGGGTGGTGGAAGGGAATGCGAGCTATACACTGGATATCACCTCTGAGACGTACGGAGGTCTTATGGGAAAAAATATGTGCCTTCCCCCCCCCCCCCCCCCCCCCCGTGTTATTATTACTAGGTGGTCTGTTTCACAACAGGTCCATTCCTTTTGTCAGTGAACTAAGACCGCCAATGTGCCCTGTCCTCTGCCTCCTTTCAGATCCCAGAATTTTCTTCTTTCCTTCAAGTCATCTAATATTTGACTTCTCCAGCTTCCTAAGCTCCTCTTTCCTTCAACCTTCCATTTCCTTCCACGACGTCGTTCAGAAGACAGTTCCTCCAAAGGATGCTTCCGATTCAGCTTGATTTGTACCAAAGAATCACATCCAAAATGGTTCTCTTCTCACCCACTCTTCTTAGGACTTGTTCATCTGTCTCCCTGTCTGTCCACCTGATCTCCTCACCCACTCTTCTTAGAACTTGTTCATCTGTCTCCCTGTCTGTCCACCTGATCTTCTCTCCCACTCTTCTTAGGACTTGTTCATTTGTCTCCTTGTCTGTCCACCTGATCTTCTCACCCACTCTTCTTAGAACTTGTTCATTTGTCTCCCTGTCTGTCCACCTGATCTTCTCACCCACTCTTCTTAGAACTTGTTCATCTGTCTCCCTGTCTGTCCACCTGATCTTCTCACCCACTCTTCTTAGAACTTGTTCATCTGTCTCCCTGTCTGTCCACCTGATCTTCTCAAGTCTTCTCTAGCACCACATTTCAAAACTCTCCAAGTATTTCTTTTCCATCTTCCTGGTGATCCTCGACCTAATTTCCTCGGTGCATTAGGCATCCTTTGTTAACTGTTGTCAAATCTCTTCACTTTAAGTTACGTCAAAACGTTGGTGTGCTGAGATAAGGAGCTAGCTAATGGCAACATCGACGAAGCAGCGTTGCGGCAGTTCTTATGAAAAATAAAAATAATAAAAGCGAAGCAATAAAATATAAAATCTCTCTTCAGTAGATATAGGCATTTAGTGAGATTTCTTACACATAGCAATCTCAACGGTTCTTGAATATTTATTAGTGGCATCGCGGAATTTGATGATAATCTTTCTCTTCATATAAAAAAAGTGTCATAAAATCCCGTTTTGTCTATTACAAATATTCAAGAGCTATTAAAATTACTCTCCATGGCGTCAGCACGCATTAAGTTATACCAAGCAGCCGCCATTTGTTGGATAAGATAGTGCCAACTTCTGCGGATAGAAGATATCAAGTGGTCAGCACAACGAACCCTCCAGCCATTAATCTCAGTTTTCTAGACCGGAGCTACTACTTTTTTTTTATTCAAGTAACTCCTCGTTTGAGGCTGAGTTTGCTACAGACCCACTGGTTCACAGAGGAATCTGGAAGCGCCGAGGATAGAACCCGGGACCTCTGACCACAGAAGCATTCATTAAAATTGCTATGCGTAGAAAATTAGCAAATTTTGCTATAAAAACAGCACAAATACTTGTGTGAGCTCGCGTCACCTTCCTTTACGATCAAATGGGATTTCTTTTTAGCCTATCTTTAAAATCATTCTCATGAAAAGATAATATATTTAGTTTTACTTTTGTTTGAAAGACAGTGAAATCGCTGTTTAATCTGCTAGTGTAAGACTTTTTTTAATATCTTCTGCGCATGCATTTATAGTTAAAACATTGCCGAAAACTAAGGACCTGCATTACTACCAAATCACATACATATTTCCATGACAGTGGCCTGTTTTTTTTGCCAAAAGCCGCTAAGATAATTGGTCGCTGCGCACGATAACAGTTGATTCATGTTCAAAGGAGTTCCTTGTCATGTCCCTACAAACGTATGCACACCTTTATGAAACACCCTGTTCACGTAAAGAACTAGAGCTAGAATAAACTCTACCTCACCCCCCCCCCTCCCTATCATAGGGTCGGGTCCCACATTAAAAAAAAAAGTTAATTGTTCAAATGTTAATACTTTCCGTAACGACCTAACAGGATTCGTCGCAGACAAAACCCAAAAGGTTTGTGTGAAGGTGATTCAGGTGTGTGTAATCGACAGGTGTGTTGATGAATAACATGTCTCCTGAGGAATTCTTTAATCTTGGCTTTCCCTCTGGTTCTTCGCCGTGGCTCAGGAGATATAACTTTGGATATAACATATACTTTACGCCCAAGAAGTCGCCAACCTGGCGAATAAAACAGATTAAATAAAACAAAGGAACCTTTCTTCTACGAGATCATCGATGCTTTCTTCCCAACCCTAGTAAATTATTCAGAGAGAACGTCCCAATGAGTTTTGAAGAAGTTGAGAGATTCAGAAATACTTGGGAGCTGTGTTAACAGATAGGGATAAAATTCAAGAGGAGGTCAAAAAACCAAATAAATGCAGGCAACGCTTGCTACCATTCAGTTTGTAAGCTGTTGTTGTCTCGTCTTCTGTCTCGGAATATTAAACTGATAATACACAAAACTGTAATCTTACACGCTGTTCTTTACGGAAGTAAAGCTATACTCCATTCAAGATAAGAATTACTCTCTGAAAGGTCTTTTTTCCTACCAATATCCTATTATATAACAGAGTTCTGGTAGGGAAAAAGGCCTTTCAGAAAACAATTCCTACGTTGAACAGACTTTAAATCTCTTTCACTCAGTAAGTACTTTGAAGGAAAGGGTGAGTAGGATATATTTTTACCCTATCGTCTCCTCCAGTCACATCATCGGACCAATGCTTTCTACCGGTGAGATGTGGAACTAATTTATAAATTTCAACTAGCCATTGTCCATTTGCTGGCGTGTTCTTTTGAGTTTCTACATTTGACGGATAGAGAAAGCATCGCCCTGTAGAGACAGCCTTATCAGATGGCGCAAGCTTCTGTTTGGGTGTTTACTATTTCAGATATTGGGTTTACGACGTTGCCCACTTGGCGATTTCGATGCTCATTTTTGAAGCGGGTTGCAACTTAACTTGATGCGCTTAAGCAGTAAGCACTATCACGTTTAGACACCAATGCACGAAATAGAAAGAAAGAAAAGAAAATTAGCAGTTCATCCTAAGAGGTATCTTGTTTATCTGATGATGATAACCCTTCCCCTCTTCCTCTGACGAGTTTACGCAGTCATAACATTTTTTTGCGCCTTGGAAACATCGACTTGCTTTTTAAAATTACCTTTTTCTTGTAACATATTCTAGATAGACATATGTTTCAAATAACTTTTTTAATCTAAATTCTGGCAGGAAGATTCCTACAGGCCATTTTCATGAATAAACCAAACCGCCTGAGATGTGGACGATTTTTAAAAAATGCGTTTACAAAAAAAAACTGTTTTAAGATTTTAAAAAAATTAGTGGTGATGTAAGCCTATTTTTAGAAATATTTAAAGAAATTATGTTTTTTATTCCAATGTTATATAATTTAAACTCGACGAATAAAAAGTTAATACATTAACTTGGGAAATCCTATCTTGGCCTGTCGTGACGTAACAGGCAGACAACGTCTTGGTCAGTATTTTATTCGATCCATGTATTTTCCACTATCGCCTTTCTATGCCTTTCGTAGATTCAATGCTTCATGTGCCTTATAATTTAACTTAAGACTAGGACAGGCACAACATCCAGCCCCCCGAACGTGAATCCATCAATGTGAATGGTTAAACCCTACATTTCACCAATTATACATTTTTCGGCCATACCAGAAATCGGACTCGGGACCCTTAGCTCAGTAGAAAGACACGCTACCGACTGAACTAAGGTGTTGGATACTTCAGAGTGAACTAGAGACCTTTTAACAAGTTCTTCTGAAAAATAATAGGGGCAATAGAAACGTGATCCCACCCAAGCAGTTTTGAGCCGAGTCCACAGACAAGGAAACAAAAGATACACAGCCTTGCGGGAGTTCCAGTGCGCTTCTTTGAGGCAGGTTCAGTCTTTGGACACTGGGGACCACTAGTTGCACCGCTTGGTGAGACCAGCACTTCCAAATGAGATATTTCTAAGTATGTTAGATGTACAGGCTACAAGTTTGCGATCTCCTCGTCACCAGCGGTCCAATCTATTGCGAGAGTGACACCTCAGAGCTTAGAACATGCGGAAAACCGAGGTGGGTGATTAGTTACCTTAGCGTGCTAGGGATGTGTAGGGTCGAATTGAAAGTAAAAGTAGGATTCAGACTCACAGGAATGTGAGCAGACTGTGTCGTGTTGCAAACAATCCCAGGCCATTCCCATTTGAGTCTCCTTGTTAAGATCATTGTTTGAGACACATTCACAGGAATGTGAGCAGACTTTGTCGTGTTGCAAACAATCTCAGGCCATTCCCATTTGAGTCTCCTTGTTAAGATCATTGTTTGAGAAACATTCACAGGAATGTGAGCAGACTTTGTCGTGTTGCAAACAATCTCAGGCCATTCCCATATGAGTCACCTTGTTAAGATCATTGTTCGATACACACTCACAGGAATGTGAGCAGACTTTGTCGTGTTGCAAACAATCTCAGGCCATTCCCATATGAGTCTCCTTGTTAAGATCATTGTTTGATACAGATTCATAGGACTGTGCACCCATCTTAAGTGTGCCCACAATTTTTTTGGAGGGAGGGGGGGGGGCGTTTAGGGTGAAATAATACTCTTCCAACCGAGATTCAATCTCCGATCCCCCCACTATCGATAGTCTGGTCTATTAGTAGAGTCACGCCTTAGAACATTCACCCACAGAAGCGGGCACTATCCTATTCCGTTGACGTCGATACAAAGTGGTTCATCTTCCGAAGGATTTCGCCTCAAACCAAGCGATTTAATATCCTCGGGAGGTCTGACTAAAACCAGTTCTTGTAGAATGTAGAACTAACGAACTATTTGAGCCTTCGAGCTGATACCAAGTTATTTTATATCGCTGTTTTTAGTGCAGGGTTTATCCATAGCCAATGAGTTGAATCCATTCCTGTAACGCAGTGAATGTGATCAATATTTATAGGGTATTAAAATGTAGATATATGCAACAGTTACGAGTTACATTTCCAGATAAGACGCAGATTAAAATATCCTTTGCAAATCCGATTTGTCTTTTTTTTTTCCCTAACCCTTTCTATTCTCTTCCTTTTTAATTTCTCTCTCGTCTCGATTAACTTTTAATTTTGTGCGCCTTTTTTTTTTTCTGACCGACGGGGCTATTCACGCTTTCAAAATTACACTAACGATATAAGGATGAAGATGGATTTTTATAAGAAATTTACTCGAATTTGAGTAGAAGGGGGGAAAGAAACCATTCAGGATTTTTAAAAGAATCTTGATAAGTCTGACCGGGATTTGAACCTTAATCTCCATGTCTTAGTTCAGTATAGTGAGATAGTGATGCCTAAGCGCTTAGACCAGAGATGGGCAACATATTTTTCAATGTGAACACATGTGTGGTGAGTGAGAAGTGGAATTCAACACACCGTGTAAGAATTGAGAAGTTAATTTCGCTCAATCGAACATTTAAAACAACGCCCACCGCTTTAACAAGTTTACTCAAGACATGTAAACTTTGACCACTCAGACACAAACGACGAAAACCGTTGGAATTAAAAATTTAAGGAAATTTAATTCTTAAAAAGTCGACAATACTTTTTTTGTCTGACTAGTCGCAGAACCAAACATTGTCTGAATATCTTAACTCAATACACATCTTAGCTTCGTCTCAAAATTGACATAAAACAATTTGAAATCTGTATTTTGACTTGATGAATTCCATTTAAATATGCAAGAAATATCAAGTTACAACCAGCAAACGCCTTCAGAAAAAGTTTCACCCGGCAAAACTAAAACTCTACACACTTCCATAACTAATGCATCACTCGTGGGGATTGGCGACAGGGCTGCCCACTCCGGGCTTAGACCATGATATTACCTAAGCGGGTAAGACATTTAACTAAATAGTTAATATGTGCTATATTAAGTTGTATGAATGATGCTACCAACACTCCTGCAGTAATATTATATTTTCTGGTAAAAAAAACCCTGCCCTAAGCTCGGTTAACTATCAGACATCCTCTCTATGCACTAGGAGAAGCAACTATCGGGACTACTTCTAGACAGTAACAAGCTTGATTCACCCTCTTCCCCCTGGACCTTTGAATCCGTTAGAAAACAGCCGTGACAAGAGCTCAAAAAGAAGTCAACCTTTTAAAACCAAATTATATTTTACAACCCACGCATTACAAGAACGTTGTTTTCCTCTAGCTCATGCAACGCCGAGCCCAATATATCCACGAGAGCTACAATAAGACTCCAATGCTGTCCTCGAGTTCATGTTAAGCGCAGGCCAGTATAGCCCAGCGAAGTTCGAATGTTGTTTTTTTTCCAATTAATTCCCGGAGGTATTTATGTGGCAGTACCGCCCGGCCACGGCAGAGACCGCTGTGCTTTACGACATGGCGTGGGCTTAGCTCATTTGGGATCCCTGGGTTGTTGTGACTTGTGTATCATACGTGTTGTGTGACGTTTGTGTGACTGGCTCACACACTCGTACACATCGCGAGAGGACACTCGCCTCTTTCAGAGCCCCACACAGTATCATTTCTTGTTCTGGGGAGTTTAGTTAACTTTACAACACAGTTGTAGCATAGTTTCTTCATGAGACTGTACTATTTCATACTTATAGCACCACTTTGATGATGAGACTGTACTATTTCATACTTATAGCACCAGTTTGGTGATGAGACTGTACTATTTTATACGTGTAGCACCAGTTTGTTGATGAGACTGTACTATTTCAAACTTATAGCACCAGTTTGTTAATAAGATTGTACTATTTCAAACTTATAACACCAGTTTGTTGATAAGATTGTACTATTTCAAACTTATAGCACCAGTTTGTTGATAAGACTGTACTATTTCATACTTATAGCACCAGTTTGTTGATGAGACTGTACTATTTTATACGTATAGCACCAGTTTGTTGATGAGACTGTACTATTTTATACGTATAGCACCAGTTTGTTGATGAGACTGTAATATTTCATACTTATAACACCAGTTTGTTGATGAGGCTGTACTATTTCATACTTATAGCACCAGTTTGTTGATGAGACTGTAATATTTCATACTTATAACACCAGTTTGTTGATGAGACTGTACTATTTCATACTTATAGCACCAGTTTGTTGATGAGACTGTACTATTTCATACTTATAGCACCACTTTGGTGATGAGACTGTACTATTTCATACGTATATCACTATATTATGGTAGGTCAGCATAGTCTCTAGATGCAGATTGAATACCTAGGTAAGGACAATGGAATGTCTCCTGCGCCTGGACCAGGTTTGACGCTCAGAAAGGAGACCCTGAGAAGAATGACCCAAGATCGTTCACCCTGAAGATCGAGACGGTCTCGAACGTCAGTCGTGATCAGGGCATTGAACAGAGAACATCTGAGAGGCTCGGGATTAGCGGGGGTAATGGAAGAGCCAAGTTTAATAGTCGATGATTTGTGCTCATTGTTTATGACTGATGAAATGGCTCGCATTACCTAGAACGGAAGATATTCTTTTAAATTGAAAAAAATGACACGTGACAGGGGAATCGAACCCGGGACTTTTGCCTTATTACGCCAACGTTGTTGACTATTTCCACACGTTCATCGCAGACTTTGCTTTAAAATACGAGTGAAGAATGACACTGGGCACGGGACGATTCCTGGATAGCTCAGTGGTAGAGCATTGGCGTACTAAACCACAGGTCCCTGGTTCGATTCCTGTGTCCAAGTGTCATTTTTCAAAGAATATGATATTTAGATGCGGCTATAAACGTAATCAACAAATATAATAGCTTGATTATTTAATCCATCTAGAACAAAATAACGTGTGTGTGTGTGTATGTGTGTTTTTTTTTATTCTAACACGTGTCGTGAACACAGAAACTTGACATGGCGTGCAGATGAAATCATAAAAAAAACAAAAAAAAAACGCACGGATGTTCTCAATCCTTTAGCCTTATTTTGGTTGGAAGAACATTTTAGAAAATTCAAACACATTTCTTTGAACGGTCAACAGTGATATTATTTTACCATATTATTTGTGTTATTTTATAGAAGTTGATAAGATCTATCAAAAGTGACAGTTGCAGATCACATGACTTGATGTATGAATATATTACAATTGTTTTAGAAACTTAAATAATTACCAAATGGTGTTCTTCCTATCAAAAACAGCCTATAAAAATGAAGATATTCGCTTGAAACTAGTAAAATATTGTCCGTCACATTAGTTCAGTCGGTAGCGTGTATGGCCACTGAGCTATGGGTCCCGGATTCGATTCCCGGCATGACCGAAAAAACTGTGTGTTTACCCTTTCGCAGTGATGAATTAGCGGCGGGCTGGATCTTGTGTCTGTAAAAGATTTAAGTTAGTTCGTAAGTCGTGTTCTGATAAAATCACATGCAACCGAACTTTCGCCCGTTACAAACCACGCCAGAAGGCAACAATCAGTCGACAATCAACGTCAGGTTTCTTTGAAACATATATTTTTTATACGTACATTGAAGTTAATTCACCGACACATACATACACAATAAATAGATTTATACATCTTTTTTTTTTAATCTGCAAATTTTATTTTCCCAATCCAATGAATTAATTGCAATGGCATGAATGTAATTGAATTCTCACAGCTTTTCAAACAGTTTTTTGCTTTGCTATCCAGTTTTCTTTTTTTTTTTTTACGAGCGCCGGTATAAAGAGCGCGCATAGCGGACACGCATGAACGAACCGAGGGATCATAAAGAATAAAATGGAGCTGTGCGCATACTTTATTACACACGTGACGCCTTGACTTCGGGACGAGATGTATGTTCGCGGGGAATCGAACCCGAGGCTCGGATAGTCACTTCATTAACCAGTAGAACCTCTAGGGTACCCTGTTACCTTCACCAGTTTGGATGTCAGGTTCGCCATAAAAATACCTTTTTCTTCACTTAGCAGTTTACGAGGAACACGTTAGATTTCTACACGAAAGTATTTTTTTTTTCCAATTGGAGGTGCTTTGCAATAAATTCAGTGGCGTAGCCAAAGGGGGGGGAGGGATACCTGTGCTCTCACCCCTTCCCCCCCAACCCCCCAACCTCACCCTTTTAAAAAAACCAACTTAAAAGCACCTTGACCATTAAAAAAGGATACATCATTATTTCACAGTAGTTTTTAACACTCTTTTATAAACGAAATTTGTTTTGTTCATTCACCTTTAATTAAGATCCACTAGATTACATATAAGTACGATATTATATTATATGTTATAAAACAATTGAACATATTTTACGAGAGATAAAAAAAAACATACAAAGAGTTATTACATTTAATATATAATCGTTTCGAATTATATCTCACAGCCATTCTTACACGCACAAATCCTCTATTATTTAAAAATAAATATTATCTGACTCATTTGGGTAAGTAGACCAATGAAGGTAGACATTCTTTGAATGTATGTGTCATGATTAGGGAAGGATCAAATCCTAAATTGAACCACGTTATGCATCAACAGGCCAAGCGCCATTTTTTTTAAATGATGATAATAAACTACACACAAAAAACCTATTATCTCCTTAGGTTTTTACTAGCTTTATAAATCGGTAAAGATAGCCACTTTTACTGGTTTTCTCAATACTCGTTCTGGAATTTTACATCAAGCGATGCAGTTTGGAAAATATCATTTATATTATTTTTTAAATTAATTTTTATCTCTGTGTGTTATAAATACAGTAGGATCTGGATAGTTCGACTTTGGTAAATTCGAAAAATCGAATAATTCGAACCCAACATGTTTCCTCATGAAATTCTTATCTAATATAAATGATTAAAAAAACCCATTTAAATCGAATTTTAAAAGGAAATATTTGGATAATTTCGAAGCCTCTGTATTTTTTCTACTCATTTCAAACCTGGCTTAACGACGGTATAACGCTGACAGATGGGAAGATTCTTACAGAAGATGAAAAATACCCAAGAATCCTCTGATGAAGAAGACGTCACAGATACAGAGGCAGAAGAACCAATCACATCCGTTCTTGGAGCACTTATAATTATTATATATGAAAAACCTGATGAGATTCACTGAATCCCAACCAGACGTAAAATACAACATTTCTAATGAAGTTGGTGATCAGGCCGTCTAGGGGGTAAGGTGTCTGACTTCTGTACTAGGGGTCCGGGGTTCAATCCTCGGTCCCGGCACAGATTTATCTGGTTGCCAAACCCTTCCTTCACCTCTGACAAGACGTGTATTAATCACAACTTGTGAATGTGAGGAATACCAGGCCTCCACCGTGGTTCGGATCCCACGTTAAACTGTAGGTCCTCCATTTCATCTCACAGTCATCCTACCATTACACATTAGCGTAAGTGCAGACAACCCGAACGGGTAGTAAGACGCGGTGCTAATAATAATACTCTAATGAAGTCGGTGAACTTTAAGATTTAATTTGTGTCAAGATAAGAAAATGACAAAAAAACAAAGATAACTACATTTTTTTCAAACGTAATGCCAAAACCTGATTTAAGTCTGTCATTTTTATATTTTTTCCCCCAAGTTTCTATATTATGAGTTTAAATTATTCTTGTTTTTTCGTGTATCAAGACGATTGTCTACGTGGGTTTAATATAGCATTTAATTATAAAGTGTGTGTGTGGTGTGTGTGTTGTCTGTGTGTGAAGACCATTTGAGGGTACTGATTTATTGTTTACCAGCTGCCACGATACTAATCAAAATGATTAATTCGAACTTTAGATATTTCGAATTTTTTTTTAGATATCCCTTGGACTTTGAATTAAATAAGTTCTATTGTATGTGCATTAAATAACAAGTTTGAATACAAGTATCCAGTGTTGTAATAGTTTAACGTTAGTATACAACTAAATAGCGGTTCTCATGTTAACATTCTTGTGCAAACTTTGAGAATGTAATAACTAATCATGCAGAGCTGATGCCTGCATATCTTAAAAAGACTAAAAACTTGGAAACAATAGCTATTGAAGAAAGTAATGGAGAGAGAAACAAAATAACATTACGATAAGAACATCAAATTGTGGGTCATATTAACAAGTGTCCACATACAAATCACATTATTCACGGTCTAAGACTGAACGGGAATATTTGCCGCATGAAACCACTAAACCAGTTTAGTTTTCAATAGAGAAAAAGGTGTTTTACAGCAAATTCTACTTGTAAAGAAAACTATAAAAGAAAAGACACCTGCAACATGTGTGATTAGTTAACTGCATTTAAAAAAAACTAGTGCCATAGGTGATGCAATTAAAGCTGGGCCTAAAGAGAGGCATCTAAGACAAGATGAAGCAAAGTTGGCACAAGATGTAATGAAAGATTATTTGAGGAAAGTTAAGGAAAGACTCTCAATTCCCCCCCTCCCCCTCACAGAAATTTCAACAAACATTGTGTCATACAAGCGAGGTATATGAATCTAGAACTGTGGTATGGTTTAATAGATGTAATAAAACTTATTGAAAGTAAGTGCTGCTTCCCCTCAATCCCTCACAACCCAACCCTCCAAAACATGAATAAATTCGTATATATGATTTTTTTGGCCCCCAAATTATTCGAAGTTAGTGTAAAGGTTGGGTTGGGGTTTTTTTTGTGGGGGTGGGGGTGTGGCAGGGGACTATCTTGGATACTCTTTTTACTGATTTATTACAATCATAGCCCTATTTTTTTGAAAAAAAGTTCATAGACTGATGAATAACTTTTAGATCTACTGGAACTATGCTTCTTATAGAAATTTCTGTAGTTAGTTATTTTTGTTATTTGGGTTTTTAAATCAATAAAGTTTACTTTTGTACACCGCGTCTTACTACCCGTCCAGGATATCCGTTAATCTTCACTAATGGGTGATAGATTAAGAGGAAATGTACCCACATTTGAGTGAATAAAGGTTGATAGACCGTTAGGAGTAGAACCCCGACCTCTTTGTCACCGGTGAAGCAGACCAGGCGAGATCGGGGTTCCAACCTGCGTGACCACCGATGCGGGTAAACCAAACTAGGTGTGTCCTTTGATCGCACTTGGGACCTACTGAATGACCCGGAGGACGGCCGATAGTGCGCGGACATACACAATCAAAGAGGTCTGACGTCGACGTCCTTTGACAAACATCGGGAGTTTAATTTAATTCATGTATGCATGAAAAAAAAACACTTTTCCAACTACTTTTCCCACAGCATTAATTCTTCTGAGAAATAAGATATTTCTCTCGAACAGATTATTAAAACATACCATTTATATTTAAGTTTTTTTATATATAAAAACTAAAACAACACCGGGACGGAGTATTTAAAAATAAAATTAAGTCGTTAATAAATACCTAGTGTGTGGTTGGTAAGAGAACCAAACTGTTTGTAGCCTATGGGTGACGAGGATTATAACACGTCAATAAGAGGTATTTACCTCCCGGAAGACATTTTCCCCCCCTCCCCTACCTGCACGGAATGAAAGGATGCACGATCGATCCTTCATGACATGGACCAAGCGAGCTCTCGGCGGACATTTTGAATATCGGATGTTTCATACAATTTAAGGAGGTTTCGTGAGGGTGGTTTTAAGAGAGGCGTCTTTAGTCCATTCGCCATAGGAATATTGGTAATAAGACAGCTAGAAAACGTTACCAAATTTACTCTCGTGTATTCATTCGCCAAGCCATATGCTCTGCAAGACCGTGTGTTGTTTTGATGTCACTTATGACAGTCGAAGCTTTCAAACAGACAATTTGTTTTAACTATGTTTTATTTTAACCGTTTTCACATCTTCTGCTAGGTGTCGTATACCAACACTCCTAGGGCGAATGAACTCTATGTGGCTGAAATGTATTACCTTCCTAAGTTAGGTGTTATCCGTGGGGTGAGACGGGCTCTTATGGGGGTTGTCTGGGGTAGATGAAATACTTCCAAACCTGAACTAACCAATAAGCAATATGAGCACGTGTTTAGGGCCTAGCGGCAAATGTGTATTATTTGTGCTTTATTTTATTACACGCTATCAACCAACTTTAGGCTCTATGTGTACCACAATGTAATCTGATATCTGAGATAACTCCCTGGCAGTTGTTGTCTCAACAGCCAACAGACACCTGGAGTTCAGTCTAAACATCGTTTTTCTGTATGAATTTTAGTGTTTTGAATAATCATTATAAAATTATATCTATTTTATTTTTTATTCTGTACTTTTCACACCCCAATCTGTATAATGCATAAAACAGTGACGAATTTTTATCTTCAGTGGTCCTAGCTATACATAATCGGTTTAGGCCTGTGTTGTTTGCTGCTATTTGGTGTTAAGTGGAAGGACTACCTTGTAAAATTTGAGAAGCGCTATCAGCGCAACTCCTAAGAAACGTCCATATATTGAACTATTTGGACTGTTTAGCCGACACCGAACTAGAGCTGCGATGTTGTCAAATATCTGCTAAGTTTGGTCTAAAAGAGTGAAGGGGGAGCGAGCTAATCTGTTGTTTACATGGGTCAAGTTTCTTGGAAGGGAAAGGCAGGCAAGAGTGCGGCTTTTATCAAAGACCACACTATGCAGAAATCTGCTGCTTTATTTTTAGCTTGAACTAATATAATCAGTAGTATGGTTTTCTTAATATTTCTTACCTTGAGGAAGAAAACATTTTTCATTTGACATTCTCGTATAAAACTGGTTTGCTGGTGACCAGATTGGGGTTCACATCCCAGTAGTGTATATTGAGGGTGTTTTTTAAAACGGTTTCAAACACGCTACTATTATTTATTTATATCACTGCGTCTTACTACCCGTTCGGGCTGTACACTTATGTACTAATTACTCTAATGTGTTAGGCATCAGGAAGGTTAAATTAAGAGGAGATGCATCCATATTTTCGTGGAGTGAGAGCAGAAAACTATTTAGGAAAATCCACCTAAGTGCACCCAACCGGAATTGAACCGTGATCTCCCCGTCTTCAGCATGTCAGTTGAACACGGTGGGTAGCACATACTATTGGACTGGATTGCTGGTGGTGGGGAGATTGAAATTCAAATTCCAGTTGTGTGCAATAAGGGCATTTTCCCTAAAATGGTTCCCCACTCTCACTCTACGCAAATGTGGGTACATTAAATCTAAAATGTTACCTTTCTCGTTCCTAATTCATGTATGTGTATAACTCAAACTGTAAGTAAGTCGCAATGAAAAAATATATATTTTTGAGGAGTTTTTAGGGGAATGACTCCAAGCCAATGAGAAATGTTTGAAAATGGAATGCCACTAAAAGCTATTTGGGGTGGCCCTTAAGCATTTAAAAATAATAATAGATTGTTATAGAACCTATTTGAAATTTGATGTAAACCATCTTTCATCTTCAAACTAGAGTATATCAGAGGGAACCAAACAAACTGGAGGAAGACACATTTTGATGGGGGGAAGGGTGGAGAAGACATTGGTGGTAATACCCCGCCCTATCAAACCTCCCCCCTTACCAGTCCACCCTCAATGAGTAACATTGGATATACAACTATCGACAGACACATCGTAGAATGTAGATCATTTCCTCAGCATCTGACATAACCCAAGTTATGAGGGGTTTCTTATATTACATCACCCAGATACAAATAATTATTATTATTTTAATATAAACTTAAAGATGCACTAAAATTTCCTATTGTAAAACTAGCTTGACCTACATTAGCTTGTAACATGTACAAAGGCGTAACTATGCAGTGATGGACCCACGGTGGGTGCCCCCAAGGAAAAAATACACAGCCGTCCCCAAATCTTATGAATAATTGTAGATTATAAAAAAATATTTAGACATTTATTATTGGAATTATTTTATAATACGTATTAATATAGAGTAGGTAGGTTAAATTTAGAGGAAGTGTACCCACATTTGCGTGGAAAGATAAGAGTGTAAACCCATTGAGGAAAAACCACTCTAAGTGCATTACCATACAGCCATAATATTTGATAAAATTGTTGCTGAAAAGTTTTAATATAATGTAAAAAACTTAATCTGAATTGAATAAAACAATATTAATAAATATTATAAACAAATCAATAGTCAATCATCAATATTAACACCTATAGAGGCTAAACAAACATACGTCTCTCTGAAATTGTCTACAATTTCCTCCAAGGACAAACTACGGGTAGTAGCTCAACAGACAACATAGCTAATCCCTTTAGCCTTTATTGATTCATGTGCATCCTAAATAATTTTTAGTAAAGTTTTGAAAATGACCTGTCAGCTGTTTCTATTGATTTTACAGAAAAATATGTACATACATTTTTGTACAGCATAAATTATGCTCAATAAAATGACTATTGAGTAATTTTTGATTGATTAGTGAGATCTTTATGAAACAATGATAGGCCTGAAAGACAACGCTTTCATATATTACCAAATTAATTTTGGGTTGGTGGACCTGCGTGGTGGGCCTATTTAGGGCGTGGCCCTGTGGAATTTTGCCACCATCCTATAGTTACACCAATGAACTTGTAACTATCAAGAATTTCAAACTCTATTAACCTATTTTTTATTAATTATATTCGATAGTCAAATACGTTTATACATATTTTAACATGGTGGCCTCATGGTCTAACGCGCTAATCTTGCAGTAGACTAGACTGCCAATGATGGGGAGATCAAGGTTCTAATCTCGGTCGGGTGTACTAAAGTTAGTTTCTCCAAACTGGTATTCCACGCTCCCTCCACGTAAATGCGGGTACACTTTCTATGAATATAACCTTCCTGATCCCTAAAACCACTAAAGCAATTTTTGAAAAACAAAATCTATTCACAAATTCTCTGTTTATTTGAAGAAAAAAAAAATTAATCTGACCATTTACTTCGGGAACTGAAAGAAAATATTTTGGGGTTCACATCCCAGTAGTGTATACTGAGGGTGTTTTTTAAAACGGTTCCAAACACGCTACTATTATTTATTTATATCGCCGTGTCTTAATACCCGTTCGGGCTGTACATATATATTTATATATAATATAATGTAAATCAAAATATAATATAATATTATATTATAATGTAAATAAAAATATAATATAATTAAATAAATAAATATTATATATATAAATATATATATTCAAATTTGAAAATAGCATATAGAACTATTTTCT
Organism: Timema podura; assembly: GCA_033556935.1. Lineage (NCBI taxonomy): Eukaryota > Metazoa > Arthropoda > Insecta > Phasmatodea > Timematidae > Timema > Timema podura. The sequence goes on along the minus strand of JAVRXN010000012.1, from coordinate 57,312,307 downwards.
GCAAAAATAAATATTTTATTTTTAAAAATGTATATTTTTTATAGAATAAATATTACACTTATTGCCTCTACTTCAAAAATTATAAACACTAACTCTAAAAATAAGTATTTGAAATTACAATAAACATAAAGAAATATGCTGCCAGAAAAGGTTTTTCACCAATTGTATAGAAAATATCAATCTATCGATTTTGACCAAATTTGATAGGCTTAAACACAAGTTTTGCATTGAAGCATGATCATTTTATAATCTATTTCTCCCTTATCAATCACTTTTGTGTCAGGGACGTTCATAATATATATACACATCACTAGCTATTTTATAATTTTTGCTACACACATTATATAATAATACATCCATTCTACAACTTTATACATTCAAAGTCCTTCATCAAAACTTCTGCAATGAACACACTTAATATTACAATTTTAATTTTAATTTTATTAGGGACCTGTGCTACAATTTTTGGTTGAATCCCTACCACGTGAATTGAGGTGTTTTTCCTCGTGATTGCTCATTTCCTCAACGCAAATGTGGGAACACTTTCTCTTAATTACCGTATTTATTATCTACCCTACTTTATTATTGTAAATTTACGAATAACATCGAAAAATATTAAGAAGTGAAGCATTTCTAATATCACAAGAACAAAAAAAAAAGACATGGAAATAATCTTTACACTGCACACTCTTATATGTGTTGAGTAACATCCTCCTTTTAGTATTTGTGTTCCCCCCTTCCCTTCCTCTCTAAAGCTTACGTTATTTCCAAATCTTTGACTATGGCACGCGAGGGGTGCGAGAAAGTAAAAATGATATTTGTGATGAAACTATTTTGTTAAATAATAATTGTCAAAATTAAATATGTATCTGTGTTATTATTATTATTATTATTAGCACCGCGTCTTACTACCCGTTCGGGTTATACGCACTTACGCTAATGTGTAATGATAGGGTGATTGTGAGGTGAAATGGAGGACCTACAGTTTAACGTGGGATCCGAACCACGGTGGAGGCCTGGCATGTATCTGTGTTAATGTTATTAATTTTAAAAGAGTGGTGGTCAAGGCATGTTCAAATAGTCCCAATAGCAAAATAGTTTCAAGACATTTATCTATTGTGACAAGTGTATTTCTTGTTCAAATTACCAATAGTCCAAAATGATTTAGTTAGCCCCGTATTATCAATACCAAATTATTGACTCTGTTTACAGATCAGATTACCAAAGGTAGGGCCAAAGTGTTTGATTGGTACACCAAAGTGAACCGAGCCCGTGTGGGTTTTACGCCGATGTACTAATTAAGCTAATGTGTCAGGAAGGGTAAGGTTGCTTTTAGATGACTTACACTCACATTTGCGTGGAGGGTAAGTGGAAAACATTTTAGGAATAATAACCTCATAGCACCAAACTGGGATCGAACACCAATCCCCGTCCTCGGCAGTCCAGTTTTTTGCAAGAGTAGTGCCTTAAATCATGAGGTCACCAAAGCGGGTCCTGTAATTATATTATTCTACACACATGATTTGAAATTAATGGATGAATTTTAAACTACAGTATTAAAATTGTATTTTTCAAGCAGAAATGATAATAAATTCATGATACTTTTTTCATCCAATTCACAAGAGTAAAACATTTATTTTTCTTTCGTCTGGTTGAGAGATAAAGTATTTTTTATTTTATTTTCGATATCTTTTTACAGAAACGGCTTCCATTGCAAAACACGTGGTATTCACACAACTGATTTAATAAATGAACGCAGTCGAGTTGATATTTTTCCTGAGAACATCTGCTCGTCACCGTGCAACGCTTGGCATCACTGCCATGAGTTTTCTCGAGAGGTTCATTTTGTTCAACCTTACTCCGCTAGGTCACAGGCTACTGCAAACACACAACACTTTTTTGAATTAAAATAAAACTGTACACTTTATTTTAGTTTAGAACAATATGTATGCTGAAAAATGAAATGATAATTATTCCAATCATAATTTACTCGGTTTTATACTTTGTCTGTAGATTTTTTTTTAAAAACAACACTAAAACCCAAGAAAATACGATTCATTGCAATAAAAAAATTTTTAAACAAAGCTGCTATACAAATATTTAACTTTCCTATTGTAAAACTAGCTTGACCTACATTAGCTTGTAACATGTACAAAGGCGTAACTATGCAGTGATGGACCCACGGTGGGTGCCCCCAAGGAAAAAATACACAGCCGTCCCCAAATCTTATGAATAATTGTAGATTATAAAAAAATATTTAGACATTTATTATTGGAATTATTTTATAATACGTATTAATATAGAGTAGGTAGGTTAAATTTAGAGGAAGTGTACCCACATTTGCGTGGAAAGATAAGAGTGTAAACCCATTGAGGAAAAACCACTCTAAGTGCATTACCATACAGCCATAATATTTGATAAAATTGTTGCTGAAAAGTTTTAATATAATGTAAAAAACTTAATCTGAATTGAATAAAACAATATTAATAAATATTATAAACAAATCAATAGTCAATCATCAATATTAACACCTATAGAGGCTAAACAAACATACGTCTCTCTGAAATTGTCTACAATTTCCTCCAAGGACAAACTACGGGTAGTAGCTCAACAGACAACATAGCTAATCCCTTTAGCCTTTATTGATTCATGTGCATCCTAAATAATTTTTAGTAAAGTTTTGAAAATGACCTGTCAGCTGTTTCTATTGATTTTACAGAAAAATATGTACATACATTTTTGTACAGCATAAATTATGCTCAATAAAATGACTATTGAGTAATTTTTGATTGATTAGTGAGATCTTTATGAAACAATGATAGGCCTGAAAGACAACGCTTTCATATATTACCAAATTAATTTTGGGTTGGTGGACCTGCGTGGTGGGCCCTATTTAGGGCGTGGCCCTGTGGAATTTTGCCACCATCCTATAGTTACACCAATGAACTTGTAACTATCAAGAATTTCAAACTCTATTAACCTATTTTTTATTAATTATATTCGATAGTCAAATACGTTTATACATATTTTAACATGGTGGCCTCATGGTCTAACGCGCTAATCTTGCAGTAGACTAGACTGCCAATGATGGGGAGATCAAGGTTCTAATCTCGGTCGGGTGTACTAAAGTTAGTTTCTCCAAACTGGTATTCCACGCTCCCTCCACGTAAATGCGGGTACACTTTCTATGAATATAACCTTCCTGATCCCTAAAACCACTAAAGCAATTTTTGAAAAACAAAATCTATTCACAAATTCTCTGTTTATTTGAAGAAAAAAAAAATTAATCTGACCATTTACTTCGGGAACTGAAAGAAAATATTTTGGGGTTCACATCCCAGTAGTGTATACTGAGGGTGTTTTTTAAAACGGTTCCAAACACGCTACTATTATTTATTTATATCGCCGTGTCTTAATACCCGTTCGGGCTGTACATATATATTTATATATAATATAATGTAAATCAAAATATAATATAATATTATATTATAATGTAAATAAAAATATAATATAATTAAATAAATAAATATTATATATATAAATATATATATTCAAATTTGAAAATAGCATATAGAACTATTTTCTGCAAAAATAAATATTTTATTTTTAAAAATGTATATTTTTTATAGAATAAATATTACACTTATTGCCTCTACTTCAAAAATTATAAACACTAACTCTAAAAATAAGTATTTGAAATTACAATAAACATAAAGAAATATGCTGCCAGAAAAGGTTTTTCACCCAATTGTATAGAAAATATCAATCTATCGATTTTGACCAAATTTGATAGGCTTAAACACAAGTTTTGCATTGAAGCATGATCATTTTATAATCTATTTCTCCCTTATCAATCACTTTTGTGTCAGGGACGTTCATAATATATATACACATCACTAGCTATTTTATAATTTTTGCTACACACATTATATAATAATACATCCATTCTACAACTTTATACATTCAAAGTCCTTCATCAAAACTTCTGCAATGAACACACTTAATATTACAATTTTAATTTTAATTTTATTAGGGACCTGTGCTACAATTTTTGGTTGAATCCCTACCACGTGAATTGAGGTGTTTTTCCTCGTGATTGCTCATTTCCTCAACGCAAATGTGGGAACACTTTCTCTTAATTACCGTATTTATTATCTACCCTACTTTATTATTGTAAATTTACGAATAACATCGAAAAATATTAAGAAGTGAAGCATTTCTAATATCACAAGAACAAAAAAAAAAGACATGGAAATAATCTTTACACTGCACACTCTTATATGTGTTGAGTAACATCCTCCTTTTAGTATTTGTGTTCCCCCCTTCCCTTCCTCTCTAAAGCTTACGTTATTTCCAAATCTTTGACTATGGCACGCGAGGGGTGCGAGAAAGTAAAAATGATATTTGTGATGAAACTATTTTGTTAAATAATAATTGTCAAAATTAAATATGTATCTGTGTTATTATTATTATTATTATTAGCACCGCGTCTTACTACCCGTTCGGGTTATACGCACTTACGCTAATGTGTAATGATAGGGTGATTGTGAGGTGAAATGGAGGACCTACAGTTTAACGTGGGATCCGAACCACGGTGGAGGCCTGGCATGTATCTGTGTTAATGTTATTAATTTTAAAAGAGTGGTGGTCAAGGCATGTTCAATAGTCCCAATAGCAAAATAGTTTCAAGACATTTATCTATTGTGACAAGTGTATTTCTTGTTCAAATTACCAATAGTCCAAAATGATTTAGTTAGCCCCGTATTATCAATACCAAATTATTGACTCTGTTTACAGATCAGATTACCAAAGGTAGGGCCAAAGTGTTTGATTGGTACACCAAAGTGAACCGAGCCCGTGTGGGTTTTACGCCGATGTACTAATTAAGCTAATGTGTCAGAGAAGGGTAAGGTTGCTTTTAGATGACTTACACTCACATTTGCGTGGAGGGTAAGTGGAAAACATTTTAGGAATAATAACCTCATAGCACCAAACTGGGATCGAACACCAATCCCCGTCCTCGGCAGTCCAGTTTTTTGCAAGAGTAGTGCCTTAAATCATGAGGTCACCAAAGCGGGTCCTGTAATTATATTATTCTACACACATGATTTGAAATTAATGGATGAATTTTAAACTACAGTATTAAAATTGTATTTTTCAAGCAGAAATGATAATAAATTCATGATACTTTTTTCATCCAATTCACAAGAGTAAAACATTTATTTTTCTTTCGTCTGGTTGAGAGATAAAGTAGTTTTTTATTTTATTTTCGATATCTTTTTACAGAAACGGCTTCCATTGCAAAACACGTGGTATTCACACAACTGATTTAATAAATGAACGCAGTCGAGTTGATATTTTTCCTGAGAACATCTGCTCGTCACCGTGCAACGCTTGGCATCACTGCCATGAGTTTTCTCGAGAGGTTCATTTTGTTCAACCTTACACCGCTAGGTCACAGGCTACTGCACCACAACACTTTTTTGAATTAAAATAAAACTGTACCACTTTATTTTAGTTTAGAACAATATGTATGCTGAAAAATGAAATGATAATTATTCTCAATCATATTTACTCGGTTTATACTTTGTCTGTAGATTTTTTTTAAAACAACACTAAACCAAGAAAATACGATCATGCAAAAATTATTTAAACAAAGCTGCTTACAAATATTTAACTTTTAACTGGCGTTAAATTATACTAAATGATAGAGAAATGTGTTTATTGTAATACAATGAAAACCGTTTTAGCCTAGGTCTTCCCACATTTAAATGACAAGCCCAGTTTGTTTCATGCAGTGATCTTTAAATTATTTTTTAAAACTTAAATTTGAATTGGCTGGGTGGATAGGAATAAACTATAAACCATGTAAATGAATTGATCTTTACAGTAGTAAAAATCTGATTAAAATATGTATAATAGTTTTCTTAGTAATCATGTACAGAGAAATCGTCTTAGAAACCGGCCGCGCTCATCTCTCATGGTGATCCATCCCCTTAAATAAATATAATATCGGTTTATATTTAATAAGAGTGGTGTGTTCTGACGTGAGGAGGGTGAGTCTTGAAGAAAAGTGAGCTTCACATTGGTGTCCCGCGAGAGTTTGAGGGGGGAAAACCCACTTCGGTGGCCGCATGGTCTAAGAGACGCCACTCTTGCAATAGACTAGACTGCCTATGACTAGGAGATCAAGGTTCAAATCTCGGATCTCCCCATTATCGGCAGTCTAGTCTAGTGCGAGAGTATCACCCTAGACCATGCGGCCACCTAGCACAACTGTTGATATCATCGTGTGAAGAAAATTAAACTCTCAATGTTTCTACTGGAGTAATATTTGATTTATTTTGCCGACCCTCCAAGTACACGCGTAGAACTCTCCAGACTAGTTCTATACAATGATAGCGATTATATAGTATTTTCTCCAGGTGGCACATCATCGGCTGGCGCGGTGGTTTCATCAGCGCATGCGCACTTGTTGCACGGGGAGGATAAGGGACTTGCGAGGCAGGGTTTTGGGGGAAGAGAGAGAGTGAGAGGAACAATCTATCTAAATGTTGAGCGGGGGTGGAGAAGGGAGGCATTATTTCCATGCAAGCCAACCCAATAACAACTCCCGTCTCTCTCTGAGCAAAGTTCGGACGTCTCCGGTGGAAGAGCACAAGAAGAGTGCAATGATGGGACAGAGGAGAGGGGAACGCTCGCTGTCTGGACCGTCAGGGAGATGAGTTGAGATGAGGAGTCGCTTGGGGGCGTTAAGGGGGGGGGGGGAGGGCACGGCTCTTCTTCGCAATAACTACACACACGTCCGAGGCTGGCACGACTCTCTTTAGAGGTACACTCCAATTCTCATAGGAAAGGACCTCCCTTAACCCATTTGACCCCACAGTTCCATTATTGGAACATCAGGGAAATATTTTTTTTTTATGAAAAAGGATTTTAATTTTCAACTTTAGACACACTGATTATTGTCAGAAGGCAACACTGTTCATCATCTAGTCAGCTGTTTCAAGCTTGGTTTGAATACAAAGTTGGCATTTTGTTTAGAAAATCCAGTTTTCCTACTAATATGGCTTCCAAGAAAGGGTGAGTAAATAAATTTATATTCAATTATCTAGTTGTTTGTTAAATCACAATACTATATATTAAGGCTAATGTAAAATTGTATTACAATTGAAATTATTCAATTTTTACTTTTCATAACCTCAAAAATGTGTGTTAAATATGTGTGTTCCAATTTTGGAACAGTGGGACCAAATGGCAATATGAACATTTTGTTCATTTTTTCTTGTTATAGTTTGAGTGCTGATGAAATTGCTGCAATTTTAGAAGAACAAGTGGGATTACTTGAAGCAGAAATTTATATAACCCCTCCAGATAACTCATTGTTATCAGACGAAGATTCTGGAGATGAGGAAGAGACCAATTTTTACCATCCTAGCGGGAATCAATTGAAAGCTGTCTCAGAGGCTAGAATAACAAAGGTTGTTAGTGAAGAAATTGTAACTGAAGTGGTAAATAAATATTCTTTTAGCCTATACAGAGTAGCAGCATGTATTTATAATAATAACATTGATGACAGGTTAATTAATTAAGATTACAAGAAACATAAATGATCCACAATATTTAGTACTTTTTAGTTGAAAGCAGTTAATTATAATAGGTATATTGAGGTTGTTGCACTGTTGGTTATTATCAGCTATAACTCTTTCATGGATGATGGATTGGATGAAAATATTAGTAAGTTAAGGATACATTTCCATATGAAAAAGTGGTACTATCAGCTCTTTGCCTTTCCAATAAATGTGTCGATTAACAACGCCTGGCTGATACATAAACAAATGCCACGCTACAAGGAGCAACCATTGTATCTTCTTGGGTGTACTAGGCAAGTTACTAATTGTTATTTTCAGAAGTATTCAGCCAGAATGATAATGGGAAGGCCATTGCGTAACCCAAAATCCATTGACAAGAGCGTTTTGGATGATGTTAGGTATGACAAGATTGAGCACTTAATTTCACCTTTAGGAAAACAAGGAAGATGTGGCCAGTGCAAAAAAAAATATTACCAAGAAATGTTGCTACATTCCAATTGTTTTACCAAATTTTACTTAAAGTAAATTTTTTAGTTGTGTATTTTAATTAATTAATTAGTTTTCAAAGATTTTGAAATAAATGAAGAATTATAGTTACTTTAAGATAAAATAATAGTTTTATCACAATATTATAAGTTATTTTTTGACTGTAAATTATATTTGTCATTTTATATTAAATTAAGCACTGAAAAATATAATAAATATTGGAATTTGAAATAATTTTGTTTATGTTATTGATGCACCCTTACAATCCCACTGTTCCATTAATGGAACGTTAGATAATCACTATAAATTAACAATTAAAAATTTTAAAAATAGTTTTCACATGTTTTATTCACCTAAAGGAGTAACCACTAACAAGTAAATAAGTTTTTGAAAGAAAAAAAAAAGTTGGGATCAAATGGGTTAAAAGGACAGTTAGAAAAATATATACTTTTTTGTTTTTAGCCCATTTGGGTTATACTCAACGTACGCAAATGTGTTACGAACGAGGAAGGTTGAATTTGAGGAAAATGCACTCTCATTTGCGTGGAGAGAGAAATTGTAGAAAACAAATCTAAAGAAAAGGCACCCTCAGTACACCCGAATGTGATTCTAGCCCTCAATCTCCCTTAGACCACTAACCCAGGGTTAGGAAAAGTTATTATATCTATGTGTTCATACGTCAAGTCATACGTGCAGCTATCACTTTTGATAGATATTATCAAAACCAATAAAAATAACTCTAATAATACCATAAAAATGTTATCAACGTTGATCGTAAAAAAGTTAGTATTTTTTTTAAAAGGTTTTTCCTTTGAAGATCGGACTCTATAGAGAGTGATTCGATTCAGCTTGGAGGGTGTAATATTTTATTTTAGTTTCAAAAACAGATTCTGTTACTGACAATAAGTAAGATAATTAGTAAGATAAATATAGGCTATGTCACGTTTTAATACCCGTCCTGGCTAACCGCACCTAACTACCCTAGTGAGGAAGGTATAAGTTAATTTAGACTAAATGTGTCCGTATTTGCGTAAAGAGAGGGAGAAAGAGACCACCTCGTTACGCCCGTCCGTAATTAGAACTCTCTTTGTCGCCAGCAAATCGGACCTGATGAGCACGGCGTTTAGTCCGCACGTCCACCGATGCGAGTAACGAGGTAAAGGGTCGATTACACCGGGCGAGATCACTAGCTACTCGCTGCTTATTAAACTCGCCGGATGTAATCGCAACGGCTAGTAAACTCGCCGGATGTAATCGCAACGGCTGGTAAACTCGTCGGATGTAATCGCAACGGCTAGTAAACTCGCCGGATGTAATCGCAACGGCTAGTAAACTCGCCGCTAGCTCTACCCCAGCGAGTAAAGTTAAACATCGGGCGACTTTACAAGCTACTCGCTAGCTAGTTAATCCTCTGGCTAGTAAAATCGCCCTGTGTAATAAGTGAAGCTAGTAAACTAGTAGGAGTTCCACTGCCACTTGTTTTTTTTTGCTCCTTTCTCAGGGTGGCTACAAAACATATTTTACAAAATTCCCTGACTTTTCCAGGTTTTCCAGGCAACTTTTTTCCAGTTTTAATGGTAGATGATGGCTTGTTTTATTTATTATTGATCACATACTAAAAAAAAAAAGTTTGTATACTAAACATAGTTTTATCAGTTATTTTAAAGATTAAAATGTTATTTTATTTAGGTATTATTAACTTTTGTTTTAGTGTTTGGTTGAGAAATTAATGGGATATTTTAGACATTTTTTTAATTCCCTGACTTTTCCTTATTTTTAGTTAAATTCCCTGACATTTCCCTGCTTTCCCTGTCATCCAAAAATTCCCTGACTATTCCAAGTTTTCCCTGTTTTCCCTGTCTGTAGCCACCATGAGGCTAATTCTTGCTCCTACCGGTAGGATACTATTTTCTGACATTATATTGAAACCCACCGATTTTCGTAAAAAAATAAGAATTGATGTAAAATATGTTACTACATAGCAGGGTCACAGAATATTACTTTTAGAAAATATCCTAAAATTGGATTGTACACCTGGTGAAATTATATCAAAAGTAGTACCCAGATCGTACAGTTGGCAACACTGTATGAATGTGTTATGGTTCAGTTGAGGATTGATTAGACCAATGATCGACCCGTCTCCATATACGGCCTAGTATCCTAACTAATCCTACAAAACGTGTCCATAATCAAATATAGGCCTACCGCATTTATTAACTTTTCATCTTTGCATCTTTAAATCCTCCTTTGCCTCAAAAGTGACAGACTTGGTTTAGGACCTAAAAAGCTTTATCAAATATGTCACTAAGAAATTCTGCAGAAATAGTGATTTCTATTTTTATTTCAATCGTTAAAGAAAGAAAAATAAAACCTGTAAACTGTCACAATTCTGAGAAACATAATATGGCCTAATTAGTTTCGAATGTACAACCTTATTTGGCCTAATTAGTTTCGAATCTGCAACCTTATTTGGCCTAATTAGTTTCAAACGTGCAATATTATTTGGCCTAGTTAGTTTCAAATGTGCAACCCTATCTGGCCTAATTAGTTTCGAATGTGCAACCTTATTTGGCCTAATTAGTTTCGAATCTGCAACCTTATTTGGCCTAATTAGTTTCAAATGTGCAACCTTATTTGGCCTAGTTAGTTTCAAATGTGCAACCTTATTGGCCTACTTAGTTCCTTAATTGGCTTAATTAGTTTCAAACGTGCAATATTATTTGGCCTAGTTAGTTTCAAATGTGCAACCTTATCTGGCCTAATTAGTTTCAAATGTGCAACCTTATTTGGCCTAATTAGTTTCAAATGTGCAACCTTATTTGGCCTAGTTAGTTTCAAACGTGCAATATTATTTGGCCTAGTTAGTTTCAAATGTGCAACATTATTTGGCCTAATTAGTTTCGAATGTGCAACCTTATTTGGCCTAGTTAGTTTCGAATGTGCAACTTTATTTGGCCTAATTAGTTTCAAACGTGCAATATTATTTGGCCTAGTTAGTTTCAAATGTGCAACATTATTTGGCCTTATTAGTTTCGAGTGTGCAACCTTATTTGGCCTAGTTAGTTTCGAATGTGCAACCTCATTTGGCCTTATTAGTTTCGAGTGTGCAACCTCATTTGGCCTTATTAGTTTCGAGTGTGCAACCTTATTTGGCCTAGTTAGTTTCGAATGTGCAACCTTATTTGGCCTACTTAGTTTTAAATGTGCCAAATCATATGTTATACTTAATTTAATATGTGCAACCCAATTACGCGACTTTAGTTACGTAACACTAACCATTAATAAACAATAGTTTACAAACACGTGCAATCGGAGGCCCATGCGTTGATATCCCCCCTTCCCTCCATCCCTCTAGGAATTACATCGTTCACTAGGACATGCAGGCGTGCTACCCATGGACCCAACTCTTGGCCTAACATAAAGAATGTTGAACATAAAAAAAAAGTAACCCACCCGATTAAGAAAAAGAATGTCAAAGTTAAATTATTATGATTTTTATTTTATTCCAGAGGAAAATATTTAGTTAAACAATTTTTTTTTATCGAAATTTACTTAATTTTTGGCCAAGTTCAACTCAGCGTTACGGACTGTTAGGATGATGATGATGATGATGATAATAGAGGGGGAAGGGGGAACAACAAGGGATTTGGGGGAAAGGGGAAAAGTTGAGGTTCAACCTTTTTTATTTTCTTGTCAGATTATAAAAGTTGAATGATTTGAATTTAAATCATGAGCCGGCCGTGGAAGTGGGGTGGGGTGGGGGGATGGGGTATCTGGAGGGTGTGGTATGAAAAGCAGGCCGAGATTTCCTTCAAGAGGCGAAAGGGAGAGGAGATATGAGCGGGGAGGGGGGAAGGGGGTATACTTGCCTTAATATGATAATTAGACTACCAAACTCTTACCAGCCTGTGCCTTCTTTTCATATACTGAATACATTATTTTTTATTTTATTTTATTTAGAAAAAAAACATATATCTTGTGAATCCCCTTCAGGCGGGAATACTATTTAAAATATCAAGCAGATACATATTTCATAATATTATGCGTTGTTGCAAGTATCTTATAAGCTGGTTTCTGATCCTTCAATAATGATCGTTTTTTATTATTATCTTTTTATTTAGATGAATAGCGTTTGGGAGCTTGTTCATTATTATCATTGTATCAGACAATTAGGGCAGCACAGGATGTTGAACGTCCCTGTGAAATATTTCATTAAGTGTCGGTAATTAGAGCAATTAAGACCAATCAGTCCTAAACTATCATTGTAAAAAGAGATTTCCAACTATAAATTCATTACAATAATCTACGAGTGTTTGTAAGAGACTAATACAGAAACATGTTCGACCGATTGACTTTCATTTGATTTGTGAGGAGACAACTTATTATAATATGTTGTATTCCTCTTTCTATGGCGAGATAAAAATAAACTCAGAACATAGGAAAAATTGTAATATTATAATCTACATGAAATAAATAATAATAATATCGTCTTTATCTGATTAAAATTAAGACCAGTGTCTTTTATTTCCCTTAACCACTTATTTATTGTTTATAAAACTAAATATGCACTTCTAATATATTTTTTTAGAATTTCTGTACAAAAAATATTTAAATGTTAAACACATAGATGTTTACTTAAATAGGTAAGTTACGGTTATAAAAATATTAAAAATGAAATAAATTACTAAAGCCAAACTAAATAAAGGAAAGAAAAAATATAAACACACACAGTCATATATGCACACATGCATCATACAGGCCTATACTGTGCAGGCATGCCCCAACCGTTTCACTAATGGGGGCCACATAAGTTACACAGGGTCAATTTTCACCTTCAGATTTTAGAAAACCAATTGATATTTTATTTCTCAAGATTCGCACGCAGGAACAACAATAGCAAAGTAAAATAAAATAAAAGGAATAATTATTTCCTAATGGCTTGGAAACGTACAATAAGACATTGCAGAAACACTTAACAATAATGTTTAGTATGTGATAGTGAAGGAAGCCAACCTGAAAGGAGAGTTAGGTTAGGCCTAGATTGACACAAACAAACTTTTCTCTTCCAAACTTACACATTGTTTTAATTTTCGGAAATATTCCTTTTATTATTTCATAGTATTTTTAGTCTTATAGATATTTTAAATCATCATCATCATCATTATTATTATTATTATTATATTATTATTATTATTATTATTATTATTATTATTATATTAATTTTCCAGAAAGCTATCTATCTATTCAATCTTCCATTCTGTCCCATCAATGTGGCAACACTGCAAGTTTTCAGTTCAATATAATCTTTCTTTGTGTTTTATTTGTTTAATATGTGTCTCTTTATATAGAAAATTAGTATTTTGGAAAATTAAAACAGTGTGTAACTGAGGAAGTTTGAAGACGTAGGAAGTTAAACAGTAAAAAACATGAAGAAATGAAAAGAGAAGTGTTTTTCTATCTAGGCCTAACCTAACTCTTCTTTTAGGTTGGCTTCCTTCACTATAACTTAATTTACATTATTGTACATTGTCTCTACAATGTCTTATTAAAGTAAACTAAGATAAACAAAACCCTTACATCATTAAAAAAAAAAAATTGTTCAGTTCCTAAAAGGGCTCGTTTATAGTTACAAAGCACGGAAGAAAAGCTCGGCAAATAATAATAATAATCATAAATACTCCTCGAGTTCGAACAAAGAATCATATTGTTGGCCAGAAACGAAACAAATGAAGAATGAATTTCAAACAAGAAACTATCTGAAGGCGCTCACAATTATTTCTACATGGCCTAGTGCGACATATAGAGGAACATAACAAAAGCAACAATTAAAATGATAAATAAGTAATAGAAAGGCGCATTAATAAATGAAAAAAAAGGGAGGTAACCAAACACATTATATTAATAACATCCATTCGTGTTTGTGAGTGTGTGTGGTTTTTTTTTACTGTACTGAAAAGTATAGTCGTATGTGTTAGATATTATTGTTAGTCTACACTTTTATTTTACAGACTTTTTTTTTTTCCTAGAGCCAAGTTTTGATATAAAGTTTCGATAAACTCGAAAGAACGTAGGTACCAAACGCTCTGCTTGAAGAATTGCCGGCTCCCTATCGATTCATCTCGGAAAGAGAAGAGAGAAAGGAACTTACTGGGACCCCCTAAAAATCGTCTCAAGTTGAATCCCCCCCACCTATAAGCAATGGTGTTGCTTTTTTTTTTTTTCTGTGAAAACTTTCCAGGATTGTATACACCGGTCGCACTTAACTTGGAACTGGCTAATATATATAAAACATTGTCTCGCAGGACAGACTATAGCTAGAGTAACACTTTTCGCCTAAAATGTTGAGCTGAATTTGCGCTTGAATGTCGGGGGGGAGGGTGGGAACGCGCGCTATAAAAAAAAGTGTAATCTTAAAAAAATGTAAACGTTTAAAAAATCCCCCCCCTTCCCACGAACCTTTTTAGAGTTGTTCTCGGTTAGTGGAAATTTTTCCGTTTGTTACAAAAAATCACATATTTTTTAGAACAATCCTAACGACTGCTGAGTATCGACATTATTACAAGTTTTTTTATTCAGTATTTTATGTTTCAAGTGTTATTTGTGTCCCTGTTTGAATGTGTTACAAAACAAACCTTGTAGAGTAATCTCATGTTATCGTAATGTTATACACAGACAAAGCATTTTGTTCGCGCCGAGAAACAAAATCTCTCAATTTTGTTAGCATTTGTAGGTGCTGGATTAGTTAAGTATTTTAATTCCCTGATTTTTTTTCTTCTCATTTGGGTTGAATTCTCTGAAATTTCTTTGTTTTCCCTGACTTTTCCAGGTTTCTATTGTCTGTAACCACACAGTCTGAGGTGTGATTATTCATATATTTAATTTTCTAGTGGATATACAGAGATTTTAGATTATTATTACGATGGATTTTTGTTCTTTATTACGTTGCATGGTGAAACAAATCAACACAGAAAGAAAACGACACACAAGATTTTCATCCATCGAGTTATTTCAAATCATTTCACAACAGTAGACGCAACTGTTTACTGATATCTCGCTTTGTGGACGCACGCACGTATTGAGTCGGTTAGTTTTGAAATTGTACTGACCCTTCCACGCCGATTTTATGTAAAAGAGCGGACGGAGAGAGCTAAAATTGTTTCTGCCAGAGCAAAGCGACCAACGCGGTTTGCTCTGATTGCTTGTGATTGGTTCAGAGCTCAGTTTGTGACCTACCTTTCATTTCTTCTCGTGTTTTTACAAGCATATTTCAAGTGGGGCGCGTAAACATAACATTTTGGGGAGAACATGGAGAGGCAGACATAATTTTGGGCCCCTTTTAGTCATGAATTAAACAACCGTAAATCAATGATACGATATAAAGTACTCAATGATAAATAGTGGTATTATGATAATCCAATCCTCAGGTTAAAAATACACATACCCTAATTTGTAGGTGACCTGGTGGTCTAGGGGTAAGGTGTCAGACTTCTGTGCTGAGGGTCCGGGGTTCAATCCTCGGTCCCGGCACAGATTTATCTGATTGCCAAACCCTTCCTTCACCTCTGACAAGACGTGTATTAATCACAACACGTGAATGTGTGGAATGCCTCCACCGTGGTTCGGATCCCACGTTAAGCTGTAGGTCCTCCATTTCATCTCACAATCACCCTACCATTACACATTAGCGTAAGTGCGTACAACCCGAACGGGTAGTAAGACGCGGTGCTAATAATAAATATAAGAGACTGGATAACTATAAATAGAGGCAATGAATCAATGAACTACTCAAAGTTGTCCAAGTAAATTTTGAATTATTTTATAAATGTTAATAAATCTTTGGGGGGAAGAAACCATTTAAAATTTTGGATTAATACAATTTTATTTTACAATAAATATTTTAAAAGAACTTCCTTAATATTTTCATTACGATAAAAATAACTTTTTTCTATCTATTTAAGTTTAGGTGTCTACTAACAAAAAAAAATTAAATATGAATAAATATAACCGTATTTTTATATAGATATCTATGAACATTTAAGGAAGGCTCCCTTAGAAATATTTCTAAGTTAACTTAGCTTAGGACGAAGGCAAACTCACCAACCGGAGTCTTGTCTTGGTGTGAATAGGACACGTCTTACCTAGAAACAAAGAGAATATTCACCGTCAGATATACGGGAGTATCTATCTATCTATCATAACACAACTTGCACAGAACACACCCTTGTTGCACTCCAAGGTCAAGAGGGGTCCGGCAGATCTACTGTCACACAGAAATGCGTCAATGGCAAACGAAGGTGGCACTGACCTTTGTGTCACCTAAAGAAAGATCTAAACGGTTCGAAAATATCGGCTTCAATATACACTTAAAAAAAAGGATCCCATTCTTGACCCGCGACGAAGTTAAAAAAAATACTACAATGAAACACGGCAGCCGGGAATCGAACCCTGTCCTCTGAACGCAGACGAGTAAACTTCCACCACGGGAAAGACCATCTACACTGGATATCATCTCTGAGGGGACTGAATGGTTATTATTGAGAAACAGCGTTGCCATTCTTCTGTTTTAGTGTGGTATATCTTCCCTCAAATATAGGACAAATTTTGCAACGCTGGTTCATCGAGGTTGTCAGTCGCTCCTTCTTACTCCAGAACACCGCCTTCAGAAACAACCGAGAGCGAGGAGATTTGGCAACAGTGACCGAGGAGAGAGAGAACGAAGATAAAGCTTTTTCCTCCATAAAATCCTGCAGTTACCTCAGCGATGATATTGGGTTAGATGATGTGTTTAAAGTCCCGAACAAACCATATCTAAGAGACTATGCTTCTAATCCCAGTTAGGTCGAGAAATGTATTCATCTTGGGTGCGAACACGAGTGATATAGATTAAAGTTTTTTTAAGTGCTCTCCAAAGCGCAAATAACCTTTAAAAAATACTTTTTTTTAAAAATTACATTGACGTTGGATGTGGTATTGAATGCGCCTGGAACATAGCCAGCATGCAGGTTGACAGCGGGCGGAGTATACATTATGCAAATCCCGTGTCGAGAGAGACCAGCCAGGTTAGTCCCGAGGGCAGGAGTGCTCCGAGCAACAGCGGCACAAAGGGCGCGGGACAAGAAGCGCACAAGTACAGAGTACAATTCGTCATGACTCCCTCACAACTTGTTGATATTCACCGTTTATTAAAAGGGCCCAAAGTTTCATGGGCACATTAACCCCTTTTTGACCAATTCATTATCTAACTATTATTATTTATATATGTTCTTTCCTCCACGTCTTACTACCCATTCGGGTTACACGCATACGTACTAATTTCACTGTTGTGTTACGGATGAGAACGATTTAATCGAGAGAAACTGTACCCGCATTTTCATGGAGCGAGAGTAGAAAACCATTTAGGGGAAAAAACAACCTCAATACGCCCATCCGGGATTCGAACCCCGATCTCCCCTTCAACAACAGTCTATTACGAAAGTGACGTCTTATACCTTGCGGCCATCGAAGCAGGCAGGTTTGTTATTTAATATTCGGTCAGCCATGAAGTGTACAAAGTTTAAAATATAAATGATCTTGGGTATTATTTAACATTATAAAAAAAAATATAAAAAGTGTAAGACACAAAATAAGCATGCCTTTATTTGAGGTGCCAAATTGGTTTTTATAATGTATCTTATTTATACTGGGATAATAAAAATTATTAATACAAAAATGTTCTAAGCCAACCTTAGTATTACTGGCGAGTCCAATGGTTCGAATTTTAAACCTCAAACCTACTGCAGTCAATAAATATTCAGAAAACCTACGTCGAGAATGTTATATAAAATTGTTTGTGTCAAAAAATAAAATCGGACTGGACTTGTCGTAAGCGTTGGTGTGTAACGATAATTCTGATGAACAGTTTTATGTATATTTTGTATCAAGGTTGGTTACGTAAATAAAGAGAATCCTAACAAATATACAAAACAGCCGAACTTGCCTAT
This sequence comes from Timema podura, assembly GCA_033556935.1. Classification (NCBI taxonomy): domain Eukaryota; kingdom Metazoa; phylum Arthropoda; class Insecta; order Phasmatodea; family Timematidae; genus Timema; species Timema podura. The sequence continues at coordinate 57,294,249 of JAVRXN010000012.1, read as the reverse complement.
ATCATGTGTCAGCTTAAATAATGACGACAGTAAAAATATGACATTGAAATACCGTTTTTTATTTGTGGGTTTTTGACAAACGAGTACTTTTAAAAATAATTAATCTATTACCATTTCGGTGGCCGCATGGTCTAAGGCGTCACTCTCGTAATATACTAGACTTCCGATGACGGGGAGATCGAGGTTTGATCCCGGTAGGGTGTATTCCGAAATTACTTTACACTCTCCCTCACGCAAATACGGGCACACTTATTCTAAATTAACACTTCCTCATCCCTAACACATGAGAGTAATTAGTAGATAGGTAGGCGGTATATAACCCGCACAAATAGTGATGTGCGGTAAAAAAAAATGGGAAGGGAAGAGAAGGTGAAAAGGGTATTAGCGTGGGGAGAGAAAGAGAAAACCACCCTCAGTAGAGATATAGACCTCGACTTCCCTTTCACCAAGTAATCTATTGATAACCTTACACCTTGGACCACATTAACAGAAGGTTAGCGTGCTTGATTCTGGACCCGGAAGATCAACGAGTTGGAATGTTATGTTCCAGGTCAGGTGCAAAGATTTGCAACGTAGTTTCCCGTACTCCCTCTCTAGGCAAACGCTGGTTTAGTTTATATATTTTACCCTCCTCATTTTACCACCTTAGTTAAGTGGAGAGTAAATCTTGTGTTAAACGAAGTACTAAACACATCTTTGGAGCCAGTCGAGTTTTATTCCAGAGAGAGAGAGAAGGATAGATGGTATAGTGATGATGAAAAGGGTTGGAGAGACGGAAGGGGGCAAACAGTCCTGGTTTGTTCGACGTAAACGTCCTCTTGAAGGCGATGATCGTGTCGTTAACAAAGAGACGGTGATGGCCTTACCAAGTAAATGGTCATGGTTTTTACTACCCAGATTTAGTAATTGTGAACACGACGCCACTGCAGTAGTCTCATTTCCGGGATCACGAGACCCGGTTGGAATCCGACGGTACGTATAGTAGACGAAAACGTTTTGGTTTTAAAATTGGTTTTATTATTATTATGTTACGTATTTGGATATTATAATACATTCATTTATTTATTAAATCATAGAATGGAATGGAAGATGGTGTTGAGGAATTGAAGGTAATGAGGATATTCAACAGAGAAGAATCAATGAACATTGTGCTGCAGAAGTTGCAGCTAAAGAATGTGGAACGTTTCAAATATTTAAGAAGTTTAACTGCGACAGACGCGCTGTGTACACGGGAAATAAAGTCAAAAATAGCAATGGCTAAGGCTGTTTTCAACATAGCCAAGGCTGATTTCAGCAAGAAGAGGAAACTATGACTAGCAAACTGAGGCTGGAGAGCAATGGAACTGCTTTCAGCAAGAAGAGGATGCTACTGACAAGCAAACTGGAGTTGGAGAGCAATGGCCAAGGCTGCTTTCAACAAGAAGATGAAGCTACTGACTAGCAAACTGGAGTTGGAGAGCAATGGCCAAGGCTGCTTTCAACAAGAAGATGAAGCTACTGACTAGCAAACTGGAGTTGGAGAGCAATGGCCAAGGCTGCTTTCAACAAGAAGATGAAGCTACTGACTAGCAAACTGGAGTTGGAGAGCAATGGCCAAGGCTGCTTTCAACAAGAAGAGGATGCTACTGACTAGCAAACTGGACATGGAGAGCAATGGCCAAGGCTGCTTTCAACAAGAAGAGGATGCTACTGACTAGCAAACTGGAGTTGGAGAGCAATGGCCAAGGCTGCTTTCAACAAGAAGATGAAGCTACTGACTAGCAAACTGGAGTTGGAGAGCAATGGCCAAGGCTGCTTTCAACAAGAAGATGAAGCTACTGACTAGCAAACTGGAGTTGGAGAGCAATGGCCAAGGCTGCTTTCAACAAGAAGATGAAGCTACTGACTAGCAAACTGGAGTTGGAGAGCAATGGCCAAGGCTGCTTTCAACAAGAAGAGGATGCTACTGACTAGCAAACTGGACATGGAGAGCAATGGCCAAGGCTGCTTTCAACAAGAAGAGGATGCTACTGACTAGCAAACTGGAGTTGGAGAGCAATGGCCAAGGCTGCTTTCAACAAGAAGAGGATGCTACTGACTAGCAAACTGGACATGGAGAGCAATGGCCAAGGCTGCTTTCAACAAGAAGAGGATGCTATTGACTAGCAAACTGGAGTTGGAGAGCAATGGCCAAGGCTGCTTTCAACAAGAAGATGAAGCTACTGACTAGCAAACTGGAGATGGAGAGCAATGGCCAAGGCTGCTTTCAACAAGAAGAGGATGCCACTGACTAGGAAAATGGACCTAAAGATGAGGAATGCACTGGTGAAGTGTTACATAATGGAGCATCGCTCCATGAACCCTAAGGTAAAAGGAAAATACATATTTGGAAAGCTTTAAGGTGTGGTGCTGGAGTAGAATAATAGGATAAAGTGGACAGATCGGGTAGTTAATGAAGACGTTCTAAGAAGAGTAATGAAAAGAGAACCATAATGCAGGTGATTCTACGAAGAAAGGCTTACTGGATGGGTCACAGTATGAGAATAAATGGCCTATTGGGTTATTTTATAGAAGAAAAGGTGGAGGAGAAAAAGGAACCAGGAAGATCACGAATAGAACTGATTGATGACCTCAAACAAGGAAAGAAGAGGAAGTTTCAGTGTCTGAAAAAGGAAACTTCTGATGGGCATGCTGGAAACTCAATTTGGACTATGCAACGGACCTGTCGAAAAAGAGAACACATAATAATAATAGTAATAGATACATTTTAAAATGTTATCCTTCTCGGAAAGCAGAGCTTGTTTAAACTGTGCCTATGAATTGTACTCATCCCTCGTTAAATATTCATTGTCAACTATCAACGGAAATAGATTCCAACGTGAGTTATGTAGAAAAGAGTCTATGTATGATTGTCAAATGGGAAAGTGGAGAGAACATATCACAGGTAGTTTAAACAAGCTTCTGCTTACTGGCAACATATACGATAACATGCTATGTATGATTGTTATGGAAAGGTGGAGAGAAATCACAGGTACCAGGAAGATCACGAATGGAACTGATGTATGACTCAAATGGGAAAGAGAGGAATTTCAGTGTTGAAACAAGAACTTCTATGGCAGCTGCATAACTCAATGGTGACTGGCACGGATGTGAAAAAGAACATATATAACAGTTGTACAGTTGTAAAATGTATGCTTCTCTGGAACAGCTTGTAAACTGCCTATGTATGACTATCCTGTATAATCAGTGATCAACTATCACGGAAAGCAGTTCCAACCGTTATGAAAAAAGTCTATGTATGATTGGTCAAATGGAGACAAAGTGGAGAGAACATATCACAGGTAGTTTTATAAGCTCTGCTTATCCTGGCAACACTACACGATACGACACTGCTGGTAGTAGATGTTTAATATCCTACTCAATAATCAATCTGGGTAATTTGAGTGACAACTGGGTAATGTTTTTGGAACAACCATCAAGTATAGTGACAGACATTTCCGGGTGACGGCTATTTAAAAAAAGGATACGAGGGTTACCCAGGAAAAGCCCACTTGTAGCTTTATGGATCTAGTAGTGAACCCTTCGCATTCGTTTTATAATCGTGACAATGGCGCAAGCGCCATCGCAGTTATGAAAGAATATCGCAGCATTTCCATTGACGATATTCGTGTATGACTCAGATTACCCTGGCAACATTCCACGACACGGCACTGAAGGGTGTAGTCATGTAGTTAGACCGTTTTGTCCCCCGAAAAAAGGAGGTATTATCCTCGCATGTCAGGAGGTCCATTGTACCGTGACGGATCTCAACATAACTCAAGAAGGATCATGTTATATACCAACCCATTACGATTCCTACCCTGCTCGTCAGGATGATGATTGGGGCCCATGACGAGTTTCCGGTGCAACCCATTGTGAGTTGGGGAGGGGGTTATTTGAATAGCCTCCCCCCCCTTGCCCGCTCCAACTATTCTTCCAGCACGTGTGGACTAATATTGGCCCATGAACGAGGTGAACCATTCATTTGTCGACCTTAGTTTTGTCCGAATGGTGGGGAAAACTCTGATTTGTGGTAATAAAAAGATTGGATTTGGCGAGTATATGTATTTCGATATTAAAAGACGGTAGTTTAAAAGCTTCTTTAAGCTAAATTTATAAAATAAAATTCAACTTAACTAAGGAGGTAGAAAAAAATGTTGAGCGTCTTTGCTACATCATTTGTAACCCAATTTGTGGAAAGATTAGCCAGTACTAATGTACGGTCCAGGGACGTCCGAATGTACTAATCGTACATTCTTACCGTGGAGGATCTTTCCTTGTCCCGATAAGATGAGGTGAGGGTGAGTTTGGGGGGTGGGGGGGTGGAACCAGAGGAAACACTTAACTTAAGCCTAACCAACCAAAACCCGACGACCTTTGGGTTGATTCCCCTTTCAGGAAAAAATATCCATGGTACCATCCGGGAATCGAACCCGAGGATCCCTAGGCTCGTAGCAAGGTACACTGACCAATCCACGACGTGGTCGGTTAGAATTATCGATGTATGAACTATACATACTTTTATTAAGTAGGAAACGTCTTCGTTCTTTATCTTAATTATACCCGAAAAAAAAGGTACCAAATACGCTATTATAATTTTTTCTTAATATGTCTATAACCAATTAAAGTTACCATTAAAAAAATCCCTCAGTTATTGTTGAAGAAGTAGACTAGATATCATCCCACGGAAACCAGGGTTTGGTTGGTTAGTTTTAATGTAGGAAGTGTTTCCACTGGTTCCACACCCTCATACTCATCTCATCGGGACATGGAAAGAGCCTCCACGGAAAGGATGTAATGTACTATTAGTACATTCGAACTCCCCTGACAACGGTACATTAGTACTGGCTACGAGTGGTGTAGCCCAGACGCAAAATATTATTAATGTCGATAATTAATGTCATTAAAATAGCTCTAATTGACCATTACTTACCAAGTAATTATTTTCCTGAAAATATTCAATTTTCGTTTTATTTCGCGGGTGTGCCGCTAATAACCTTTATGTGTCGACGCGCCTTTAAATATTATCTATATAGTAAGTATTATTAATAATAATGTTTCGCGTGTGTAAAATACATTCAGAAGTGCCACCAAATTTTTTTTTTCTATTTATTTTAATCTGATAATACTAATAGTAAAAGTTTGTAAAACCATATTTCGGTGTCTTTAATGATTGGAACCAAGAGGTTTATTGGCTCGTTCGGTTACAGTTGCATTTGTAAATGTGGGGCGTGGTTCGGATCCCATGTTAAACTGTAGGTCCTCCATTTCATCTCACAATCACCCTACCATTACACTTTAGCGTAAGTGCGTATAACCCGAACAGGTAGTAAGACGCGGTGTTAATAATAATAATACAGTTGCATTCTGATATGGAAATAAATTTTTTGAAACGTTTCTAAAACAATTTTCATATAGACCTCGGTGGTTAAATGTTTCAAGGCGGTGATTCCCAAACTTTATAGAACCCTACCCAATTTTCAGCATGACAAACTTTTACGACTCAGCCTAGCGTTGATGGACATATGGAGGGGTATTTTTTACTACTGTTTTTTATCCATTATTAAATACCAGCAGAAGTGCCCGGCTTTTCTTCAATCAGGGAGGAAAAAACCCTCTTCATTTTATTTTTTCCGACAAAATTTTTATTAAATTAAAAACACGCTTTGGTGACCGCACCGTCTAAGGCATCACTATCACAATGGGCTGGATCGCCAAAGACGGGGCAGACGGGGTTCGAATCTAGGTTGAGTGTAGGCTTATTGATGGTGGGTTTTTTTCGTAAAGGGTTTCCCAATTTTCTCTCCGTGCAAATGTGGGTAAATTCCCTTTAAATAATGCCTTCCTCATCCATACATACATAGCTACTATATTATATGCGTATAGTCCGTACGAGTAGTGAGACACCTTGGAAAAACAATTAATATATGCATACGTCAAGTCATGTTATATTATCTGCAGTTGTCACTTTTAATTGACATTATCAATAACTATGAAATGATATTTTACTACAAATTGTAAAATAAATTGTACGACACGGTCGAAGAAACTTTCTCATAATTATTGTGTATTAAAGCTTGGAGAAAAATAACAAAAAATAAGTTATTTGTATAATTCCCTTAAATAATTTATATTTATAAAAATAAAAATATATGCTTATTTATATTGAACAACTACTCCCAGATTCTTATTTAGATCTTAATCTTGAAGGCCGTTTTCGAAATATTTCCAATTTTCTAAAATTTGTCGTAAGTAATCTACTCTTAAATTAATTTACTTTAGAAAAACCAACAGACATGATTTATTATCATATAATATGGTTTTCAAATATCATTTCTAAACAAGATCGTTACAGCCTTTGTAAAAAAAAAATTTATATATATATATATATATATATATATATATAAAACAGTCATTAGGAAGTGGTTAAATGTTACTGGAAGTTACAAGTAACCCTGTTGATTCCATGTGACGACACTAAATTCGACCATGTATCTACTACAATGTCTGCTGCAGAAGCAAGTAATTAAAAAAAACTTTGACATTTGGGTGAGTTTTTTTACTTTTTTTTTATCCAAAAGTTATTCCAATGTTTAAAGTGACGTTAAAAAAAAATAAAACTACAATTTATGTAAATTTATATTTTATGACCATATTTCTTCCTATAGAAAAAGTAGGTATCTATAAAATAAAACGGGCGGGTGGAGGGAAGAGGGGAAGGGGGGGTGGCAACAACACAACAACAAAACAATGATGTCTGAATTTGATGTCTGCACGCTTGGAAATACTGAAAGGACCACCGAATAATTATTACGTCCGACAAATTTGACCGTGTAACGTGGTTTTTTATCTCTCTCTCTCGCACAGGATAGTCGAGGATGTAATTGTACTCTATCAAGATTACAACTCGTAGTTCAATTCTTCTCCAAACTCTCCTCAGACCTTACCAGTGCGCAGAGCACACGACCCAGAAGCACAACCGGCTAACCGGCATACCGGCCGTTACTACCAGCTTGCCGAGAGAGTTTGGAAATAGTTATTAAGCATTTTTTTTAACTTCCTCTCGACCCCTCGGAGAGAGAAATATTGTGATCGTCAAAAAATATATATAAATCGAGATTTTGATAATATCGACGTTTTATGACCCTCTGAAACAGAAAAAAATCGTTTTCGCGATGTCATCTGTCCGTCTCTTGGCCTAGAGCCTAAACCATTTTACCGATTGGGCTAAAATTTGGTATGAAGAATTTTCATAAAGTTTTCCCCGAGGATTTTTTTTTAGTTAGATATTTAACCTTAAAATTAAATGTAGTTTAAAGAGGGGGGGGGGGGGGAGGAAATAGAAAAAGATCGATAACCTCCAAATTGCTGTAAAGATTTTGATTAAATTTCAAAATGGCAATTCTCATTTTCCCATTAAAATTACTTAAAGGGTACTTTGCAATGAGATACAAAATAACTTATTATTTTAAATTTCTAGTGCTATTCAAAATTTAAAATATTTTATTTGGAATGTATCTTTGTAAGGCCGATAGTTTCTAAGTATAAACAAACACATATTTTTTATGGAGCTATGACAATGGACTATTGTGCTGTTTGGTGGTCAAAGACTTTACTTTTTTTCTAAATATTTCTGTAACATTGTATATTATTTAATTTATGATCTTTGGTGGAGTGTTTATGCAACAATGTATGTTATCTAGTTTCACAAATCTTAAAGAGTTTTTAGTAAATGTCGCTATTTTAAGATGGACGAAAGAAAAAGTTTGTGAGGTGAACCGTTCCATTTATTTAAATTTATTTTTATTGGGAAACCATTTGTATTCTTTGCGTTAACAAACTTTTGTTATCAAATATACATTATCAGGAATATTATCTCTAATATTTCCAATGCGATATAAAAAAATATTACTATATTTATTGAAGATTTAATGATTTAGTAATAAAACCACATTAAACTTCAATAACATAAGCTAAGCCTTTTTTTATAACAATAAAAATGTTAAGGTAAGTAGATCCTTGATAATGTTTATTTTAGAATAAAAGTTTGTCAGTCAAAAAATGTGCAAAATGTTTCCAAACATTTCAAAACTATCTTCGACAACTTTAAGAGCCCGTCTCACCCCACGCATAACACCTAGCAAAAGTCCCGGGTTCGATTCTCGTGTCCAGGTGTCATTTTTCAATTTTCAGAACAAAAAGAAATGTTAAGACTGTAGTAACGATAATAACATGGAGGGAGGTCTACTGTTCACAGAACTACTAGTAAGACTGTAGTAACGATAATAACATGGAGGGAGGTCTACTGTTCACAGAACTACTAGTAAGACTATAGTAACGATAATAACATGGAGGTCTACTGTTCACAGAACTACTAGTAAGACTGTAGTAACGATAATAACATGGAGGGAGGTCTATTGTTTACAGAACTACTAGTAAGACTGTAGTAACGATAATAACATGGAGGGAGGTCTACTGTTCACAGAACTACTAGTAAGACTGTAGTAACGATAATAACATGGAGGGAGGTCTACTGTTCACAGAACTACTAGTAAGACTGTAGTAACGATAATAACATGGAGGGAGGTCTACTGTTCACAGAACTACTAGGACTATAGTAACGATAATAACATGGAGGGAGGTCTACTGTTCACAGAACTACTAGTAAGACTGTAGTAACGATAATAACATGAAGGGAGGTCTACTGTTCACAGAACTACTAGTAAGACTGTAGTAACGATAATAACATGGAGGGAGGTCTACTGTTTACAGAACTACTAGTAAGACTGTAGTAACGATAATAACATGGAGGGAGGTCTACTGTTCACAGAACTACTAGTAAGACTGTAGTAACGATAATAACATGGAGGGAGGTCTACTGTTCACAGAACTACTAGTAAGACTGTAGTAACGATAATAACATGGAGGGAGCGAGGTCTACTGTTCACAGAACTACTAGTAAGACTGTAGTAACGATAATAACATGGAGGGAGGTCTACTGTTCACAGAACTACTAGTAAGACTGTAGTAACGATAATAACATGGAGGGAGGTCTACTGTTCACAGAACTACTAGGACTATAGTAACGATAATAACATGGAGGGAGGTCTACTGTTCACAGAACTACTAGGACTGTAGTAACGATAATAACAGGGAGCGAGGTCTACTGTTCACAGAACTACTAGTAAGACTGTAGTAACGATAATAACATGGAGGGAGGTCTACTGTTCACAGAACTACTAGTAAGACTCTAGTAACGATAATAACATGGAGGGAGGTCTACTGTTCACAGAACTACTAGTAAGACTGTAGTAACGATAATAACATGAAGGGAGGTCTACTGTTCACAGAACTACTAGTAAGACTGTAGTAACGATAATAACATGGAGGGAGATCTACTGTTTACAGAACTACTAGTAAGACTGTAGTAACGATAATAACATGGAGGGAGGTCTACTGTTTACAGAACTACTAGTAAGACTGTAGTAACGATAATAACATGGAGGGAGGTCTACTGTTTACAGAACTACTAGTAAGACTGTAGTAACGATAATAACATGGAGGGAGGTCTACTGTTCACAGAACTACTAGTAAGACTGTAGTAACGATAATAACATGGAGGGAGGTCTACTGTTTACAGAACTACTAGTAAGACTGTAGTAACGATAATAACATGGAGGGAGGGAGGTCTACTGTTCACAGAACTACTAGTAAGACTGTAGTAACGATAATAACATGGAGCGAGGTCTACTGTTTACAGAACTACTAGTAAGACTGTAGTAAGTATAGTAACATGGAGGGAGGGAGTTATACTAGTAATGCTATGGTAAATTCAAACAAGTAACATTGTAAGATTGATGGGAAAATAGTAACATCACTACTACCATTATACTCGTTAATTATGATTGTGTTAATAAATGTAGCATTATAAATACTAAAACTGATATTTATAGATTTGTGGTTAGCCCTCTTGACCCAACTGGTATTTTATTTTTAATTCAACCTTCATATCATGTGCGGTTTTTTTTTTTCAAACAAAATAACACTAAAAAGTACCACTAAAATCTAAGGCAAGAAAAGTTTATTCAAATGGCTCCTTACATTTTATTATACATTGGTATAAAACACATAAAAGTAATTTATAACCGTTATATAATTCATAAATAATGGTGTCACTTCGGAAGGACCAATTTACAAGCCATTAATATTGACAGAGTAAGGTATATTCACACCAGATGGGCACGGTTTGGTGGCCTATGTAGTAGGGGCGTGTCAAGTCCAATGTTTCAATTCGAAGCGAACTCGAATAGAATTTTTGAAATATTCTCAAAGCAGGATGGAAAATAGAATAATTTTTGTTTGTTGTTTTATGCTTGAAAAAAAAAATTATTATTCACATAACTTTATGCATACAAATTACTTGGAAAATGTTTTATTGCACAATAGTTTGTAATATTTAGTTTAATCAGATAAATCAAGCTATTATCACAACTTATAATTCAATTACTTCAGACCCCCCCACCCCCCCAATATGAATATTGTCTTGTAATGTACATAACAGATTAGAATGTCAATACGTGGCGAAGATTCATAATTGTCGAAGCAGGATTTTTACCGAAGCGAAGTCGAAGCTGAAATTTGTTTGGAAGCCAAATAGACAGACGGTTCTAAGCTTCACACACACAACCTTCGTTCATCCTGAAAGTTGCATGTTTGTACTATGGCGTAACTTATAAATAAAATAGGGCCATGGTATGTCCATCAAGATCCAGTTTATTGAGGAAAGAATAACACCTTAAACCAGACATGTCTAACTCGTTTTATCGTGGGAGCCCATTTGAAAGTTGAAAATACTGAGAGGGACACATTGTGAAATAAATCATATTTTCATTTTATTAAGTAAAAAAAAAAAAATCAACTTAGTAACTTATTAAGTTACAAAATTAAAAGTTTAGGCCTCTTTATATAACAGTAAAAAAGACCCTATATTTTCTTTTACCAAAAATTTAAAACCTTTTATATGCAGCAATAATGTGATTGCCGCTCTTTTAAAATCTAGTGCCGATCCCACTTTAGTAAAATTGGTTAAATGTGTGCCCTTAAGCCGAGACCTTTCAGGTTCTTTTTAGCCCTTTAATGTTTGAAACCGATGTAGTTCCAAACATTGCACAATTTTGGTGCTCAAATTCAACAACGTTTGGAATCCGACACCTTAGCTCAGTCGGTAGTTTGTCTGTATACTGGTTCGATTCCTGACACAGCAATGAATTAACTGCTGGGGGGCTGGATGTTGTGTGTCTGTTCTAGATTTCAGTTAGTTTATAAGTCGTGTGTTGATATAATCAGTCGGTTCAGAAAGAACACGTTAAGTACCTCAGATAAATGAAAATGAAAACTACTTTTGTGAACTAATAGCTGGTGAAGGGGGAAAAAAGATAATAAATTTGGTATACCAACCTCACACGGCTAATTTCGTCAATTAATGCCAAATTCCCAGATGTATTTCTACAACGCTTATAATATAAAGAATAATAATAGGCTGGCATTGAATGATGGCCCATCAAAAGGTCCGCGGGCTGCAAGTTATACACGTTTGGTCTAAGTCCATTCGACAACCGAAGCGGGTCTACTTGAAAATAATTATTTTAAAAGGGATATTAAATATTTTGTTGAGTTACATAGACAGTTATGCCAACTTTGCCTTGTTGTCATGATGTAAAAAGTGCCGTATTTTAAAATGTTTCCACGGCAGTTAAATGCCCCCCCCCCTTTTCCCCTATCGTCTAAATCTTATTTTCACACGACCAAAAAAAAAAAGTTGAAATAAATTTTAGAAAAATGATACCGGTGGCGCCCTCAAGGGTCATCTTCCAACGGCTCTCGCGGTAAATCAAACGATTTATCTGCATACACATTCTCTGGGTCTGGGACATCCTTTCCTCAAGGGAAAGATCCCCCCCTCATTAAATCATTAGCCTGGACACTGTTTGTTTGTTTGTTTGTTTGTTTGAATCGGGATTCCCAGCGGTGCTCATATTTCTCGTCCTACCTAAACACGTTACCCGCCTGTGTCCCGGGCGGTTAAGAGAACATGATTTATGGTCGCCAAACGTGATGTCACTTTGCCTTTGAAAGGCTACCAGAATATGCCGGCAAACCAAGTTTTAATGACACCTGGAAGTGTGATTTCATCGGAGAGAAGAGAGTCTATTTTAATGACACCTGGAAGTGGGATTTCATCGGAGAGAAGAGAGGCTGTTTTAATGACACCTGGGAGTGTGATTTCATCGGCGAGAAGAGAGGCTATTTTAATGACACCTGGAAGTGGGATTTCATCAGAGATAAGAGAGGCTATTTTAACGATACCTGGAAATGGGATTTCATCAGAGAGAAGAGAAGCTATTTTAATGACACCTGGGAGTGTGATTTCATCGGAGAGAAGAGAGGCTATTTTAAAGATACCTGGAAATGGGATTTCATCAGAGAGAAGAGAGGCTATTTTAATGACACCTGGGAGTGTGATTTCATCGGAGAGAAGAGAGGCTATTTTAAAGATACCTGGAAATGGGATTTCATCAGAGAGAAGAGAGGCTATTTTAATGACACCTGGGAGTGTGATTTCATCGGAGAGAAGAGAGGCTGTTTTAATGGCACCTGGGAGTGTGATTTCATCGGCGAGAAGAGAGGCTATTTTAATGACACCTGGAAGTGGGATTTCATCAGAGATAAGAGAGGCTATTTTAACGATACCTGGAAATGGGATTTCATCAGAGAGAAGAGAGGTTATTTTAATGACACCTGGAGTGTGATTTCATCGGAGAGAAGAGAGGCTGTTTTAATGACACCTGGAAATGGGATTTCATCAGAGAGAAGAGAGGCTATTTTAATTACACCTTGGAGTGTGATTTCATCAGAGATAAGAAAGGCTATTTTAATGACACCTGGGAGTGTGATTTCATCAGAGAGAAGAGAGGCTATTTTAATGACACCTGGAAGTGGGATTTCATCAGAGATAAGAGAGGCTATTTTAACGATACCTGGAAATGGGATTTCATCAGAGAGAAGAGAGGCTATTTTAATGACACCTAGGAGTGTGATTTCATCGGCGAGAAGAGAGGCTATTTTAATGACACCTGGAAGTGGGATTTCATCAGAGATAAGAGAGGCTATTTTAACGATACCTGGAAATGGGATTTCATCAGAGAGAAGAGAGGCTATTTTAATTACACCTTGGAGTGTGATTTCATCAGAGATAAGAAAGGCTATTTTAATGACACCTGGGAGTGTGATTTCATCGGAGAGAAGAGAGGCTGTTTTAATAACACCTGGAAATGGGATTTCATCAGAGAGAAGAGAGGCTATTTTAATGACACCTGGAAGTGGGATTTCATCAGAGATAAGAGAGGCTATTTTAACGATACCTGGAAATGGGATTTCATCAGAGATAAGAGAGGCTATTTTAACGATACCTGGAAATGGGATTTCTTCAGAGAGAAGAGAGACTATTTAATGACACCTGGAAGTGGGATTTCATCAGAGAGAAGAGAGGCTATTTTAATGACACCTGGAAGTGTGATTTAATCAGAGAGAAGAGAGGCTATTTTAATGACACCTGGAAGTGGGATTTCATCAGAGATAAGAGAGGCTATTTTAACGATACCTGGAAATGGGATTTCTTCAGAGAGAAGAGAGGCTATTTTAATGACACCTGGAAGTGTGATTTCATCAGAGAGAAGAGAGGCTATTTTAATGACACCTGGGAGTGTGATTTCATCGGAGAGAAGAGAGGATATTTTAATGACACCTGGAAGTGTGATTTCATCAGAGAGAAAAGAGGCTATTTTAATGACACCTGGAAGTGTGATTTCATCGGAGAAAAAAGAGGCTGTTTTAATGACACCTGGAAGTGTGATTTCATCAGAGAGAAAAGACAGAGCGTAGCGAGGTTCTATTTCAACTCTACCAAGTGGCATTTCTTCCGAGTGTCAGTCTGGATATTTGTTCAACGTGTGGAGCAATTTTAACGACATTCTTTGAGCCGAGGTTGAACGATGTATGTAAAAGGATTTCCAAGCTTTTTATCCGTTTCAATAAAATGGTGTCCATTCAAAAGGTTTTCCATTTTATAACTCGTCTCAAGTGAATAGGAAGTCCGTTCTAGAAGGCCTATCATACCACCTGACCAAAGTACTGGTACACCGTAGGATTCTGGTATCAAGGTGGGATGGAAGGGAATGCGAGAAAACGCCAGTGTTTTTTGTAGTTTTTATAGCAAAACTTTGTTTAGGCTAAAAATAAATAAAATATTGCTCCAGTACAAACGTAGAGTTTAATTTTCTTTACATGGTGATATCAACAGTTCCTAAACGTCCATCGTGGGCATAGCGACACTATATGATAAACTTTTTAAACGAAGAGAAAAAAGTGTCTCATTAAATTCCAGTACACCCTCGACAGATATTCAACCACTGTTGATATTACCGTGGGAAGAAAATTAAATTATTTGTTTGTACTGGAGCAATATTTTACTTATTTTGGCAAAAAAAAAAGTTGCCATAAAACCTATCAAAAAAAATACTGGCTTTTCTCGAGTCCCCTTCCATCCCACCTTAAATAAGGCCCTACTAACCGGGCTTCTTATTAAAAATCATGGTATAGACATAGAGCTCTTCACTACCCGATGTTAAAGAGTTGGACAACTGTGTGTTTAGAAAGTACCCACCGACAGCAGCGAAGACCAGACCGCGGACTACCCATAAGGGTCGCAATACTTCACAAGAAGCTTTATCTGTCACAAGGTAATGGTCGAGCATCAAAATTCTTTAGGGAAAACGTAAAGAAAAAAAAAAGTAAGAATTAAGAAGGTTTTCTCCCCTCTCCCGTTCCCAAAGCGATAGGGATACCTTGAAGGGGTTAGGTCGAAGGGGAGGGTGAGGGGGGCAGACAGAGCCGGTGCAGTATTTAATGTGTTTTTGGTGTCCAAGAAGCTGATCGTAATTTGGTCCTGCATAGCTTTGAACCGGCCCTAGAGAGAGAAAGAGAGAGAGAGAGAGGACAGGTCTGATTTATTACTACAACATACTGCATGCGCGCGCATGTGTGTGTGAGTGTGGGAGAGAGGAAAAGAGGGGGGGACGAAAGGGTACATGTGTGTGTGTGTATGTGAGCTCGATACAAGGCTACGCTACGTCCGAGACAAGTTGAGAGCCGGCACATGGCAACCGGAACAAGTTGGTACATAGAGATGAACATTTTCCGGAATATTTTATACAGCGGCCTCTTACGGGTTACTAAGAAGATGAAGAGGTTGGGTTGGGGTACAAGGGTACCTAGAGACTATTATTACATTATATATACAGACACACACAGCCATTAAACCATTATACATATATATACTTGTAAACATAGTTTAAAAGTTGACATTTTCCACTCTGTAAAGTCCAACAATCAACATATTTCTGTTGGTCATTAAGAGCTAAATATCCGGGAAACGAAAGGTAATTGTTGTAGGAGCGTAGAATGGATATTTGTGAATAGAATGATGCCATCTATTACAGCACAAATTGTAATGTCATTTTTATTTTCCTCCTCCCCTGTTGTTTCGTATTGATCCCATGCTGCCGACCTTACTGCTGCGATCCACGCTCCTTCACCTCCCGCCAACACCCAAAATAGGGTTTAGACTTGCACTCGACAGGACCAAGGCCTTAACAAAGGTACACAAAAAAAACTTACAATATCAAGTTTGACCTCTTATAGCTCGTGTTGCATATTGTAATGATTTTAAATTAATGAATCACTGTTTATAGATTATAATTAATTATTCACTTGTTCAAATTGTGCAATAATGATATTGCTGGTCGAATGGCCGTAACCAAGTCGAACCCGCGACCAGCCGTAGTCCTGCTATCTTGCTGATGGAGTTATAAACTGGTGAGAGTGGCTACTTGGAGGTTTCTCAATCTTCTCGACTTAGTTCGTATGTATTACAGTCCACACGTCAGTAATAAGAAATACAAATATTCGGCAATGGCTAGGATGGGGGGTAACAATGACTTCCCAAGATTCACGAGCCCGAGTTTGTATCCCGTCCATAGGAATTGGAAGAAAACCAAACACGTGTTTTTTTTGATCGGTGGGTGTTGTTAAAACTTTTTCAAGGGATTATGAGAGGGCGAACAAATTCAGTTGAATGTTAGGAAGAGTTGAGGGGTGGAGGAAACGGGGTTTCAATAATTTGTATCGCTATAATCTGCAGCCATCGCTGCAACAACGCACTACATCCAATACCATCGCTGAGGGCAACTGCAGAATTTACGAAGAAAAGCTTTACCTTCGCTCTCTCTCGGTCAATGTTGCCAAATCTCCTCGCCCTCAGTTATGTTCTGAAGTAAGAAGGACTACTGGCAACCTTGAATAACCAACGCGTTGAGAAATTTTTCCTATATTTAGGGGAAGATTGACAACACTAAAAAACAAGAGAACGGCAACGCTATTTCCCAAGAGTAGCCATTCAGTTCCCTCAGCGATAATATCAGTGTGGTCCTATTTATTTTGGCCAAAAAATGTTATTTTGTTTTTAAAAACTCCAAAGATTGAGCAGCTCAACTCATTTCCATCCCGCTTAGATCTACTACAAACACTAAACATACACCAGAGGGTGCGGCGCGGTCGAGCCGGCGACTGCGACTGTCGACTGCGACTGTTCGACATTGGCACGAACATGACTACTTTCTAATAGAGTCGTTTATTGCCCCGGTTCACACGGGCGATGTTTCCGTACATATTTCTGTACGAGACATTAGTCATTAGTTCCCTTTAATTAATCATGTAAAGAGAAAATCCTTAAGAGCCCACTTCGGTGTCCGCATGGTCTGACGCACTACTCTCGCTATGGACTAGACTGCCGATGACTGGAAGATTGAGTCGGGTGTACCGAGGGTGGATTTTCCAAAATGATTCTCCACTCTCCCTCCAAGCAAATGTGGGCATACTTACGCTAAATATAACCTTTCTAATCCCTAAAACCATTGGCGTAATCAGTACATAGGAGTATAATCCGGACGGGTAGTAAGACTCGGTGGTTAAAAAAAATCGTAAGAAAGTATTATTAGAAGCTTTTGATAAAAAATTTAATTGATAAATAAAAATAAATCATATTTCTAGAATACCAAAAGTTAGTGACACATTCAATGGTGGTGTTCGAAAGTAGACTTCCTATAAAAAAAATCAGGGTTTACGTTAATTCTGCGACCTGACATCGTCGTTAAAAATAATCGCTCCATTTGAACTAACAGCTCCAAGAAAAACATTTAGAATTATTATTATTGTTGTTGTTTCATTTATAATAAGAAAATTCCAAAGCTTTAATTCACCTCTGACAAGACGTGTATTAATCACAACTTGTGAATGTGGGAATGCCAGGCCTCCACCGTGGTTCGGATCCCACGTTAAAATGTAGGTCCTCCATTTCGTCTCACAATCACCCTACCATTACACATTAGCGTAAGTGCGTACAACCCGAAAGGGTAGTAAGACGGGTGCTAAAAATAATAATAAGTAAAAAAATGTTTTAATAAAAACCTAGTGGTGGAAGACAGGTCAGTCAGTAAGTCGTTATAATTTCTACGATTTAATTGTGCGGTTACTTATAATCATCACCGGTGCAAGTTTTTGTTTTGTGGGGTGGTTGTTGAAACGTCCAGTTTCCACTTATCGGACACCAGGCCGACTCAGGGGCTGGTTTATGACCGCTGAAGACTCTGTAACATGCGCCCGCCTCTTATAACGGTCATTATGTTCATCTTGTGTCGGTTTATGGCGCCCTCCATACCCTCTACCATTGTTCCTCAACCAACATCATCTCATCATCCTCATTATTGATATTAAACGTCTTTCTTGAGATTAGCATTATTAGTTGGAAAGGCTTTTGTGGTAGCGATGAATTTAAAATAAATAAATAAATAGATCATTGAGCAAACGATTTCTTTTCGATGCTTACCTTTTTTTTTCAACATCTTTTGTGTTGTTATTTTTTTTTCCATACAGCAACTCAGATGGAATAGTTTTTAAACGTAGAGAGATAAATAGCATCACAGTTATTTTGGTAGCAGCCGGATTCAATGTAATGGCCCACCGCTTCTTTACTCTTTAACGACGTTGTCTGCTTGGGGATCTCAAAGTTGTTGTGTTTTTTTTTGTTTTTGTTTTTTTTGCAAAAGGGTTGCAGCTTAGCTCAACGCACTCTAAGAGCCAGACGCCGATGTACGAAATAAAACGATTAGGGAAGAAAATGCGTAGTTTCGACCTGCGAGGCCTCTTAGTTTACCTGCTAATAACACACTCTTCCGCTGACGAGTACACACACTCACTTCACCATTTGCGCCTGGAAGGACATCGTCGACTTGAAGTTCAAAATTAGCTTTTCTTTGTTCCCTATTTAGATAGTTCCAGGAATTTGATTTAATCTACATCCTGTCAGGAAGGCTTCCTGCAGGACACTTTCGTGAATAAATCCAAATTAGCCTTAGTTGTAGACAATTTATAAAATATGCGTTATAAAAAACTAGAGTGAGAGAAAAATATAAATATTTTTGCTGACACTGTAAGACAATTCCAAAAATTATTTAAGAATTTGTGGCTTATGTTCCAATGTGTCTTTAAAACTCGTTAAATAAAACGTAAATTCATTAACATGGAAAATTCTACCTCGAGTTGCCGTGACGTCACTGAGAGACTTACTCTGATAATTCGGCAATCGTTTGAGTCTCCAGTAAGGATGTACTAACTTCTACTTGGCTTCCAAAAAAAAATCAGTTTCCACTTCGTTTTAAATTTTTTTTAAAAACTGTTTCAACAATTTACGAAGCTTTGCTAGTAAAAATATTGTCAGTTAAAATACTTAAGTTTATGTTAAACTATCGCCATTCTGAGCTGCTGTGAAAGGTCTTACCTTGACCGATTACACTATGACCTTATATTTTAAGCTGCGCCAGAGAGTAACCAGGCCCGGATTAACACTTTTGGGGGGCCCTGTGCCAAGTATAGCTTGGGGCCCTTAGAAGTTAGTTCCCCGATGAAGGATTATGAATCTTATATACACATCATAAATGGATAATTTTATTTAGAGACAAACTTTTTTTTTTTTTTTTGCAAACGTCAAGCAGTCATGGAGAGTTTTGTTATCAACATATTAACTTATTAATACTAATATTTTTCTGTCAGAAGTCAATGGTACCATCTGCAATATATGTAGTATTTCCGGTTTACCAAAAAACAAGGGTTGCGTTAATTTTTAAGTACGGAGTGTCGGACTCCACATAATACCACCAGGCTACAAGGGCCCTTCGATTAGGGAATTTCATATATTGGTTTGGGATACATTGAAAAAAATTTGAAATATAATAATATTAACACAAAATAGAAATGACAAGTCAACGTGATTTATTTGCCAGGGGGCGGGGGTCCCAACTCGTGGCCCCTTGCATGGCACATTTGGCACATGCCTCAATCTGGGCCTGAGGGTTATCATGCAAAGGTAACCAGGGTGTCTACTGAGTTACAAACCAAAATTAGTGACTTTTTGGTGACCTTTTATGACCAAAAAATGTCTTCGGTAAACGATTGAACATTATATAATGCATATATAGGCATAATGCACTCACAGCAACATTAAACTTTAACTAGATGGCGAATTAACCTTGTCTTTGGTATCACGATAAAAACACAATCAGGTAATTAACTTGACATTCAATGAGTTTGCGTTGTTACGATGCGCGGGAAATTCAAACAACAATATTTTCGTGACTTTTGACTAAAATATTGAAAATTCGTGACTTTTCAGGGACTTTCAGTGACCTTTTTTTTGCATTATTAATCGTTTTGGTGACTTCGTGACCCAGTAGACACCCTGTAAGCTCAGCACATCATAGCTACTCTTAAGTCAGAATACTAAACATCAATGAAGGTGCCGTCTATACATTACCATAGTCAGGCATCTTATCCACTGAAGCCAAGCCCCCTACTACACAATAGCTCGTTACTGAGCGTAAAGTATAAACTATCATTTCCTTTACAAATCAACCACCAATCAAATTGAAGTTTGAAAAATCATTTCAATTATTGAGTCGTTTGCTCCGGGCATGCGCAGTCAGTTCTGAGAGACCCCAACGCTGGATCAAGATGGAAGTAAAATAGTACGGTTCCGAGAAAACAAGAATCAAACAGGAATTGTAAAAAGAGTTTATAAACCAATCGTGTTTCTAGAAATTAAAATTAAATCAAAACGACACATTTTATGTTTCCTTGAACACCTACACTTTTGAGACTGTCGCTTTTCGAGATAAGATTTGATACCAGTATAATAAATACATTTTCTTTCCTATAAATGCAAACATATACACCATGGAACAGTTGATACTGCCATGTGTCAGCATGCATGTTGTCAGAGCAGTGTACATGTGCATGACAGTGAAGATGTGTACTATGTGCATGAACAGTGATACTACCATGTGCATGAACAGTGATACATGTGCTACATGTGCATGAACAGTGATACATGTGCTACCAATGTGCATGAACAGTGATACATGTGCTACCATGTGCATGAACAGTGATACATGTGCTACTATGTGCATAACAGTATGTGCTACAATATGTCGAGAGAGAAACATGTGCTCCCATGTGCCAGAGTATAAAACAGTGTTACAATTTTGCCGGAACAGACACACATGTGTGATAATGTGCGGGGACAAGGGTGCACATTGACACATTAGGGATGTTAAGGCGGTCGGTCCTACAGACAGGAGATACGTTAAGAAGAAAGGATCGCTATTTATATCTCGCAGAGAATTATGGTTGTTGTGGTATTATGGGCCGTGTTCTCGTGACAAATGACTCTCGCCTCCTCTCTTCTTATTTTAACAAGTTCCTTCTCTTTCTCTCTGTCCCTCACATGCTCCGTCTTTCTATGGACCCTCGGTGTCTCTTCTAAGGCTTGACTCACACGTCCATCAGAACAGAACAGAATAGACCCTGCTAAGTGTCACAGCACGCTAAGAAGACATGTATTCAGGCCCATGATCTTTGCAACACAAACTATAATAATAATAATATTGTGTTACATCACTCGTAGCCCAGTAGTGGAGCGATCAGCCAGTACTAATGTACCGATACAGAGGACATCCGAATGTGCTAATCGTACATCCTTTCCGTGAAGGCTCTTTCCATGTCCCGTGGGTGATAGTGAGTATGAGGGGTTGGAACCAGTGGAAAACTGTTAAACCTAACTTGAGCCTAACTAACCAAACCCTGGTGACCGTTGGGATAGCTCACCTTTCCTAGAAAAATAGCCAAGGTAACACCCGGGAATCAAACCTAGGACCCCTAGGCTTGTTTCCAGGTGAAATGAGCACCACACCACGGGGTAGGTTGCAACACAAACTTGAAACAGTTGACTACCGACATGTTTTATTTTCTAGTGGATAAACAAACCTTTAGGATTACTATCACGATGGAGGTTTTCAAATTATTGTAGCATGTCGTGAAACTAATCAAAACATAACAAAAACTACACACGTGTACTACGACGTAGGATAACAGAACCTCCAATTGTAAAAAAAAAAAAAAATGCGCCTATGTTTCAGCAGCATGTATTTAACGAGTACTTTAGTTTCAGACACAATTTTGGAGCAGCTAATTCAAGAGTCATTACGAGCACTAACAACCTGGGTTGATGAAAACCGTGGATGTATGATAACTACTGATACAGTAGATTCTCAATTTAAAATCTTGAAAAAGAATCTTTTAAACACAGATATTTTTCAAAAACCTACAGTCTATGGAAGTTAAACCGAACTTGATAATTCCTGATAACTCTGTAATAAAGGAAGCATTCACAAATGAAAACGTGTTTCATCACATTCCTGACATCCTTTGTGTCCTGGAGAATTCCATGTAAATATGCAGTGAATCAGTGTGTGAATCAGTGTGTGGATCAGGGATAGGCAACCACTTACACAACCGCAACATTAAGGTATGACACTCTTTTTCAGAAGTTTTCATCTCTTGGAATGGCCCCACCTGTCCACAAAGCTTCATGTCTCCTAAAGGAATCCTTGGACAGACATTTCAATGGAGGAAGGTACCACTTTACCAGGTTTTCTTCTAGTTCTAGCTTGAAGGTCTACAAGAAGTCAAAGGTCATTGACAAACTTCATGAGGAAATGGGAAGGTTGCCATTTCTGGGAGACAACTAAATTTTTTATAAGGTAGGTACTATAAAAATAATTATGATTAAAAATATGTTTAAATTTGAACTTTCCAAACTATGTAGTAGGTAATCATCCTTATTCCCTTCAGCCTCTATAAAATATTAAATGTTTTATTTTTGGTGCTATGGTTTTCGGGGAAATTTCTTATGAAAGTGATATGTTCTGGTGAAATATTTGATCTCTGAACATATTCTGCACCCTTGTGCTCTTGTATTTCGGTGAGAAGTTTTTTCTGATAGCGAAATGATACATCTCAGTGGCGTGCAACGAAAGTACCGCTCCCCGTGATAGGGGGTTTAACTATTCAACTTAAAATGAGAATGGCCAGAGTTCCTGGCTACAGATTCATAGGTCCAGGGTTCGATCCCTGTGCTTCCAGATTTTTCTGTGTAGCAGTTGATCTGTAACGGGGTCAAACTCAAGCCTCGTGAGCCCAAATTGAGGAGCTACTTGAATAAAGAATTAACGCGGTTCCGGTCTAGAAAACTGAGATTAACGGCCGGAGGGTTCATTGAGTACCACAGGAAGGAGATCATTGAGTACCACAGGAAGGAGATAATTGAGTACCACAGGAAGGAGATAATTGAGTACCACAGGAAGGAGATAATTGAGTACCACAGGAAGGAGATAATTGAGTACCACAGGAAGGAGATCATTGAGTACCACAGGAAGGAGATCATGAAGGCTTTGATTATAATTTTGAAATACTACATATTTGATCCAACGTTAGTTGGTAATGTTTCTGGTGTTAACGTCCTTATAACACTTTTTGAGAACCACATCTTACTACGTGTCCGGGTTGTACACACATGTACTAATTACGTTAATGTGTTAGGGATGAGGAAGGTTGAACTTAGAGGAAGTGCAACCATATTTGCACTGAGGGAAAGTGTAAAATCATTTAGGAAAAACCACACTCAGCACCCCCGACCAGGATTAGAACCTCGATCTCCCCACCGTCATCAGCAGTTCAATCAATTGCGAGAGTGACGCCTTAAACCATGCGGCCAAAGAAGCGGGCTCTAAGCAGAAATAAAAATGAAGGGAAAAACTTGAAAAACTATTGATTTCATTCATCCTATTTGAATATCTGTATCCTTTAACAGTGATAAATTAACGGCCGGGGGCTGTGTGTTGTGTATGTTCTAGATTTATACTTTAAGTCATGTGCTGATATAATCATTCGGTTCAGAAAGTGCACTTTAAATACTGCAATAAATAAAATGAATATCTGGATTAAAAATATTTCCCAAGAAAAATAAACAGATAATTTTCCATCTCATATCCCTCGGAGGAAAAGTTCTTGTTTTGGGGCATCCTGTATTCGGCCAGTCTTCTAAAGAAGAGGCGCATTGGTTGCTGGCGCGCGTTTCAAGGTCAACCCACACGACACACAATAACACAACGCTAGATGAGCGAGGATAACATATTCCTACCAACAAATAAATAAATAAATAATAAACAACTCAAGCAATTGTCACAATTCAAGTGTGACTAAATAATTGCCGAAGAGGCGTGGTCAGCGAAAAGGTCAAGCACAAAGAGAAGTAACGGCCAATATAATGTATATAAAATATTTTTTAGATAGAGGTACAAAATGTTCCCCCTTTGATGTGTACGTGATGGTCAAGTGATTTGTAGAGGTGTATCCGGTAACGACTGGTTTCCTCCAGGGTGTATTTGTGAATGTTTATTAGCATTACGTGCGGTTTGTGTTAATTTCACGCCGACAGATATCAACGGGAGTAAACAGAACATCAGTTGATGTAGGGCCTAGTACCGTGACACTTACAACGGGCTGGATAAACCAAACTGTAGCTCAGTTTGTGGTAAACATTAACCGGTACTGATGTACCGTTGGCCAGGGGACGTCCGAATGTACTAATCGTACATCCTTTCCATGGAGGCTCTTTACATGTCGTGATGAGATGAGGTGATGGTGAGTATGAGGGCAGCCAGGCGCTCTGACCACTATAACAGGAGGTCGGTTGACCTTCTAATCAAAACTAATCAAACCCAGCTCAATTCAATTATTTGTAGAATTGTCTAAGGCTGGACTGCCTATGACGGAGAGTTTGGGGGTTCGAATCCCAGTCGGGTGTATAGAGAGGGTTTCCCCCCTCCGATATGGTTTTCCACGCACCCTCCAAGCAAATGCGGGTAAATATCCTCTAAATTCTACGTCATTCATCCCCATCCTACTGATGTAGTTAAGTGCGAATATCCCGGACGGTAAATCAAGAGACCCATGGTTGGATATTCACGTGTATTTTGATGTTCATTAGGTTAAGTTTGTTGACAAGTAACTATTGTTGGTTGCTGGTGCATTATTGTGTTTGGTAAGGGGATATTAAGATGGAATGGAAGGAACGCGAGAAAAAAATCCAGTGTTTTTTTTATAGCAATTTTTTTTAACAAAATAAATAAAATATTGCTCCAGTACAAATAGAAAGTTTAATTTTCTTCACAAGGTGACTTCAAAATTATTTTTTAATATCATGTCGAGGGTGTTCTGGAATTTAATGACAACTTTTTCTCTTAATTTAAAAAGTTTGTTAGATAATTCCACCATGCTCATGACAGATAAGCCCTATTCAGGAACTGTTGATATCACCGTGTGAAGAAAATTAAACTCGATGTTTGTACTGGAGCAATGGTTTATTTATTTTAGCCAAAAAAAAAGTTTTTGACATAAAAAACTTCAAAACAAAACACTGGCCTTTTCTCGCGTCCCCTACAATCCCACCTTAAAACTCTAAACAATAGTAAGTTTGTGATTGTGGCAAGGAGTAAAAAAAATAAAGAGAGAGAGAGAGAGAGTTTGCAGTTCCCTTTTTAAACGCTAGTTAAAACTTTTATCGCACGCCTCGTGATAAAGTACTAAATAAAACATGTGTGAGGTTCTTTAACAGGTCTTGCTCTGTACGTCTATATTGC
The DNA here is from genome assembly GCA_033556935.1 of Timema podura. Taxonomy (NCBI): domain Eukaryota; kingdom Metazoa; phylum Arthropoda; class Insecta; order Phasmatodea; family Timematidae; genus Timema; species Timema podura. The sequence continues at coordinate 57,269,023 of JAVRXN010000012.1, read as the reverse complement.
TCAGTTGTTTAGTGTTTGGATGGTAGTTAATTATGTATGTATTGTTTACTATGTAATATACCAATCTTACCTTGCATTATTACACTATGGGATTGCTTATATTATGCCGGGATCACGATCAACTTAGCGTTAACTTAAAGTTAACGTATGTGTGATCACGATTCACGTAGCTTAACGTAACAACTCGAGCCCAAACATCTTTATTCTCGAGTATGATCTGTGATTTGTACTAGTTGTACAGTTATGATCTGTGAATGTTTATAGTTTTCAATCGATATAATAAATATCTATTACAATTTTTTTTTATAAAATTAGCTTTCCTATTATAGTTAAATTATTTTGTTTCAATGTCTGATCACTAGAACTTTCGCTAAAGAGTAAACATTGGTCATAATACCAACAAATGAGTTACTAAATAGCCCTGTTGACGTCCCTCGCATAATGATTGGCTGGCTAGATCACGTGATACCCTTCAAGTAACGTTCACTTAAAGTAAAAGACCTCCCAGGACATCTCTTACGTTAAGTTAACTGCAAGTCAACGTTAAGTTAAGTGCATCGTGATCGCTTCCATTTAAACACACAAGGAGGTTATTTACGTTAAGTTACGTTAAGTTAACTTTAAGTTAACGTTAAGTTGATCGTGATCCCGGCATTAGATAGGGTCATAGTGTAACCCGTCAAGCTCAGATACAGTAGCCCCATGGCTTCTTTGGTGCTGACTGAGAGTGCACAGCTGACTTCTGATAGTCAACATTTAGGTATATACCTAAATTTGACTGTCAGAAGTGGCGGCTGCTAAACACATGTTTTTTTGCAGATCATATGGTCCGGCGTAGGGATACATAATTTGGTTTAGTAACTTTTCAAAGCCGTCAGCTGTGAGTCAGCACCAAAGAAGCCACGGGGCTACTGTAGCTATCTCTTAGGTAAACGGAGTGTACCTACATTATGTACCGGGTACCCTCAAAATATAGTGAAAGTGAATGCGCCGAGATTTGTCTGTGAGGGCGGAAAAACAAAAAAATTGCCGAAAAGAAAATTTCCCATCGCAGGCGTGGATTTGATTAAGGGGTAGTCTGACACCTTAGTTCAGTCGCGGTAGCGTGTCTGTCTACTGAGCTAAGGGTCCCGAGTTTGATTATCAGTATGGCTAAAAAAATATATCACTGGTAAAATGTGGGTTTTTCCCTTTCACACAGTGATGAATTAACGGGCTGGAGGTTGTATCTGGTCCAGATTTAATTAAGTCGTGTGTTGATATAATCAGTCGGTTCAGAAAGTGCACGTTAAATACCTCAAATTGTTAATAAATGAAATGTGATAAGGGGTGGATTTGTTTATCTCGGCTGATTGTAGCCTCGCGAGGTCAGCATTGGAAACAGCTGATTGAGAGCAAAAGCCCTGCCTGCGTTTCCAATGGCGGAGTGATTGATGGGTACGGGCTCACAAAGTCGCAAAGTATATGTGTGAACCGACAGCGATTACGCCAGACTAGTTTTTGTATAAGTTGTGTGTTGAGTTAAAAATTACAATTATATTTATCGCAATTCATTTGCAAAAGGCGCAGCCATAGCATTTGAAGTTTTCCGTTCGTTTTATAATTTTATATCTTGTAAAATTTAACTGTTGTTATTGAATATTCAAAATGTTGAAAATAAAAAAAAGAGGGCTAGAGAAAGTTTTTTTAAAGGACTTTTTCGGTCTAAATAAAATTATTTTTTCGTAGTTCATGCCTACACGTTGGACGCCATTATTATAATGTACTTTTTCATAATTCATATTGGTAGTCATTTTTGTGGTTTTACGGTTCGCGGTTCATTCCCCGCGGGGGGCGACATATATGTAATATTATTTCTCGCGTCGCGGGTGCCACATATCATTATTGTTCACTATTCATGCAGGGATGATTCGTTAAGGACATTTTTTTTTATCACGTTATAATTGAAATCATTCTTATAAATGTAATGACGCGCTGCTATTTCACTTCTTAGGGAACCGGGATGATTAAAATGTGTTTAATTAAAAAATCTGTATGTTTTGTCTCGACGAAAGAAGGTCCTGATTGTTGGGTGCCTTCACCTTCATTTTCCAACAAGGTTGTTTAAAGATTCTGTTTCTAGAATTTTCCTAGTAACATGATGCAATCGTCCTTAGTCTCTCCCCTCTTGTCCTTCGAGAAGATTTTGCCTGGGTGGTTTATATATATATATATATATATATATATAAATATATATATATATATATTTATATATATATATAAATATATAATTTATATATTATATATATATATATATAATATAAATATATATATTTATATATATATATATATATATATTTATATTTTATATATATATATATATATAATATATATATTATATATATATATATATATATATATATATAGACAGAAGGATGTTGCACTGCGTAGATATTTATTGCGAAATATAATGTAAATCAAATAAATGTTGAATATTATTACGTTGGATTTGATCTGATTATATCTAATAATTGATCAAAAGGGATGTGTAAAATAGAAACGTTACAATAGTTTGGGAACCCCGGACTTCTCCCTTACTATCGCAGGTGGTCAGTTATTTATTTATCCCCGAGTCGGAGTAAGGTGTTCTAAACGCTAACTCTGCTCTGATTGGCCCGCGGCGGAGAAATGGCCCGTGTCCCACTGTGCGGGTGACCCGACTGTACTCCCGTGGCCACAATGACCCCGTATAAGAGCTGGCGGACGTCCCAAGAGTGGTGAGGCCTACATTTTATGAATGATTAATACACGTCTAGCCAGTGGCTGCTAATGGGCTATTTGAACAGATAGCCGGCCCCCGCCCACTCACGCGGTGGCGCGGAAAGGGTCGGTTTGGCGGACGTGGTCTTCCCAGGGGGAACGACGGAGAGGGGGAAACGGAACATTTCGCGGTAAATCTTCTGTAGGAACATTTTCCGTGGTTTGAAGCCTGCGAGATAGGTTAGGAGACTGGGGTTGGGAGAGTTGACACCTTTAGCCCATTACACACACACACACACACACACACACACACACACACACACATTAAAACCCCGTTAAACCGAACCCCGGTAGTTCGAAATTCCGGGTAATCCGAACAAAATTTTCGGAAAACTGGGTGCGGGGGTGGGTGGGTGGGTGTAACTAATTCAAATGAAATATAGTATTTTATCGGTTATAGGCAGTGCTTAAAGTACGTAAGGGTCTTTTGGAAGGGGGAGGGGCGGATAGGTGTTAATGATTTTCTTGCGTTTTCTTCCAAGGGAGGTGAGCACAATTCATCTTACGTAAGGTTTTTTTTTAAATCAATGTTTATGGCAAGATAAAATCTAAAAAAAAAAAAAGTTTTGTCAGAAAATATATAAGTTATATTAACTATAAAATTTCACTTATATTTCATTTAATTAGTCCTACTTCAATTAAAGAATTCTAAAATGTAATATCACTCGCTTTATTTCCAATCCCTACGTATAAAAATAACCAAACGATTAAAATAATTTAACTAACCAAATCGTAAAAAAAAAAAAATTACGTAAGATAGAGGAGGGGGGGGGGGGACGTAAACTCTTAAGATCCCTTACGTAGAGGGTGGGGCAGTCACAAATCATGAAAAAGAAAGCCTTACTTAATTTAAGGATGGCCACTTAACAAACTCAAAAGTTAAAAGAGAACTGTAAAAAACTAGTGAGAGTAAATGCTTTTAATTTTAACAAGTTGTCGTCAACACAATGCGTTTTCCTGTAGCTAAAAATAGCTACAGCAATGTAAACGATATACTGTAAATGTAAAACTACAGTACATTTTACGTGTTATACATCAGTAAAATGAATGTAAACTTTATAAAACTCATCCAACTGTAGTTTAAAATGAGTGGAAAATATTTGTCTCCCGTATTATCCCGGTTAATCCGAACAAGCTTCAGCGCCATTTAGTACGGATTAACGAGGTTCAACTGTATATTTATAAATCCTGTGTAGGTATATAACATCATCAAACAGTGTGTTGGGGACGGGCGAGTGCTCGAGGGAGGTGAATTGTTAGCAAATACTAAATCCAAACAAATAATGGCGGGAATGAAAATATTTAGGAAAAAAATATCAGCTCGTATAGCGAGCGCTATTTCATATTACATTTGTTCCGTTTAAATGGTTGGATTATTTTTTTCTTCAGAAAAACATAAAAAAAATTACAAAACGGTGACTTTTATGGAGAAAAATTAACTGAAGGAAAATTTTCAGACTCACATTTCTTTTTTTAAAAAACCTATTTAAAGTCATGAATTTGGCTTTTAGTTACTGAAGGAAGCTGGGGGGAAAAGCGGGGAGCTCGACGACACAGAACGAACCCATTTTCACTTTAAATTAGTTAATAAAGATTAGTTCGCACCAAATTAATACCATTTAATAATATGATAAAGAAATTAATTCCATGAGTTATACAAAAAAAAGTTACCTTAATCACTTTGGCTTTGCTCCAAACGTGTTTTTTTTTCCTCCGGGCATGCCGGGAATAGAACCAGGTCCCAATCGCGTGGTTACCACGGGTGCTATAGTTTAGTTATAAAATATTCGATTCGAGTTAAGATAAAGATTCTGTTTGGGGAATGCAAAATCTAGGATTCTTACAGGTTTGATTTCGGTGGAGTGCCGGCCTGCCACTCCCTGCATCCCTCCATCCCTCCATCCTGATAGCACCACAGACAAAACAGCGCATGAGCAATGGGATCTTCCAAACATGCGCCGTGTCTACGTCACTCCCTCCATCCCTCCATCCTGATAACACCACAGACAAACAAACAGCGCCGCTATGAGCAATGAGATCCTCCAAACATGCGCCGTGTCACTACTCACCTCCCTCCATCTTGATAGCACCACAGACAAAACAGCGCATGAGCAATGGAATCCTCCAAACATGCGCCGTGTCTACGTCACTCCACCCGGACTTTGACTCCACGATATTTCACAACAACGAATATGGCGCATTGTTACCCCGAGTTTGACAGGACAATTCAGCGAGCGAGTATTTTCTCAGGAGGGAGACTTCGATGAGAGTCATTTTTGGATTAATTTGGCTTAAATCGACCTCTTTTTTTTCCTTGGCGTTTTCGGGGGATAGAAGAGGTCGCGAGTTAAGGTCAGTTTTTATAACAACGATATTTTTGGTGACACAATGAATAAAGAGGGTTGCCACTAATTTCTAACATTGAAATTCCCTGACATTTCCAGGTTTTCCAGACAAAAATATAATAGTTCCAACAACTCAATCTAATGTGACAAGAATGAGAAGGTAGCTTAGAATAGATGCACACACATTAGCATGGAGAGAGAATGCGTAAACCACCCAAGTGCATCTAACCGGGATTCAAACCTCAACCTCCCTGTCATTACATGAAATGCAGTAGTCTTTGCCCCAACTCCATAATTAATGATAACCTCGTTTACTAAAGATAAAAAACTTTAGGGCCTGGGCCCATCATGAACAAATAAATGTATTTTTTACTTATTTATTTGACGCTTGTTTTGGAGTATGGATGCACTGCTTTTCACAGATTTACACAAAACATTTTATTTCTAGTTGTAAATAGTGGGTGGTTGAGAGGCAACGCCTTGGACTTCAAAACAAATACCGTACGCATGTAATTTTAGAATTGAGAAACACTAAAAGAAATCTGTATTTGAGCATGCGCAAAGGGCCACTAAACTGAAAAATCAAATTTGCAACGCTTTTGACGTGTTAAGTAAACAATTTTGCTATAACGACGTAACATAATATTTAATTAAAACATTTTTTTTAATCAAGCTACAAATGATATAGAAAATGATAAAGCGCTGTTTTGTCCCTATTTCGGAACTAAGAATACAAAATAATCAACTACCCGCATGCGTATTATGTGTCGTATCGAAGGCTGTACATACGCTTTCTCGCAACTAGAACAGTGATCACGGAGCATGCGCTGTTGTTTACACATGCGCAGACGTTCTTGGATTACGTAATTCCGCAATATAGCTATAGCCTTATCTGTGAAGTTCACAAATTATGATCGCTATTTTAATTAATTAATAAGCAGAAAAGAATGATGTAAAAATAGGTTGTTAGCAAAATAGTTAATTTTTTTCAAAAATTTGACTTTATGATATTTTAAAAATTCCAGTAAATTTTAGGAAATTTGAGAAATTCCCTGATATTTCCCTGATTTTTCCAGTTCAAACCAAAGTCCCTAATATTCCCCTGAGTTCTAAGCCTTCCAGACGGGTGGCAGCCCTGAATAAAATATTGTTTGAGTAGATATGTACAGTTTAATTTTCTACGTGTTGTGATATCAAGAGTAATAGTAATAATATTGCATCACTCGTATCCCAGTAGTGGGAAGATGTACGGCTGCCCTGGGTATGACACAAGTGTGGACCCGGCCTGGTTCAACTAAGCCGCGCGCGCGATCCTACCGCCGCTAGGTTCCGTGTCGAGTTAAAAGATAATCCGTCCTTGAATTAAGTTGTGTTAGGTCTTGTGCCCGATAGCGCTGCGTCCAAGAGGGCACGCAAGACATACCTTACCCGGCAGCTGTGGTCACGCAGACTATAGACGTAGGGCTCGTACAGTCTTGTCTGCCGGGTGATTGGGAGGTCGTGGCTCGAATCCAGGCGAGGTGAACTCGTGTTCTCTCCCCATCTTCTAAAAACCGCACGGGTGGAGACGCGGACTAAATGTCAGGTTCATTTACTCAGGTTTACCTGTGACTCAAATTCAGGCCGCATGGACTGATTGTTTTAAAATATAAATGGTTTACCACTTTCTCTCCACACAAATACGAGTACATTTCCACTAAGTTCTACCTTCCTTATACTTAACCCGCAGATGCTGGCACACTTCTTATAGCTGTCCCTACGCTTTGTGTGAGGAACAAAGGACGGAGAGGGAGAGTATTGTAATACACACAACTGTCAACTATCCAGAGGTTTATCTGCAATAAGAGTATTATAATGCACACAACTGTCAACTATCCAGTGGTTTATCTGCAAGGAGAGTGTTATAATGCACACAACTGTCAACTATCCAGTGGTTTATCTGCAGGAGAGTGTTATAATACACACAACTGTCAACTATCCAGAGGTTTATCTGCAAGTAGAGTGTTATAATGCACACAACTGTCAACTATCCAGTGGTTTATCTACAAGGAGAGTGTTATAATGCACACAACTGTCAACTATCCAGTGGTTTATCTACAAGGAGAGTGTTGTAATGCACACAACTGTCAACTATCCAGAGGTTTATCTGCAATAAGAGTATTATAATGCACACAACTGTCAACTATCCAGTGGTTTATCTGCAAGGAGAGTGTTATAATGGACAGGACTGTCAACTATCCAGAGGTTTATCTGCAAGGAGAGTGTTATAATGCACACAACTGTCAACTATCCAGAGGTTTATCTACAAGGAAATTGTTATAATGCACACAACTGTCAACTATCCAGAGGTTTATCTGCAAGGAGAGTGTTATAATGCACACAACTGTCAACTATCCAGAGGTTTATCTGAAAGGAGAGTATTATAATACACACAACTGTCAACTATCCAGTGGTTTATCTGCAAGGAGAGTGTTATAATGCACACAACTGTCAACTATCCAGAGGTTTATCTGCAAGGAGAGTGTTATAATGCACACAACTGTCAACTATCCAGAGGTTTATCTGAAAGGAGAGTATTATAATACACACAACTGTCAACTATCCAGTGGTTTATCTGCAAGGAGAGTGTTATAATGCACACAACTGTCAACTATCCAGAGGTTTATCTGCAATAAGAGTATTATAATGCACACAACTGTCAACTATCCAGTGGTTTATCTGCAAGGAGAGTGTTTATAATGCACACAACTGTCAACTATCCAGTGGTTTATCTGCAAGGAGAGTGTTATAATACACACAACTGTCAACTATCCAGAGGTTTATCTGCAAGTAGAGTGTTATAATGCACACAACTGTCAACTATCCAGTGGTTTATCTACAAGGAGAGTGTTATAATGCACACAACTGTCAACTATCCAGTGGTTTATCTACAAGGAGAGTGTTGTAATGCACACAACTGTCAACTATCCAGAGGTTTATCTGCAATAAGAGTATTATAATGCACACAACTGTCAACTATCCAGTGGTTTATCTGCAAGGAGAGTGTTATAATGGACAGGACTGTCAACTATCCAGAGGTTTATCTGCAAGGAGAGTGTTATAATGCACACAACTGTCAACTATCCAGAGGTTTATCTACAAGGAAATTGTTATAATGCACACAACTGTCAACTATCCAGAGGTTTATCTGCAAGGAGAGTGTTATAATGCACACAACTGTCAACTATCCAGAGGTTTATCTGAAAGGAGAGTATTATAATACACACAACTGTCAACTATCCAGTGGTTTATCTGCAAGGAGAGTGTTATAATGCACACAACTGTCAACTATCCAGAGGTTTATCTGCAAGGAGAGTGTTATAATGCACACAACTGTCAACTATCCAGAGGTTTATCTGAAAGGAGAGTATTATAATACACACAACTGTCAACTATCCAGTGGTTTATCTGCAAGGAGAGTGTTATAATGCACACAACTGTCAACTATCCAGAGGTTTATCTGCAAGGAGAGTGTTGTAATGCACACAACTGTCAACTATCCAGAGGTTTATCTACAAGGAAAGTGTTATAATGCACACAACTGTCAACTATCCAGAGGTTTATCTGCAAGGAGAGTGTTATAATGCACACAACTGTCAACTATCCAGAGGTTTATCTGAAAGGAGAGTATTATAATACACACAACTGTCAACTATCCAGTGGTTTATCTGCAAGGAGAGTGTTTATAATGCACACAACTGTCAACTATCCAGAGGTTTATCTGCAAGGAGAGTGTTATAATGCACACAACTGTCAACTATCCAGAGGTTTATCTGAAAGGAGAGTATTATAATACACACAACTGTCAACTATCCAGTGGTTTATCTGCAAGGAGAGTGTTATAATGCACACAACTGTCAACTATCCAGAGGTTTATCTGCAAGGAGAGTGTTGTAATGCACACAACTGTCAACTATCCAGAAGTTTATCTGCAAGGAGAGTGTTATAATGCACACAACTGTCAACTATCCAGAGGTTTATCTGCAAGGAGAGTGTTATAATGCACACAACTGTCAACTATCCAGAGGTTTATCTGCAAGGAGAGTGTTGTAATGCACACAACTGTCAACTATCCAGAGGTTTATCTGCAAGGAGAGTGTTATAATGCACACAACTGTCAACTATCCAGAGGTTTATCTGCAAGGAGAGTGTTGTAATGCACACAACTGTCAACTATCCAGTGGTTTATCTACAAGGAGAGTGTTGTAATGCACACAACTGTCAACTATCCAGAGGTTTATCTGCAAGGAGAGTGTTGTAATGCACACAACTGTCAACTATCCAGAGGTTTATCTGCAAGGAGAGTGTTGTAATGCACACAACTGTCAACTATCCAGAGGTTTATCTGCAAGGAGAGTGTTGTAATGCACACAACTGTCAACTATCCAGAGGTTTATCTACAAGGAGAGTGTTATAATGGACAGGACTGTCAACTATCCAGAGGTTTATCTGCAAGGAGAGTGTTATAATGCACACAACTGTCAACTATCCAGAGGTTTATCTGCAAGGAGAGTGTTGTAATGCACACAACTGTCAACTATCCAGTGGTTTATCTACAAGGACCGCCTGGAGTATCCCCGGTGTAAGCAGTATAGTCGGACGAGTCGTTCGTTCGTTGATCCACGGATCTGCTCTCCAGAGAGAGTAAGAAAGAGGCATGGAATGCGCCCGGAGACAGAGACTGGCTTGGATTGCAATACACCGGGGCCCGTCTCTACAACTCTCGACAGACACACTCACTCATATTGTCGGCTGGAGAGAGGTCGCCCACCTGCCTTGGGTTCCAATACCGTCTAGTATACACGATCCCATGTTTCCTTGCCCGATTCGGCACAAGAACATTATTCACGTGGTTAGAACTAAAAACAGCCAGGATGGCTTTAAAATTTATTTGATAAAATTAACCGACTTTTCCAGGTTTACCAAACAATATATTTCAATTTTGCCAATTTCCCCAGTTTCTTTGTGAATGACGAGTTTTTCGTTTATTACATCGAACCTTTTTTTTTTAATCTTTCACTTTTGGATGCGAAATTAATTTTTTTAATCGAAGTATTTATATTACCTAATATTTCCTCGTTTTTTATTAAATTCTCAGGTGTTTTTCCCTGACTTTTCTAGGTACTACCCTTTTTCCGCCATAAGAGTACAATTTTCAGAGGAAACTTTTTTTTTCCGGTCAAAATTGAAAACACCCCACTCCGGTGGCCGCATGGTCTAACGCGCTACCCTCGCAGTAGACTAGACTGCCAATGACACAGGAAGATTGAGGTTCGAATCTCGGTCGGGTGTACCAAGGATGTTCTTTCCAAAATAGTTTCCCATTCCCCCTCCGATCAAATGTTGGTACACTTCCTCTACTAGACTAGATCTAGACTAGATATAACCTTATTAATCCTTAGAACTATTAGCGTAATTAGTACATAACCCGAACAGGTAGTATAAGACACGGATTAAATAATAAAAAACATTTCATTATTATTAATAGCATTATTTTTATAGGTATATTTGGTGACCTGGTGGTCGAGGGGTAAGGTGTCAGACTTCTGTGCTGGGGGTCGGGGTTCAATCCTCAGTTCCGGCACAGATTTATCTGAATGCCAAACCCTTCCTTCACCTCTGACAAGATGTGTATTAATCACAACTTGTGAATGGAGGAATGCCAGGCCTCCACCGTGGTTCGGATTCCACGTTAACTGTGGGTCCTCCATTTCATCTCACAATCACCCTACCATTGCACATTAGCGTAAGTGCGTATAACCCGAACGGGTAGTAAGACGCGGTGCTAATAATAATATAGGTATATTTATTATTATTATTATTATTATTATTTAGCACCGCGTCCTACTACCCGTTCAGGTTATACGCTTATATACTAATCACGCTAATGGATTAGGAATTGGGAAGGGTGAATATAGAGGAAGTGAACCCGCATTTGCGTGGAGGGAGAGTGGAAAATCATTTGAGGAAAACCCCCCAGTTCACCCGACTGAGATTCGAACCTCGATCTCCCCATCCTCGGCTCGAGCTCAACACGACTAGAGCGTTAGCTAACTACACCACCGAGGCGGGTAAACATTATAGGTATAGATCGAATACAATCCAGACAAATCATTCTCATAATTTAATATCTTCAAAATTAATATTTTGGGTGATGGTCTGAGGGAAATTGAAAAGGGTTTATAAGGGTGGCGGGGGGAGGGGTTGTTCAAATGTATCCTTCGCATACTACGAGGTTTTTTTTTCCCCCAGCGCTGTACAGCTAGTCGCCTTGGTATAACAAAGTATTCAATAAAACTGTTCCTTCTCAAAAGATCCTGAGATTAATCCAACGAGTGTCTATAAAATATTTTTTGATGGCTTTCGGGACGTATCACAGACTTTAAACTTTTGTTTCCTTCAACGGGAACGACAATAAAAAGTAACAGACGAAAAACAAAAAGAGGTATATATACATATATATAAAACACTATTTTACCAAAATACTGGTAACAGCAATACACATTCCAACAGAGCCAACAAATTAATCCTTCAAAGCGTGGGATGTTGAAGCAGTGACAAAATTGTCACCCCCCCCCCCCCCTTTCCGGCACTAAGATGACCTTGGAAAGATGTTCTTAATGATTTTAGTGTGTGCTAAAATGAACATTAAAAAAAAAATCAGTGCAATTATGATCTCTTCGGGAAGATATTGTAAATTATCAAGAGCTTTGGGAAAGAACACGTTTATTTTTATTTTGTCAGCTTTGAAAAGAATGTTATTCAAACCAGGTAGAGGTAGTTCGTGGGTTGTTACCAAGGCTATCTTCACTTGACGGGACTGTACACTCCCTTGGCCAACCACACATACAATCATTTAGTCACCCGCTTCGGTGGCGGCGTGGTCTAACGCGCTACTCTCGTGCTAAACTAGACTGACGATGACTGGGAGATCGGGATTCGAATCTCAGTCGGGTGTACTTGAGGGTGGTTTTTCCATAAATGGTTTTTCACTTTCCCTACACGCAAATGCAGGTATACTTTCTAAAACATTAAACCTTCCTCAATCATAACTAATTAGCTTTATTAGTAAATATTTGTATAACCTAAAAGCGGTGCTAATTTTTTTTTAATTTTATCATCGCGTTTTACTGCCCGTTCTGTTTATACGCTTATGCACTAATTACGCTAATGGTTTTTAGGGATTAAGAAGGTTATATTTAGATGAAGTGTGCCCGCATTTGCTTGAAAGAAGAGTGTATAGTCATTTTGTAAAAACCACTCTCAGTACACCGCGACCGAGATTCGAACCTCGATCGGTAATCTGGTCTATTGCGAGAATAGCGCCTCAGACCATGCGACCAACAAAGCGGGTGGCTACAGCTATCAAATGTTGTCCCCCCCCCTCTCATGTTTTAATGGGACAGGTAGGTAGTGGTTCGAATCTCGGTTCGATGTGCTGGCTGTATTTTTGCTATCCTATTTCCATTCTAACGAGGTTGTATTCCTCTAGAATCCTGTAACACATTAATTCAGTCGGAAGCGTGTCTGTCCTACTGAGTTAAAAGGTCCCGGCTTCAATTACCGGCATGGCTGAAATATTTATCATTGGTAAAGTGTGGATCTCCTTTCCTATTGGTGAATTAATGTGGGGTTGTAGGGGACGCGAGAAAAGGGCAGTTTTTAAAACAAAACTTTTTTTTTCGTCAAACTAAATAAAAAATATCTCCATTGGAAACTTAGAGTTTAATTTCCTTCACCTGGTGATATCAACAGTTGTTGAATATCTGTCATGAGCATAGCGGCATTAGATGAAAAACATTTTAAATGAAGGGAAAAAGTTGTCATTAAATTCCAGGACATCCTTGACAGGTATTCAACAACTGTTGATATCACCAGGTGAAGAAAATTAAACTCTAAGTTTCCAATGGAGATATATTTGATTCCATTTGACATTTTAAAAAAGCCTTTAAAAACTGCCCTTTTATCGCGTCCCCTACAACCCCAACTTAATGGCCGGGGGGATGGCTGTTGTGTCTGTTCTAGATTTAAGTTAGTTTATAAGTCACGTGATGATATAATCAGTCGGTTCAGAAATTTCACTTTGTATACCTAAAGAAAAAACCCGTTAATCTTTAAGTGTGTATATATATATATATATATATATATATATATATATACTATTTTTAATGGCCTTAGCAACCGAAATGTGGAGTAGCTTTTTGACTAACCGTAAAGGGGTAACATGAGGCTCCCATCTACACACATCTTACCTACATCAGCATCGCAGTGCTGAAAAGAAACACTCCCAGCCGTACTCTGAGATACTGAGTTCGTCGCTCTTACTAGCGATGCAGTTTCTCACTAACTTTTCATTTGCTCGGGCTTGTTTTTGTTTTGTTTTTTTTAATTCCCCCTTCCCCATCTTTTTTTCACCCGTTTTTTTTAAAAATCAACATTCCGTCCGGTTTTATCAGAGCAAGTCTTCAAAAAAACACGACCATTCTAATATCCTACTAAACAATCCTCTCTCGTGTCTTTCATTCCTTCAGAGAGAAGAATCAAGGAGAGTTCAGGACCTATTAGGCTAGGTTCACAACCATCTAGAGGTGGAACTGCCAGGTTTTACTAGCGGTATGGACAGGGGAGACATGTTAGGCTAGGTTCACAACCATCTAGAGGTGGAACTGCCAGGTTTTATTAGCGGTATGGACAGGGGAGACATGTTAGGCTAGGTTCACAACCATCTAGAGGTGGAACTGCCAGGTTTTACTAGCGGTATGGACAGGGGAGACATGTTAGGCTAGGTTCACAACCATCTAGAGGTGGAACTGCCAGGTTTTACTAGCGGTATGGACAGGGGAGACATGTTAGGCTAGGTTCACAACCATCTAGAGGTGGAACTGCCAGGTTTTACTAGCGGTATGGACAGGGGAGACATGTTAGGCTAGGTTCACAACCATCTAGAGGTGGAACTGCCAGGTTTTACTAGCGGTATGGACAGGTGAGACCTGTTAGAACAGGTTCACAACCATCTAGAGGTGGAACTGCCATCTTTTACTAGCGTATTGACAGGTGAACCCTGTTAGACTAGGTTCACAACCATCTAGAGGTGGAACTGCCATCCTTTACTAACGTATTGACAGGTGAAACCTGTTAGACTAGGTTCACAACCATCTAGAGGTGGAACTGCCATCCTTTACTAGCGTATTGACAGTGAGACCTGTTAGGCTAGGTTCACAACCATCTAGAGGTGGAACTGCCATCCTTTACTAGCGTATTGACAGGTAAAACCTGTTAGACTAGGTTCACAACCATATAGAGGTGGAACTGCCATCCTTTACTAGCGTATTGACAGGTGAACCTGTTAGGCTAGGTTCACAACCATCTAGAGGTGGAACTGCCATCCTTTACTAGCGTATTGACAGGTGAGACCTGTTAGGCTAGGTTCACAACCATCTAGAGGTGGAACTGCCATCCTTTACTAGCGTATTGACAGGTGAAACCTGTTAGACTAGGTTCACAACTATCTAGAGGTGGAACTGCCAGGTTTTACTAGCGTATGGACAGGTGAGACATGTTAGGCTAGGTTCACAACTATCTAGAGGGGGAACTGCCAGGTTTTACTAGCGGTATGGACAGGGAGATATGTTAGGCTAGGTTCACAACCATCTAGAGGTGGAACTGCCAGGTTTTATTAGCGGTATGGACAGGGAGACATGTTAGGCTAGGTTCACAACCATCTAGAGGTGGAACTGCCAGGTTTTACTAGCGGTATGGACAGGGGAGACATGTTAGGCTAGGTTCACAACCATCTAGAGGTGGAACTGCCAGGTTTTACTAGCGGTATTGACAGGTGAGACCTATTAGGCTAGGTTCACAACCATCTAGTGGTGGAACCACCATTCTTCACTAGTAGTATTACCAGGCGAGTTCTATCAGGCTCAGACACGGCAAGCACACACACAGGAACAGGGGGAAGGGGGGAGCATCACCAGTGTGAACTAGGCATAGCCTTTCCGCGTAACCGGTGACAAATGACAGGAGATTATTCACTTGCCACAGATCAAAGCGCCAAACACAAGAGCGAGACACACGGGGAGGACACCGAGGACGGAAGACACGCGGACTAAAAAAAAACAAAGCCCTAGAAGTTTACATCACATCAAATGTTCGCTCTTAGGAAAGAAGTACGATATAAACTTTTAAAAAAATATCTGTAAAATAAAAACAAATAATGAGGAGGGAAAAAAACAAAACAAGTGGAATGCTCAGACGAGAAGTTTTATTTATTATTTAGAAGCGGGTGAGCAATGCAGTGACCAGGCCCCTAATTAGAGGTAGAACTTGAGTCCACCTGCATTCCTCTTTGAGGACTGATGTTGTCCTGATAGCGACAAATTATCCGCTGCTTGGCCCGCTGTACTCATATCTTACTGGAGCAATTACTGCAGATACTGATGTACTCATATCTTACTGGAGCAATTACTGCAGATACTGATGTACTGATATCTTACTGGAGCAATCACTGCAGATACTGATGTACTGATATCTTACTGGAGCAATTACTGCAGATACTGATGTACTGATAGAGAGACATTATCCACTGCTTGGCCTGCTGTACTCATATCTTACTGGAGCAATTACTGCAGATACTGCTGTACTCATATCTTACTGGAGCAATTACTGCAGATAATGATGTACTGATATCTAGCAAGGCTGCCCTTAGAAGAGTTCGTTTCCGGGGTCCCCCAGTTATCTGCCTCATATTCCTCTATAGTTGGAAGTAAAAGTTGTGCCATTAATTCCTACGTGAATTCAAAAGTGACCATTCAAATTTTATACACCTTGTCCGATATTGCTATGTACAGTATATTTTTATATTTTTTAATTTTTTTTAATTCAAGAAAGGAATATTGTCAATATGAATAAGATATCTGGCGGCAAACATTGATCACGTCACGGTGAGAAAATGAAACAAAATAATAAACAAACCGCGAACAATGCTGTGACGACAACCTTGCGACCCGCCTTTCCTTGCGACAGCATTCCTTTCTTCACGTCGTGTGTGTGTGTGTGTGTGTGTTAACACGGGTACAGCGTATGAGGAGCGACCAAAAGACACCAAACACGCCCAAACAAACACAAGACTATGTCCTCCAACGTCGACTCACGTCTTCGGCCAGATGGGGTTATATAGCCTTCAGAACCCTTTCTTGGAAGACTCGTGGAAGTCACGTGACTATTTCTTCCTGTGGTCGTCGCCTGCCCTTCCAGCATACACGTGTCTATGGTTAGTTTGAAAAGTCCCCCCTCCCCTCCACCCACCCCCGCAAAAAAAAAAGTTACTCGATTCAAC
The DNA here is from genome assembly GCA_033556935.1 of Timema podura. Classification (NCBI taxonomy): domain Eukaryota; kingdom Metazoa; phylum Arthropoda; class Insecta; order Phasmatodea; family Timematidae; genus Timema; species Timema podura. The sequence goes on along the minus strand of JAVRXN010000012.1, from coordinate 57,252,502 downwards.
TCTTTGATTTGCATTCATTTATTTCCTTGTGCATTGAGTCTTACTATCCGTCCGGGTCACCCCGCTTATATATACTTCAACAACTGATGAGGCAGTTACTCGCTTAGGTGGTCGAACGGTCTAAGGCGTAACTCTTGAAATAGAGTGGATTGCCGATGACGGGAGATTGAAGTTCGAATCCCTTTCGGATGAACTTTGTGTACAGAGTAATCTGTCATTGTGGAATCAATCTCTTCTTACGGACTACGGACATTACATATAAGGATTCTGTGAACAGGGCAATCTGTTACCGTGGAGTCAATATCTTCTTACGGACTACGGACATTACAGATAAGGGCTCTGTGAACAGGACAATCTGTTACTGTGGAGTCAATATCTTCTTACGGACTACGGACATTACTGATAAGGGCTCTGTGAACAGGACAATCTGTTACTGTGGAGTCAATATCTTCTTACGGACTACGGACATTACTGATAAGGGCTCTGTGAACAGGACAATCTGTTACTGTAGAGTCGATATCTTCTTACGGACTACGGACATTACAGATAAGGGCTCTGTGAACAGGACAATCTGTTACTGTGGAGTCAATATCTTCTTATGGACTACGGACATTACAGAGATAAGTACAATGTGGACAGGGAAATCTGTTAATGTGGAGTCAATCTCATCCAATTAACAGTCCCTCTAATTGGCGCTTCCGTATCGTACTGACAAACCACTCACTTATATCAGTAGTAAAATAGCACGTCAATATAACGATAGTCTGGTTGTTTCCGTGAATACAATTTTATAGACTGGAGAACCCCCAAAGCACAGGTGATTGTAGTTTCTAAAAGGATCCCCAAATAACACTCAATCTACTCTCCAAGTTTTGTGGTTACGCTTTTATTTCTGCATTGTGCCCTTTTTTCCTCCCCTAAAGGAACAAAACCGCCCGCCCCCATCTCCCCATGAAACTACCTGATTTCCATTGATCAGGTAGGCCTACCATAAAGTAGCCCTAAATAAAGAGATCGTTTTGAAGTATTCCGTTACCTGAGGATAAAGCAAGGTCAAGTATGAATTGTCGCCATATTTTTTTTTTAGTGCGTTTTATAACCTAACAGTAATACACATTTAACGACACTAATTAAACAGAAATAAGGGCGACAGAATTTAGAGAATAAGTGCCCGAATTTGCGTGAAGGTAAAATGGGAAATCACTTTGTATGTGGTATATCCGACCGGGGTTCGATCCCGACCTCTCTTGTCACCGGCAAACCAGGCTAGATTGTTTTGACACTGGTGCTATTGCAAATAGCAAAGTAATAATAATAATAATATTTAGCACCGCGTCTTACTACCCGTTCGGGTTATACGCTTAAGTACTAATTACTCTAATGGATTAGGAATTGGGAGGGTTGAATTTAGAGGAAGTGAACCCGCATTTGCGTGGAGGAAGAGTGGAAAACCATTTAGGAAAAACCACTCCCAGTTCACCCGACCGAGATTCGAACCTCGATCTCCCCGTCCTCGGCGGTCGAGCTCAACACGACTGGCGCATTAGCCAACTACGCCACCGAGGCGGGTAAATAGCAAAGAAGTTCATTAAAGATCATCAACATTTTGAGCCAGAAGAAATAACAACCACGATAGCACTTGTGACGTCATAATAAAACTACAATCACTGTGAAATATATACGCGTGTAAACAAAAATATCCCAAAACAAGAATTTTTTTTTTTTTAATATAATCTTTTTGTGAGTTCTGTCAAGGCATAATTAATTAGTCATATAATCAGATATATTTATTTTAATGTCCATAGCGGTGTCTACTTTATTGCTACAGTAGGACTCAAATAAATGCTTGAATCGAAGAGTTTGTAAACATATGTGGGTTAATACAACTAGACCGTGTATATCACCACGGAACAAACCTTCAAACGACATCTCTTAGTTTTGGTTGCTAACAATTCCGTTCCTTGTGCAACGAAATGCTCCCAATGTTTTATAAAGTTAGTTCGATTTTACAGTTTACAGCAGTTCTTACATCACGTGCGATACCGCATGGCAGTGAGTGTTTCTATCTGGAGTGAATTGTTGTCTATATCCCGTACGATACCGCATGGCAGTGAGTGTTTCTATCTGGAGTGAATTGTTGTCTATATCCCGTACGATACCGCATGGTAGTGAGTGTTTCTATCTGGAGTGAATTGTTGTCTATATCCCGTACGATACCGCATGGCAGTGAGTGTTTCTATCTGGAGTGAATTGTTGTCTATATCCCGTACGATATCGCATGGCAGTGAGTGTTTCTATCTGGAGTGAATTGTTGTCTATATCCCGTACGATATCGCATGGCAGTGAGTGTTTCTATCTGGAGTGAATTGTTGTCTATATCCCGTACGATACCGCATGGCAGTGAGTATTTCTAGCTGGAATGAATCGATGGTTATATCCCGTACGATATCGCATGGCAGTGAGTATTTCTAGCTGGAATGACTCGTTGTTTATATCCCGTACGATACCGCATGGCAGTGAGTGTTTCTATCTGGAGTGAATTGTTGTCTATATCCCGTACGATATCACATGGCAGTGAGTGTTTCTAGCTGGAATGAATCGTTGGTTATATCCCGTACGATACCGCATGGCAGTGAGTGTTTCTATCTGAAATGACTCGTTGGTTATATCCCGTACGATACCACATGGCAGTGGGTATTTCTTGCTATAATGAATGAATGGTCTCATCTAATTTACTTTCATTATCAATGGAAATGTGTTCTCCTATTTACAAACTCTTTGGTTCATGCTATATTTTAATCTTTTCGACTAGGCCTAGTATAGGATTTTTTTTTATAAAAAAATGTATAAGGAGTTAAGGGGTTTTGTTATGTTTCGAAATTTTGTGCTAGTTTATATTTTACCAACAATATACATTGTCCAATTTAATAATCCCCCATAATCCACTCGTGATCATGTGTGTATATATATATATATTATATATATATATATTTATATATATATATATATATATATATATATATATATATAAAGAGATAAACGTGTAAATGTACGCATGCCATGATCTTTGTACACGTTAATATAAATTGGCGCGATAGTTTTGCATTGATACGGATTTGAACCGCTGTTATGTTATCAGTGAACTGAAATGTTTTGAGTCCTCAAATCAGCGACTCATATAGAGAGAGTGGCAGAAACTGACATACAAAACAATACACGATATACATTGAAAACGTGTGGAGGTTATTTTCATTTTTTTTTAAAGGGCGTAGACTTTTTTTTTCCAGCTCGGTCTATTACATGAACAAGAGTTTTTTTTTTTTGTGTAAGTCACACAGCTGTTTGATTTATGTAGGGCTTTGTGTTGTTTTCCATAAATTCACTTTTATTATGTTACATGGGTTGGGATCCAAAAATATTCGTTTGTGAGTATTGTTTCCTGGGGTTCCTTTTCTTACAAAACTCCAATTCAACGAGCTGGCAGAAATAAATTTACTTAACACTCACGCACATAGAGAACTGATAAATGTACTGTACATATGAATATGTGGACTCCGAACGAAACTAATATCAGACATTAGTCAATTTTTATTGAGGGACAATAAAAGTATGACAGACTCTTTTAACTGTTGTACAATTTAAATCACGGTTTGCTTTCAGCATTATAACAGCAAGATGGAGTATTATTAGAGCCTAGTACATAAAATAAGAAATATTGGGTAATGGAACTGATGGGTTCTGGCAGGATACCTCGGGACCCTCTCCCAACCCTTAAACACTTAGTTTTTTTCTAAGGGCACCAGCCTACCCGAAGGGGAAATATCCTCACAATTTTGTATTATGGTGGGGATGTCGGGTACGCGGGAATAGGTAAGTTTTTTAGCAGTTTTTACATAAAAACTTGTTTTTTGGTCAAAATAAATCAAGTGTTTCTCCAATAGAAACTTAGAGTTTAATTTTCTTCACCTAGTGATATCAACTGTGGTTGAATATCTGTCATGAGCGTAGCAGCATTCGATGGAAACTTTTTAAATTAAGAGAAAAAGTTGTCATCAAATCATTGTGAAGAAAAATTAAACTATAGGTTTCTACTGGAGCGACATTGTGGTTTATTTTGGTAAAAAAAAAAGTTTTATATAAGAACTGCAAAAACACTACCCTTTTCTCGCGTCCCCTACATCCCCATCTTAAATAAAGCGATAATTCTGAACATTTGTAACGCGTTACAACGCTCTGGTAGTTTGTTGCTTTAAGTTCCATATAGGAAACATCGGTAATGTATTATCAGAGATCCATCACTACAGAGACATCGGTAATGTATTATCAGAGATCCATTACTACCAGAAGACATCGGTAATGTATTATCAGAGAGTCATTACTACTATGAGACATCGGTAATGTATTATCAAGAGATCATTACTACATGAGACATCGGTATGTATTATCAGAGAGTCATTACTACATGAGACATCGTAATGTATTATCAGAGAGTCATACTACTATGAGACATCGGTTATGTATTATCAGAGAGTCATTACTACTATGAGACATACGGGAATGTATTATCAGAGATCATTACTACTATGAGACATCGGTTATGTATTATCAGAGATCATTACTACTAATGAGACATACGTAATGTATTATCAGAGAGTCCATTACTACTAGAGACATCGGTTATGTATTATCAGAGATCCATTACTACTATGAGACATCGGTAATGTATTATCAGAGAGTCATTACTACTATGAACATCGTAATGTATTATCAGAGATCCATCACTACCAGAAGACATCGGTAATGTATTATCAGAGATCCCTTACTACATGAAACATCGGTAATGTATTATCAGAGAGTCCATTACTACTAGAGACATCAGTAATGTATTATCAGAGATCATTACTACTATGAGACATCGGTAATGTATTATCAGAGAGTCATACTACTATGAAACATCGGTAATGTATTATCAAGATCCATCACTACCAGAAGACATCGGTAATGTATTATCAGAGAGTCATTACTACTATGAGACATCGGTAATGTATTATCAGAGAGTCATTACTACTATGAGACATCGGTTATGTATTATCAGAGAGTCATCACTACTATGAAACATCGGTAATGTATTATCAGAGATCCATCACTACCAGAAGACATCGGTTATGTATTATCAGAGAGTCATTACTACTATGAGAACATCGGTAATGTATTATCAGAGAGTCATTACTACTATGAGACATCAGTAATGTATTATCAGAGAGTCATTACTACTATGAGACATCGGTTATGTATTATCAGAGAGTCATTACTACTATGAGACATCGGTAATGTATTATCAGAGAGTCATTACTACTATGAGACATCGGTTATGTATTATCAGAGAGTCATTACTACTATGAGACATCGGTAATGTATTATCAGAGAGTCATTACTACTATGAGACATCGGTTATGTATTATCAGAGAGTCATTACTACTATGAGACATCGGTTATGTATTATCAGAGAGTCATTACTACTATGAGACATCGGTAATGTATTATCAGAGAGTCATTACTACTATGAGACATCGGTTATGTATTATCAGAGAGTCATTACTACTATGAGACATCGGTTATGTATTATCAGAGAGTCATTACTACTATGAAACATCGGTAATGTATTATCAGAGATCCATCACTACCAGAAGACATCGGTTATGTATTATCAGAGAGTCATTACTACTATGAGACATCGGTAATGTATTATCAGAGAGTCATTACTACTATGAAACATCGGTAATGTATTATCAGAGATCCATCACTACCAGAAGACATCGGTAATGTATTATCAGAGTCATTACTACCAGAAGACATCGGTAATGTATTATCAGAGGCTCACCTGCTAGGAGACATTTGTCTCCTTTAATGAGTAATCAAACAAGAAACACACCTGTCACCCAGAAATGTAGGCGTAAAGCGGGAGCCTACTTATAAGACCAGTAAGAATCATTGTCAGATTCTCTAACGAGCGAATATGTCAGGATCATCATTATTTGGACACTGGCAGTAACATTAATAATTCTTCACGGACGTATCTTGATAGGCAAACTTGTTTACTCCTTCCCTTTACACGCAAAATGCAGACAAATCGTCTGCCCCAACAGAAAAAAAAAAAAAAAAAACATCCTAACAGTCCACTTAAACACCGAAATTTAAAATAAAAATAAAAAATACAAATCTCGACTTAATATTTTCAACATGAAACATGATGTATAATTTATTTTGTCGGATTAGGCCTATAGAGAGAGTTTTGTTTTGATCAAAATCTTTTTCGAGAAGAAAATCCTTTTGACAACCTCAACACAAGATTCTTTTTCTTCTTATTATTCCCGGTTTTTTTTATCTGATAGATAGATATTTTGTATTATTATTTTTATTCATCCATCTCCCTATTACCAACATACCAAAATAATGTTTCTCTTCCAAGAGTAGACCTAATAATGTTTTATCTTCTCGGGTTTTGGCTATTTTGGCCCGCAGCAGATCTAGGTCCGACAGGACTTAAAAGAGAAGCATCGAAGGTTTATTTATTTATTTTTTATGTTACGAACAAGGGGGCTAGGAATGAACAGCAAGGGCGGGAAAAGGGGGGGGGGGAAGGGAGAGAATCAGATTGTTAGATAGCAATAAATATTACACAGCTCTGCCCAGGCCTGTCATAGATTATGTTAAATTTATAAGTCTTACAGCCTCGTCGCAACGACTTGGAGGTAAAATATGAATTATTAAACACACGCTTGTTTTCAGCTGAGCTTGTATCGGGTGCAAGGGGTGGAGGGAGGGGGGGGGGTTGCAGGACGCTGGACGGTGGACGTCACGTTCGTGCACGCAGTGTTGCGTCGTGAAGGGGGAGAATCTACAGCCTAGTTTCTCCAACAAACAAGGGGATCACTTTTCCAAGCAAAATGATGACCTAGTAAAGAGTTGAGATTTTTTATTATCACCGCGTCTTACCCTTAAAAGCGTAGGGATGAGGAAGGAAACATACATTTTAAGAGGTAATCTATCCGCATTTGCGTGGAAAGAGAGTGGGAAACCCTTTAGTAAAAAACACCCTCAGTACACCCTACCGGGATTCGAACCCCGATCTCCCCGTCATCAGCAGGCCAGTCTAACTAGAGATGAAAATGTTCCGCAGTGGTGGTTTGCGGTGAAGGGGTTAAATTGTAAAGGGGGAACTTAGAGTATAATATATATACATCAAAATATAGTGATAACAGACGAGTGAGCTATAATAAAAGGGGGGAGGGGACTTTATTTTGGGGAAGGGGTATAGAGGAAGCACGGAGGACAGTGGGGGGAGATAAATGTCGGGTCAGCTATAAAATTATTTTAGTTAACTTAAAAAATTGAACTATCTTTTATGAACATAATGGGTTTACAAAGGCTCGCATTCATTTGTTTCTTGACTACTTTTTTTTAATCACCGCGTCTTACTACCTGTTCAGGTTGTATTCCTATATACCGATTGCATTAATGTGTTTAGGGATGCAGAAGGTTGAATTAGAGGATTTGCACCCGCATTTGCGTGAAATGAGAGTGGAAAACAATGTATTAAAAACTGCCCTTGGTACGCCTGACCGGGATCGAACCCTGATCTCCCTGTCATCGGCAGTCTAGTCTACTGGATCGCAAGAGTAGCGCGTTGGACCATGCGGCCACCGAAGCAGGTGTTTATTACTACTACTACCACTAATTATTATTATTATTACTGTTGTTATTATTATCCATTTAATCAGTTGAAATTAATCTACAGAAATACTAGTTGAACATTTTTTGCTTTGGAAAATTTACCGGAAAAAATTATATGTAAAATTTCCCACGGAAAAGTTTCCGTCTCACATGTCTAAGCCTAGCTCGGGCTCATGTTCGGACATATCTACAGACGGGTAAAACGGGAGAAAAGTCGAGACATTTAACTATGTCACACCCGCTTAGATGGCCGCGTAGTCTAACGCGCTACCCTCGCAATAGACCAGACTGCCAATGACGGGGAGATCAGAGGTTCCAATCTTGGTCGGATGTACTGGGGATTTTATTTCCAAAATTGTTTTTCACTCTCCCTCCACGCCAATACTCGTACACTTCCAACAAATATAACCTTCCTTACCCTCTTGGTGGGTAGCATAGCTAATGCGCTAGTTTCATGTTGAGTTAGACTGCTGAGGACGAGAAAATCGAGATTCGAATCCTGTAGTGAAAATCGAGATTCGAATCTCTGTAGGTGAACTTTTTTTTTCTTAAATGGTTTTCTACTCTTCCTCCATGCAAATGAGAGTTCACTTCCCCTAAATTCAACCTTCCCAATTCCTAACCTATTAGCGTAATTAGTACATATGCGTGTAATCTGAGCAGGTAGTAAGACACGGTGCTAAAAAAAACTACAGGTAGATGCTATCATATTATAATTTTTTATCATACGTATTTAGTTTTTTGGTCTGAATCGGATTTCCCTTTTGAAATGGAGTCGAATGATTAAATGTAGAAACGGGAGTCGAACACATGAATAAGCGTATATGTGGACGTAGCAATATTGAGCAACAGCTATAGAAGGACACTGGCATGAAGAAAGGTTTACAGTTCAACTTTTTTTTTTGCGATCAACAGTGATAACATTATTGATATTATTTTATAGGTATTGATACAATCCAACAATTGCGATAACTTCATAAAACATGACAATACATAGGCCTTGTTTAGTCAACATAGAACTCTTGTATTTGTAAGTTATTGTCCTTCCAAGGGTGTTTTTACCCTAAATGGTTTCCCACTCTCTCCACGCCAATGGGGGGTACATTTATTCCAAATTCTCCATTCATCATTCATACAACATTAGCAAATATATATGCGTACAACCTGAACTAATGAAATTGTACTATGTTTGTACCGCGTTATAGTACCAGGCTATCAGTTAATTAGGCCTACAGTAGCCCCATGGCTTCTTTGGTGCTAACTGACAGCTGACGGCTTTTAAAAGCTACCAGACCAAATTATGTATCCCTACGCCGAACCATATGATCTGCAATAAACATGTGTTTAGTCAGATGTCACTTCTGACAGTCAGCACCAAAGAAGCCATGGGGCTACTGTACTACCTTACCTGACGACAAAGGATGAAAGGGTGAACAAGTGCACTACCATTTGCATGGACAGAGAAGTGTAAATCAGATTATATTAAGGGAGGCAGAGAAGGGGGGGGGGGCTGATAATGGTGGTCAGCTGCGTAACCGTTGACCAAGTAACTTAGACCGAGGTTTAATATTGACTTACATTATATGAAACTTTTCCTTCGCGTTATGGTTTTCCATCCTCTTCATGAACGATAGTGCAGTTACATAAAAAATATTCCTCTCCCCCTTTTTTTTGTCTCTTTGGAAGCAGCTAGTTAGAATAAATCGGCCTCCAGTATTGTCACAATAGCATATGAATCAAACATGTCTAATGATATAGACGACAGCCGTCTGTCAACTGTGATTGTATAACTGTCAGCTGAGGTATTATTTGTACTACTACTGATACCTTCTGTGGGTCGTTGACACGTGAGAGAATTGTATAACGACAGCCCTATGGTCTCAACACACATTCAACTTGTGCGATAAATATTTCACCCAAACACTTGCAAAATAATAACCCGCCTCGGTGACGTAGTTATCTAACGCGCTAGTCGTGTTGAGCTCGACTGCCGAGAACGGGGAGATCGAGGTTCGAATCTCGGTCGGGTAACTGGGGGGGGGGGGTTTTCCTAATGGATTTTCACTCTCCCTCCACGCAAATGCGGGTTCACTTCCCTTAATTCAACCTTCCCAATTCCTAACCCATTAGCGTAATTAGTACTTAACGTATAACCCGAACGCGGTGCTAAATTAATTAATTAATAACTTGCAAAAGATTTCAATGCTCGTCTAGAAAACGAACTTTATCCGGCATTGAAAAAAAAAAACTTTGATTTTTTTAAAATATATATTACTTATTCTTGGGGTTATTTTACCCTCAATGACAAGTACCCATTCGGGTCATACATGCACATTATTTAAGCTAGCGGAATAGTAAGGAGTAAGGTAGAATTTTAAAAGAAATGTACCTGCATTTTGAATGGAGGGAGAGTTGAAAGCCAATTTCAATACATCCAACCGAGATTCTTACCCCTCCCATTCCAGCCTGACACGAGAGTGAAGTGTCGAGAGAGGTGTTCAAACTGGAGTGCGCGAACACACCTTAAGAGGAACGTAACATTTTAAAACGTATCTATTATTTAATAATAAACAGTGAATAATCAGGGCCAGGTTTAGGGTGGGCCGCAAGAGACTCAAACTAAGGACATGCAATCTGGGAACACCATTTTATTTTATATATATATATATATATATATATATATATATATATATATATATATATATATTATAAATTATATATAATCCTTACCCCATTACTAAGTTAAATGCATACAGCCTGGACGGTAGTAGACGGGGTATATATAATAGGTTGAGTTAAACGCACTCAAGATCACCCTTGTTTACTAATTGCCTAGTAGCGTAATCTTTTTACAACACACTCACTCACACTAATCAAGGGTAAGCTAATGTCATTGCAAACGATAGTAACCTCTATTATGATGTAACACCGTCGATGTTTTCAGTATGATCAGTAGTGAGAATTTTTCGCTCGTCCTTGGATGCATCTAGCTGCATTACGAGTGTGACAAAGAAAGAAATAGCTTTAGAGGTCGCTCTTGCATTGGAGCAAAGGGGACAGACAGAAGCTATACAAAAGAGCGAGTGGGACAAAGGCATTCATACATGGAGAGCCGATACAAAGGGGATAGTAATAATAATAATAATAAAACCACAAGACTCAAGAGGCGACTGGATATGTCATTGAAGGTAGGGCGGTGCGCGGCACACGAGCTACGAGACCTCACGGTTTAACTTGCATGGTTTGTTTTTTGTTCCGAGTTCGAAGACAGCCAGCACCTTTCATTATACCATATTCCAGAATGAAAGGTTAGCCCTACACGGCTTGACGAAAACGTAAGGAAAATAAGGGGGATGGGATTCTCAAATCCCTCGAATCTTTAAGGATATTTGAGATTTGAGGATTCGAAAAAAAATAGCTTTGAAATTTAAAAAAAAAAATGTTTGTTATATTTGGAACTTTAATCTGTGTTAAAAGTATAATACTGCTTATTGGTGATTGGGTCTCAACATAATTACAAGACAAACTTAACAACCAAACCCCAGACCATTAATTTAACACTTAACTGACTATGAATGTTGTATTGAATGTTAACATTTATTTACTCTGTATTTTTTATTTTATTCTGTTATATTCCTTTGTCATCACATGTTCATTTTTTTTTTACAATATTCGAGAATCGGAGGTAAAGATGAAGACTTGGATTCATGATTTAAATTTGTAAATTAATGGATTCAAACCATTCCTAGAAATAATAAGTATTTTGAAATACATATTTTATCCATTTTTCTCTTTGAAAAACCAAATTGGTTTTTTTTAAGGTTGTTTTGAAAACAAGTTAAGGGTAACTCTTCTCTCCCATTCTGTATCAACTTGACCTCAAAATCCAAAACACAAACATCTACACACATTATTGGTTGGTCAAATTGATAGTGTGGCGGAGTGAACAGTTGGGAAGTACAGTACTGTCAAGTGAATCCAGCACTTGCAACAACCACGAGATATCCCTGAGAGAGTGAACAGTTGGGTAGTACAGTCCTGTCAAGTAAAGCTATCCCTTGCAACAACCACGAGATATCCCTGAGAGAGTGAACAGTTGGGTAGTACAGTCCTGTCAAGTAAAGCTATCCCTTGCAACAACCACGAGATATCCCTGAAAGAGTGAACAGTTGGGTAGTACAGTCCTGTCAAGTAAAGCTATCCCTTGCAACAACCACGAGATATCCCTGAGAGAGTGAACAGTTGGGTAGTACAGTTCTCCCTGTCAACAACTAAAGCTAACCCTTCAACAACAAGAGATATCTGGGAGTGAACAGTTGGGAAGTACAGTACTGTCAAGTGAAGATATCCCTTGCAACAACCACGAGATATCCCTGAGAGAATGAACAGTTGGGTAGTACAGTCCTGTCAAGTGAAGATATCCCTTGAACAACCACGAGATATCCCTGAGGGAGTGAACAGTTGGGTAGTACAGTCCTGTCAAGTAAGCTATCCCTTGCAACAACCACGAGATATCCCTGAAGAGTGAACAGTTGGGTAGTACAGTCCTGTCAAGTGAAGATATCCCTTGTAACAACCACGAGATATCCCTGAGAGAGTGAACAGTTGGGTAGTACAGTACTGTCAAGTGAAGATATCCCTTGCAACAACCCACGAGATATCCCTGAGAGAGTGAACAGTTGGGTAGTACTAGTCTGTCAAGTGAAGATATCCTTTGCAACAACCACGAGATATCCCTGAGAGATGCATGGGTAGACACGCACGTGTAACCACCTGGGGTGAAATCAGTGAGGAGATTCTCTTCGGTATTGGTAAAGGTAAAATCGGGGACTCTGCCTACGTAAGTTAGCCACGAGGACCAACTGTTCAACTGGCACATTTGTTGTCATTCTGGCCACGAGGACCAACTGTTCAACTGGCACATTTGTTGTCATTCTGGCCACAAGGACCAACTGTTCAACTGGCACATTTGTTGTCATTCTGGCCACGAGGACCAACTGTTCAACTGGCACATTTGTTTTATTCTGGCCACAGGACCAACTGTTCAACTGGCACATTTGTTGTCATTCTGACTACGAGGACCAATGTTCAACTGGCACATTTGTTGTTTATTCTGGCCACGAGGACCAACTGTTCAACTGGCACATTTGTTGTCATTCTGGCCACAAAGGACCAAATGTTCAACTGGCACATTTGTTGTCATCTGCCACCAGGACCACTTTTCAAACTGGAAATTTGTTGATTTGGCAACGGAAGGTAAACTGTTCAACTGGCAATTTGTTGACAGTCTGGCCACGGGACCAAATGTTCAACTGGGGCAACATGATGTTGTCAGATTCTGGCCACGAGGACCAACTGTTCAACTGGCACATTGAGGTTGTCATTCAGGCAATGGACCAACTGTCCAACTGGCAAACATTGTTCATTCTGACTACGAGGACCAACTATTCAACTGGCACATTTGTTGTCATTCTGGCTACGAGGACCAACTGTTCAACTGGCACATTTGTTGTCATTCTGGCTACGAGGACCGACTGTTCAACTGGCACATTTGTTGTCATTCTGGCTACGAGGACCAACTGTTCAACTGGCACATTTGTTGTCATTCTGGCTACGAGGACCAACTGTTCAACTGGCACATTTGTTGTCATTCTGACTACGAGGACCAACTGTTCAGCTGGCACATTTGTTGTCATTCTGACTACGAGGAACAACTGTTCAACTGGCACATTTGTTGTCATTCTGGCTACGAGGAAACAACTGTTCAACTGGCACATTTGTTGTCATTCTGGCTACGAGGACCAACTGTTCAGCTGGCACATTTGTTGTTATTCTGGCCACAAGGACCAACTGTTCAACTGGCACATTTGTTGTCATCCTCTGAACACCAACCCATCATATTTCTCAAATATGTGGAGATAAATAGTCTAGACTCTAATGGGGAGAGCGGGGTAAGGTAAATCCCTTCAAAAAGAAATCACATCCGAGTGCATCCGCCCGATATCGAAGCAGCGTCCTGGCCACCAATAGGGCGAGGTAATGTCATCCCGAGATGAGAGAAAGTGGAGTGGGGGGGTAGACCACTCCACGAACGTTGGTCCCAGTAATTTGTGCGCGGGCACATTACGTCTCCCTGCTTACCACCCATGGAGGAAGATACAGTCCCATTACAGCGGTAATGACAACTCTCCAAGCAGAAGAACAAAACATTGCATTACTCGGCGAGGGAGGGGGGAGTGAATAATAAACTGACTGATGAGGTACAGTGAGGGGCATACTTCGGGTGCTTGCTGGCTACATGTTGGGACAGTGCTCAGGTATCTACTGGCTACATGTTGGGACAGTGCTCAGGTATCTACTGGCTACATGTTGGGACAGTTCTCAGGTACCTGCTGGCTACATGTTGGAACAGTGCTCAGGTATCTACTGGCTACATGTTGGGACAGTGCTCAGGTATCTACTGGCTACATGTTGGGACAGTGCTCAGGTATCTACTGGCTACATGTTGGGACAGTGCTCAGGTGCCTGCTGGCTACATGTTGGGACAGTGCTCAGGTACATGCTGGCTACATGTTGGGACAGTGCTCAGGTGCCTGCTGGCTACATGTTGGGACAGTGCTCAGGTGCCTGCTGGCTACATGTTGGGACAGTGCTCAGGTACATGCTGGCTACATGTTAGGACAGTGCTCAGGTATCTACTGGCTACATGTTGGGACAGTGCTCAGGTATCTACTGGCTACATGTTGGGACAGTACTCAGGTACCTACTGGCTACATGTTGGGACAGTGCTCAGGTATCTACTGGCTACATGTTGGGACAGTACTCAGGTACCTACTGGCTACATGTTGGGACAGTGCTCAGGTATCTACTGGCTACATGTTGGGACAGTGCTCAGGTATCTACTGGCTACATGTTGGGACAGTTCTCAGGTACCTACTGGCTACATGTTGGAACAGTGCTCAGGTATCTACTGGCTACATGTTGGGACAGTGCTCAGGTATCTACTGGCTACATGTTGGGACAGTTCTCAGGTACCTGCTGGCTACATGTTGGAACAGTGCTCAGGTACCTACTGGCTACATGTTGGGACAGTGCTCAGGTATCTACTGGCTACATGTTGGGACAGTACTCAGGTACCTACTGGCTACATGTTGGGACAGTGCTCAGGTATCTACTGGCTACATGTTGGGACAGTTCTCAGGTACCTGCTGGCTACATGTTGGAACAGTGCTCAGGTACCTACTGGCTACATGTTGGGACAGTGCTCAGGTATCTACTGGCTACATGTTGGGACAGTACTCAGGTACCTACTGGCTACATGTTGGGACAGTGCTCAGGTATCTACTGGCTACATGTTGGGACAGTGCTCAGGTATCTACTGGCTACATGTTGGGACAGTGCTCAGGTATCTACTGGCTACATGTTGGGACAGTTCTCAGGTACCTACTGGCTACATGTTGGAACAGTGCTCAGGTATCTACTGGCTACATGTTGGGACAGTACTCAGGTACCTACTGGCTACATGTTGGGACAGTGCTCAGGTATCTACTGGCTACATGTTGGGACAGTGCTCAGGTATCTACTGGCTACATGTTGGGACAGTGCTCAGGTATCTACTGGCTACATGTTGGGACAGTGCTCAGGTACCTGCTGGCTACATGTTAGGACAGTGCTCAGGTACCTGCTGGCTACATGTTGGAACAGTGCTCAGGTATCTACTGGCTACATGTTGGGACAGTGCTCAGGTACATGCTGGATACATGTTAGGACAGTGCTCAGGTGACATGTACCTATATTTCTAGCTGTCAGATATGTCTATTCGTAGTAAAATTGGGGTAGCCTATAACACGAAGAATAATTCCAGGGGAAATGACACGGTTGCCAAATTACTAGTCTGACGAGTCAAACAACTTGATTCTTAAAAACAAATATGAAAAAATATTAAGTGTTAGTAACTTAGTGTAAAAATAATCGATTGAAAACACATATGATAGTGATCTAAACATGTGTTTATGAAAGAAAAAAAAAGTCTTGATTTGTGGTAGAAGTTGATACAACTTTTAGATTAAAAAAATAGTAATATATTTTCAAGGGGGCAAAGGGGTGTTTTACAAAATGAAATAATACCAGTTGTAATCTTCAAACACTCCCCCCTTTTACATGTCATTATATTTTATTTAGCAAGATCTGGCCAAGGCCACCAAAGAAGATGAAATTGAAAATGAAGATGTCATCATTTTTATTTGCGCGGCCAGTGTTTTTGTTTTATTGCGTGTCTGTGAGATATTTCTATCATAATCCTGTGGTCGGGAATGTTTGTTTAGAGGGGGGGGGGGGGATGACGGCTAGTCACGTCTCTATACGTTTTGTTATTATTAGTTGTTGTTTTTTTCACTTAGGACAAATGAATCTCATTGGACGACGTTAAGACATTTATAACCGGCCGGGCGCGACTAGCAACAGAACACTGAAATAGGTCAGTTATTTATATGTGGGCGCTTTTATTCCCAGTTAATTAGAAGTTGATACGGTCGGAAGGTCCTCAAGGCGTCACGCTAGCGACTGCGGGGAGATCAGGGTTCGAATCCCCGGTCAGATGTACTGGGGTGTTTTTCCTGAATACTTTTACACTCTCTCTTTACGAAAATGAAGGTACACTTACCCTAAATTCGGCCTTCCTCATCCATAATTATAACTTTATTACAAAAGGGGGAGGGTGGGGCGCGAGCTAAGGTAAGCTTTTATTTGTTGTCCTTATAACAAAAACCAATATGAAGATACTGAGGAGTGAAGGAGGTTACATAATGATGAGTTATACATCCTGTACTCAGCACAAGACATCGTTAGAAAAATCAACTCTTGTAGATTAGGCTGGGCAGCGCTAATGGAAGAATATAGAACCGTGCTCAGGGTATTGACTAACAAACCCAATGGGAAGAGACCAGTGGGAAGACCTAGATGTAGATGGGAGGATAACATTAGAATGGACCTGAGAGAAATGGGGTGTAATGAGGTGGACTGGATAGAACTAGCTCAAGATAGGGATAGGGTGTAATGAGGTGGACTGGATAGAACTAGATCAAGATAGGGATAGGGTGTAATGAGGTGGACTGGATAGAACTAGATAAAGATAGGGATAGGGTGTAATGAGGTGGACTGGATAGAACTAGATCAAGATAGGGATAGGGTGTATGAGGTGGACTTGATAGAACTAGATCAAGATAGGGATAGGGTGTAATGAGGTGGACTGGATAGAACTAGATCAAGATAGGGATAGGGTGTAATGAGGTGGACTGGATAGAACTAGATCAAGATAGGGATAGGGTGTAATGAGGTGGACTGGATAGAACTAGCTCAAGAATAGCGAGTGTAAGAGGACTCCTGTCAGCGAGTGTAAGAGGACTCCTGTCAGCGAGTGGTAGAGGACTCCTGTCAGCGAGTGTTAGAGGACTCCTGTCAGCGAGTGTAGAGGACTCCTGTCAGCGAGTGTAAGAGGACTCCTGTCAGCGAGTGTAAGAGGACTCCTGTCAGCGAGTGTAAGAGGACTCCTGTCAGCGAGTTTTAGAGGACTCCTGTCAGCGAGTGTTACAGAGAGACTCCTGTCAGCGGTTTCAAGGAGAGAAAGGACTGAGTAATGAACCAGAGTCAACAGAGACGTACAATCACTTTGTTGACTGAACATTTATTGATTTATTCTGTTTACTCAATTCTTTTGTTGCCTTTGATATTAATATTCTCACTCCTAGAGAGAGAGAGAGAGTCACGTGGTACTTTCCACAGCCTTTTACTGCAGGGCCCGGCCCCGGTGTACATTGTCTAGGCGCTGTGGTTCAGACCGACCGCTCCAGGCCACAGACCAGTTCTCAATGAAACAATCCAATCGTGCCGCGGGTACTAGTGCAAGGGGTTAGGAGTTCACTAAAATATGTTCCCAGGCGCTAATAGTCTTCCTCGTGTTGTCTGAATGTGAACATTATGTTCAAAACATTCCAACTAAAGCGGGATTCTGATGGGAGGGAACAACTTCCTTTTCTTTGAGGTCAACTTTGATAACATATTAATATAACCCGCTTCGGTGGCTACATGGTGTAAGGTGCTACTCTGGAAGTGGACAATAATGAGGGGGAACTCGAGGTTCGAATCTCAGTCGGGTGTGATGAGGTTTCCCCCCCCCCAAATAGTTTTACACTCTCCCTCCACGCGAATGAGGGTACACTTCCTGTAAATATAGCCTTCCTAATCCCTAACACATTAGCGTGATTAGTACACAGGCGTATAAACCGAACGGGTAGTAAGACGCGGTACTGATAAATAAATAAAAACACATATGTTGATATCACCGTGTGAAGAAAACTAAAGTATTTTCTAATGGAGTGATATTTTCTTTACACGTGTACCCTACATCCCCACCTTAAACCCCTAAATTGGGTATCGCTGTGAGACTGCCCCCCCTTCCCTCCCCCCCTAGACCGATTGGAAAGTGTTTCTGTCGTCTGACCTCTCCTTCTCTCTCTCTCCAACCCACTCAACTCACTTCTCCCGGGCCATAACAATTATAATTAACTTAGCGATAATTCCAGTAAATTACTATAATCTCTTGTTGCGCTTCAACAATTTGTTGCCATTATCAATTGGCCCGGGACTCACACCCCCCCACACACACTCTCAACGAAATTGTTTAATCTCGGTATATGTGAACCTAGTAACGACGTCACAATATCTCGTCTCTATAACTAGATACTAAGCCGCGTCCACACACTCTTTCAACGGGCTGTAAGGCCACGTTCACATCAGTGGTGTTGAGAGGGGATTCTTCTTAGATGTTTAAAGTGGTACTTGATAGCGCGTAAGTCAAAAGTATCGTAGCCGTTTATCTACGAAGCTGCGTATATCGAGGTCTCAATGAACGTCTCTCAGAAACCTATTCAATCCAATTCTAGGCCTGATTATACAGGGTGGCCCACGGAAAAGTAGCCCGCCTCCTATATCCAGCAGGTGCCTCACTCTGAATTGGAGGAGGTAAATCACTTTCAGCATCTGTTGTAACATGTGGTTAAGTCAATAAAGCTTTAAGACCAGCAGTTCACTTGATCATTCTTCATGTCACAATATGGGTGGAAGGGGATTGACCTCCTCCAATTCAGAGTGAGGCACCTGCTGGATTTAGGAGGCGAGCTACTTTTCCGTGGGCCACCCTGTACAACAGTTTATTTAGGAAGGTGTTCAGTGTTTTTTTCTTAAGTGTATACAATAGCTCGCTTTGCAAACCCCCAGTGAGTTTTCTTTGCAAGTGGATGTAAGCTAATGTAATTCCAGCGTTGTTTTGAACGTAACAACTTAAAGTTACCGGTATTGTATTGTATTTTTCACACATTATTTTAGTTTCTCCATAATTATAGGGCAGCTAGAATCATCAAATTTGGCACGCTTATGGCAATTGGATGTGCCGATATGACTGCCAAATTTTATTATTCTAGCTGTCCCATAAGTATGTCATAAAATTTAAAAATGCGTGGAAAATGTGCAAAATTTAGCTAAAATCAAAAAATCTAGCTCTATCTAAGGTATAACTGATGGAGATACGACAAAAAGTAATAGGACCGAACTTGTGGATCTCGCCAAATCCGTGGCTGCTGGTGCAATCAGTTTTTTATAGGTCTTATCGTTTAGCCACAAGAGACCTCCAAAGAAAGGTCCGCACTGACTTTAAAGTTGCTCCACTATTTTGATTTTTTTTTTTTTTTTTAACTTTTTGGAGTTTTCTCGTAGGTTACAGGCTAGAAGCTATAAGTTTTCCCAATTTCAAGTTTCTAGCTCATCTGTAAGTGGGTAGACATTAATGTCAATGAGTGAGTCAGCCATGTGGCTTTATAGTAGTATGATTCCTCGACTTATGCGGTAAATTTGTAACAAAAGTTTCAACGCCAGTTGAAAAAAAAAATGCTTAAGTTGAGCTATGATAGACGTATCAGAGGTATTTGCTGATAACTTGTCCATCTTGCTTGTTCTGTAATGTAAATATTACCGACGTAGACCGTCAGTTGTCAGCAAAAACATCATTTACTTCCAAACAATAGCAACAATTCTAAACAACATGCAGAGTATGTCATTACGGTACAACGTAATGAAACAATAATTATTGCGACACGAAAGGACCAATTGTTGTTGATTGGTCGGGAAATGGACCAATGAGGGGTAATAATAGACCACCCTCCCATTCCTGGCGGTTAAATACGTCAGTCTTTTGTCTAGATGACAAAATCATTTCCTTAAATATTTATAAACTAAAGCGACTCAAATATAGGCCTAGTACTTGATGAAACCTTTACAATATTCTTAATCAAGATAGCACAAACAAGATAGTTTTTAATAGACCTTACAAGGCACACAGAAATTATGTTTTTTGTTTAATGAAAAATTGGGTTTATTAGAAGAAACATAGTTTGAAAAATGGCATGTTGTAGTTACAGATATGTTATTCTCGTACTTTATGGCCATATCGCCGTTCGTTTAAAAAAAAAATTAGCTACATTTTTCCAAGAGTTAAAAATGTTGTACCCAATTCGAAAATTTTGACGTTTGTTTCTCCAAAATGACAAAAGTCTAGAAAATCGATAACAAATAGGCCTAGCTTTTAGAATAAATTGATGATGTAGACATTCAATCATTTGATAGGACAGAGTGAGTCGTGATTTGGTGGACAATCTACTCGGTTAAGCTAGTTTGTAAGTCATGAACCAATGTAATCTGTTTATTAAGAGCAGAGCCGGATTTAAAGCTGTGAAAGCCCCGAGGCTGTAAGAAAAAAAATTGAAGCCCAAGATTAAACAAATATTTTTGTTTCCAACATTATCACTTTTTTCTCACAAAATTAACTGTTAAAAACTTTAATGTTGAAAATATCGATTAAATAAGAAAATATTGTCATCACAATAAAATAATTAGATTTGTTTGGAAATAAAAAAATGTATCATTATATCCTTTTTTTATTTAGTTAATCTTGATGAGAAGAAAACATATCACCCACTTAGGTGACCTCAGGGTCTAACGCGCTACTCTCGCAGTGGACTAGACCGCCGATGATGGGGAGATCGAGGTTCGAATCCCGGTCGGGTGTACTTAGGTGTTATTTTGCTCAGAATAGTTCTCCACTTTCCCCTAAGCAAATGCTGGTACGCTTCTTCTTTATATAACCTTCATAATCCCTAAAACCATTAGTGTAATTAGTAACATATGCATATAACCCGAACGGGTAGTAAGATGCGGTGATAAACAAACCATACTGTCAAAACTTTGAAAAAAAAACTTTTATATTTCAGTTAATTAATTTTCTGTGCAAAAATTAATGAAACTGGAATATTTATTTAACGCACGAGTCATTAGTAAGAAAGTCATATTTTATCAGAAATAAATAAAAATGATATACTGTCATAAGGTTTTTTTTTTTACTAAAGATCTTATGACTGTTCAGTCTATGGTGTCCCGGCGTAAGCCCCTGTCGCCCTCCCTTAAAAACTAATTTGTGTGTGTGCTTAGTAAAATGTTTTAAATGTGTTTTTATAGTTTACTGGTTAACTTTCTTTTAGTACCGTGTCTTACTACCATTCAGGTCATACATTTCATGTATATTACGCTAATGTGTTAGGGATGAGTAAGGAAGAATCTACAGGAAGTGTACCCACATTAGCGCGTCGGGAGAGTGGAAAACCATTTAAGATAAACCACCCTCAGTAAACCCTCTCGGGATTCGAACCCCGACTTCCCCGTCCCCGGCAGTTCGGTATATCGCGAGGATGACGACTTAAACCACACGAACACCAGAGCGCGTTTAGCATGTGTTGGGTTTTCATCCCAATTTAGTTCTAGAAAAAAAATTGGTTAAACTTTCTTTTTTTCAACATTGAGAAGAGGATTCTGGTTTATTAAATGTAAACCTTAATTTAAGTTCGATCCCGCAACAAACGTCTCGGGTGGGCGGGAAACAGGCGCATCTCGACGCCGGAAGACGCCTAGGGTCAGACCCTGAACATCAACAGCGGAGAGACCCAGGATTGAATAACGGCCGAGGTGGATTTTAGTCGTCAAATGCCGCTAAATCGGAGGAAGCACTATTGATTGGGAGTTCATCGACTCTGGGTGATTGCACTTATAAAACAATAAGAGATATATTGAGTCAGAACGTCACAGTAAATAATGGAGAGCGGTTATTTGACAGCAGTTTTAAAACTAAAACGTTGAATAAAATAAAATAAGGATGGGCCGAATTAACTTTTTCTTGAAACCTAATCTTCATTTTACCACGTATCTTGAAACCTAATCTTCATTTTACCACGGATCTTGAAACCTAATCTTCATTTTGCCCACGGATCTTGAAACCTAATCTTCATTTTACCATGTATCTTGAAACCTAATCTTCATTTTACCCACGGATCTTGAAACCTAATCTTCATTTTACCCACGGATCTTGAAACCTAATCTTCATTTTGCCCACGGATCTTGAAACCTAATCTTCATTTTACCACGGATCTTGAAACCTAATCTTCATTTTACCCACGGATCTTGAAACCTAATCTTCGTTTTACCAACGGATCTTGAAACCTAATATTCATTTTACCTACGGATCTTGAAACCTAATTTTAGAAATAATTAGAAACATAGTTCTTGAGATTAACTTTCCCATATTGGTAGAAAATTCTTCTCTTCTGATTCTGATTCTGTTATTATTAATTCATTCATTTGTTGCTATTGAGAAAATAATACTCTAGTAATTTAATGTAAATTTATATACAGTTAAGTGGTAAAGTAATGGTCTGGAGTCTGGTTGTCAGATTTATATATAAAAAAGTTTGGATAAACCACCAATAATCATCATAATTTTTATAAGAAAAAGAATTAATATTCAAAATTTAAATATACACAGGGCAAATTCGTTAATATTTTTAAAATCCTAAGTTATATAATTAATTATTGTTAGATTAGAAGGGCCTGTAGAACATATATTTAGTTTAAAATAAATTTGATCACTAATTAATATACGAACTTTAATGTGATTGTCACACGAAGGAAATTATAACTTGATTTTCCTACGAATGAACATTAGAGGCATCCTTTTAGAAAATACAATTTTCTTTTGAGGTCATCAATTATCACATTTTACTAAATTAGTATTGTTACTTTAGAGGTATTAATAACATCTAACATGATCACATGACTCTACGTATGAATAGACTACCTGAAAGTTGATCTAGTAACTTTTTCTACCTATCATATAAAGAAAGTTCTTCCTATAAAAATTGGACCGAGCTTTTAATTCTTACTAAGGGTCAGTCTCCTAGTCAGTCTTAGGGCCAGTTTCATAGTCAGATTTAGTACGTCTCAAGTGCGGCGCTATACTAAATACAGGTTGACACCAAAAATCTGATGGATTGGGCCAGTCTAATTGAGTTAGTACCCTTCAAGTGCGGCGTTATACTAAATACAGGTTGACACCAAAAATCTGATGGAATGGGCCAGTCTCGCCATGAAACTGGCCCATTCTATTCCGGTCTAGGTAGGTGTCGTCTAATATTTAGTATAACGCCGCACACGTTATGTGAAGAATATGTCATAATGACTACAAACATTCTTAAGTTTCCTACACACACTGGAAATATCAACGAGTATTTAAGTTGTGTTTTGCTCCATATTTAAGGCAATATTACAATGTCACATTTATTTTATAAAAGATTTTTTTTAATAAATATATTATTGACACAACCATTGAATAAAAAAAAAGTCTGTATTACATCACCGGTACATCAAATTTTCCTCTAATTTTGTACAGTACCTTTAAAGTATGTGATTACAAAAATGGACGCCAATCATGTCAAAAGTATTTACGAATGTACTATGAAATTTAAAAATGATTTGGTCACCAAAGCTGTTCTATTAATTAAAAGAAGAAAACTCTCTTATGCTACAGCCTAATTGGGGAGTTTGTGTCTTCATATTGAACAGTTGTTACAGTTTTAACTGATTTACATGTTTAGGTTAAACTTTCAGATTTCCCCATTTTCTTTGATAAAACTGTTCGAAAGAGTGAATCTTTCAGAGAAGAGTTGTAAAATATATGATTTCATAAAAGATATCATAGGGATCGTCAAAGTTACTTCATATTTTTTTCATCAAAGAACTTACAAACAAGAAAAGCTTGACATGGTTAATATATTTTACCAATCTTTTATAATATAAAGATGAACCTTATAGAACTGATAAGAGGTTTTATCAAATAATATGTAAAAATGTAATTGTCCAATATAAAGGTACAAACTTCACATTAGACTGTAGCATAAGGGTATTTTTTTTTATTAATATAGCAGCTTTGCTGACCAAATTTTCAAAAGTACTGAGTTTGAATTCTGACAGGGATCATTCTACATTAAGACCCATTATAATTTGACTGACACATAAGATTTAACCTTAGATTCTAAATTTGAATACGATTTAAAAAAGTTCTAGTTTTATAATGACCAGCCTTTCCTATTTCAACTCACAAAAACCCACTGAAACAAGTAAACAGATCATTTGAGGTTAGTTGTTTTTTTTACTAAGTTATTTAATAATACTAGTATTGGAATTTTTCTTTAAGTATTTCACCCAAATAATTTCAAATGCGAGATTATTTTTTATTATTCGGAATTCAGCTCAGACCTATGCATTTTATTTTATTGCTTGAATGTTAATTTGTAAATATATTTATGACACAATTGGCGTCCATTTTTGTAATCACGTATAATGTACAAACTTGGAAGAAAATGTATTGTATTGTATTGTATTGTATTAACAAACATGTTATCAAAGATTGTTTCAAATCTTTTTATTATATATATATATATATATATATATATATATATATTATATACACACATACACAGTAGCCCCATGTTTTCTTTGGTGCTGACTGACAGCTCGCAGCTGACTTCTGACAGTCAACATTTAGGTATATACCTAAATGTTGACTGTCAGAAGGAACATCTGCTAAACTTATGTTTTTGCAGATCATATGGTTCGGTGTAGGGATACATAATTTGGTCTGGTAACTTTTCAAAGCTGTCAGCTGTGAGCTATCAGTCAGCACCAAAGAATCCATGGGGCTACTGTGTATGTATGCCAGTGTAATACCAAATTTAGAACCAGGGTTTGAAGTAGGAACCCAGTGAAAGTGGAACAGTGGGCCTACCTAGAAACAATATTAACAATTTAATTTGACCATTTATAAGGTATGCACCAATTATAATAGTTTTTTTGTCGCCATGTCTTACTACCCGTTTGGTTTATAAACATATGTAATAATTTCGCTGATGTGTTAGAGATGAGTTAAGTCAAATTTGGAGAAAATTTACCCGCATTTGCGTGGGTAACCCCTTAAGGAAATACTACCCTTATTATGATTCTACCCCAAACTCCCCAACACCGGCAAGCCAGACTAGATGAACTTGACATCTAGACGGCGTACTCACCGTCGCGGGTGTATTCTAGAATTTATAAAGATACTTTTTTTAAATGTTTATTATTTGTAAATGGCTGGATGACATTTATATTATACTTCTGCATACCTCAGAATGAATCTTAGCTGTGTGAATAAGTGAATATATTTACAGTATAGCGTCGATAATTGGGACCAATCGAGGATCGACCCAATCCGGATTTTCAAAAATACAGTACCTATACCAAAAAATTAAAAATAAGCATGGACGGGATACTTAGAAAACTCAGTGTTAAGGTAGAAACATTTTCACTTTATTTAAACTTACACTTTTTTTTGTAGCTAAATATCAAAAATTATGAAGGAATATAATCAGGCAAAAATATAACAACGAAAAAAAGTCTCAAATTATTTTTTAACAAGGTTTGTGGTGCGTTTTTTGGCGGCCATGTCTCTTATATCGATAAAACTGTAGTTATTTTAATAAATAATATTTTTTCTTGGCGACCTGGACCATCGGCGCTCTAATTTTACAGGAATGGCCAGACTTTTTGATCTAAGGATCTACTCCAGAGAAGGAAAATCCTTTGCGGTCTACTATACTTAAAGAACCATAGGCTTATATTGTTTGTTTCATTGGTAAAAAATTAATAACCCATTTTGTGTCTTAATTGTAAAATTACATTTCGTATAAAAACTTAAAGTCATTTCACATACTGAAACTGAGGGTTTTTATAATAAAATGACATAATATATATAATTTCCCTGAACAAGCTATTTTCTCATTAAACATTTGAATTTGAAGTTGCTGCATGACGCCGCATAATCTTAGGATAGTTTAATCTAATGAGCGTTCATAAATACTCTCTCATAAACAAAAGCAGAATTTTAAATGGTCATCAGTCAAACAGCTTCGATATTTCGATTTTATTATGTTGATTTGAGAAAAATCTGCAAATCCTATCTTTCATTTTCTTTCTCTCAATACTTTTTAATGATCGACCAAGTGATCGACCAAACTAGCGGCCGCGGTCTACCGATAGATCGCGATCTATACTGTTTAGCCACCTTTGCTCTAATATATATGTATATATTAAATACTAACAGATTTATTCCAAATTCTCTAGATAAGTAAACAAATTAATGAAAACTAAAATAAAAATATATAATGTCTTACACCTTCGGTTAATCAATATCTGTTTAATGGTGGTGGAAGTGAAGGTAGGCCTAGTAATTTGGTCTAAAAATTAACTTCACAGAATCGGTTATCAAAATGTTCTAGAGCGATAAACGGTACTACCGATGACGGGGAGATCGGGGTTAAAATCCCGGTCGAGTGTACTGAGGCTGGCTTATAGTAAGTAGTTTCCAATCTCCCTCCATGCAAATGCGGGTAAATTTACTCTACATTTAATCTTTCTCATCCTTAACACTTTATAGTAACTAGTTCTTATGTGTATGATCCTAATGGGTGGTAATACGTGGTGCTAAAAAATAAAAGAAAGTCAGTTGGCCAAAAGTAATTTATTTGGCCTACACTTTAGGACAACTGAGGCGTGCCCCAGTGGTGTACAAGGAAAATTTAAAACTATCTGCCCAAGTTCGAAACATCAAAAACAATTAATTTTAACAACTAGGCCTATATAAATCATTCTTTCTACTATTATATGTGTCCGGTAGGTCAATCCAAATCTTGTCCAAATGGACAAAGAACTTTGGGCTGGCATGATAGATATATGTTGCTGTTGATTGGTCAGGAAATGGACCATTGAGGGGTAATAGACCCCCTCCCCCTTCCTGGCGGTTAAATACGTCAGTCTTTTGTCTAGGTGACAAAATCATTTTCTTAAATATTTATAAATTAAAGCGACTCAAATATAGGCCTAGCACTTGTTGAAACCTTTACAATAGAGTATAAACAAGATAATTTTTAATAGACTTTACACAGAAATTATCTATGTTTAAAAAAATGAAAATTTGGGGCTATTAGAAGAAACATGGTTTGAAAAATGGCACGTTGTAGACAAAGTAGAATATATATACAGATATAATTTAATTAGTAATAAGCATAGTTTTGTGTGTGGGAATCCAACTTCACCTTGAATTAACACAATTTTTAATCACTTCGAATGTATTCAAATTAACAACAGCTGTTAATTCACAATTGGTTTGAATAAACTTTTATAATTTCTAAATTCCATTTAAAATACTAATTCTCAAAAGATCATAAATAAATAGCCGGGAGCCTTAAAATAAATATTTTATTTCATCATTAAAAGGTTATAAATGTGTTTGATAAAAAAATTATCTCTAATTAGATTGATTGGTAGCGTAACTCTTTATATATATATATATATAAATACTGTATATAGCCAGGCCTATACACATATATTTTATCTTCGTGTTTCACTTCAAGGGTCCAAAATTCGATCCAGGGCTATACTAGATTTTTTAATAACTGTCAAAACATAAAAGAGTTACGCTACCAATCAATCTAATGAGATTTTTTTTTATCAAACACATCTATAGCCTATTAATGATGAAATAAAATATTTATTTTAAGGCTCCCAGCTATTTATTTATGATCTTTTGAGAATTAGTATTTTAAATGGAATTTAGAAAATATAAAATTTTATTCAAACCAATGGCGAATTAACAGATGTTGTTAATTTGAATACATTCGAAGTGATTAAAAATTGTGTTCATTCAAGGTGATGTTGGATTCCCACAGACAAAACTACGCTTATTAGTAATTAAATAATATCTGTCGAATGTATTTATCAATAGGTGTGGTCCAGCTTGGTATGCCATTAACTAGGCCTACAGAACCAAAATAAAAAGTAACTAAACAAAACCATAACTACAGTTTCCAAGTGGTGTGAATTGAATCTTTTACGAGTTTCAAAGACATTAGAGAGAGGGTTTCAGCCATAGAAAATAAACTTTACCTAAAGCAGCATACACATACTATAGGCTATTTGGCTAGACCAAAAGTGCAAACCTCTTTTGTTCTTTTCTACTCCTAAAGCTCTTTTACATAAAAAAAACTGTTTTGTAGCCAAACTATTTTTATAAATAAATTCTCAACTCTCCGAGAAATAGGACTTTTTTTAAATATAAAATCCGATTGATAAAAAAAAAAAATTTTATGAAAATTTGTCTTTATCCATAACAAAAAATGTCATTTATTAACGAAACTGATTGACAAAAAAATGTGCACAACAAAAAAAAACTCTTTGAAATGATTGGTCATAAATAAAAAGTTAATAGAATCTTTATGTCATAAAACCTCCAAAGATTATGATCAAAAAATATTTTAAATATGTTTTAATTTTTTGTTCATAAAAAACCCCATTAAATGTCAATTATGAATTTCAATGAGGTTCTATTCAGTAAATAGATAAACCAAATAAAAAAGATCGGTGTTAATTTGTTGTAATTTGTGACCTGTAGAGTATTTATTTACGTACATAAAGACCAACAAACAATTACTTGGAGAAAAAATATTTTTGAGCTTTTTTTTTTTCTTACAATGAGATGAAATTCAAATGATTAAAAAATTGTAGACACATGCAGCCTCAATTTATTCTTTCAATCAAAATATATATTTTTGTGTGTGGTTTTTACGAGAAATTTGAGAAGTTGAATTAATTCTATACACATACACAGTGACAATAATACATTGTGGAGAATATGCCACAACCGACTACACTGTTGAGGGGTATACATACAATGTGTAGGATGTTTTATAAAACAATCTCAGGTCAGTAATTAGTGCAACTACATGTTTACATGTTGACAGGGCATCAATTTTAATATTGTAGTGTTTTATGTGTTGGTAACTAGCGATTCACACTATAATGTAGGAGGCCAGGATGAGGGAAATGACAACCACATTGTGATAACTACCTCCTGTTCAGGAAATCACTCACCTGAGTTGTCGCGGCCCTGGGTCTGGACATCGAGCTCTCCACAGCCATGATCTCCACAAGGTAAACCTCTCCTCCAGCCTCTCTGTCCACAATCTCAGCCGTCGAGATGACTCCAGACTCCAGGTCCACGTCGAACATCCTGTCTCGCTGTCTACCTCCCACGCCGGTCACGTTCGTCACGTAGTACTCCAAGGAACCCCCCATCTGGGCCGCGCCCGGACCCTCGCCACACTCGTCCCAGGGGGCTCGTTCTCCGGCACGCTGCCCGACACGGACTCGAACACAGGACCGCCCGAGCCGACGCTCGCCGAGATCACTGTGATGTAGCCGTCCGTGGACTTCCTCTCGGACTGTACGGCCTCGTCCGTCGCCTTGACTGCGAGGTGGTACTTGGTAGCAGGGGGGTCGTGGACGGGACGCCGCAGCGAGAGCGCCCCGGTGCCCCTGTGCAGAGTGAACAGGTCGTGGTCGTCACCCCCGAGCAGTTCATACGTCACCAGACCGTTAGTTCCGGAGTCCAGGTCCTTGGCTCGGACGTACATCACGAACAGAGAGCGGGAATCTCTTGGGAACACCGCAGAGGACATAGACACGAACCGAGGGGCGTTGTCGTTCACGTCCTCGACGATGACTGTCACCAGCTTCTCAGCGGAGAGTCTGGAGTCGGCCTGGTCCGTCGCGACGACCGTCAGGCGGAAGGTGTCGACGGACTCCCGGTCTATTGGCAGCAACGTGTGGATGACCCCGGTGGCCGGGTCGATGCCGAAATGCCTCTTCTCCTCCTCTGGTTCCTGACGGGAGATAGTGTAGGAGACTCTGCCGTTCGCACCAGAGTCTGGGTCCTCCGCGGTCACCGTCACGATGGGCGTGTGGACGGGGATCCCTTCACGGATCTGCCTGACGATGGCGGTGCTGGTGAATGCAGGGGGGTTGTCGTTGGAGTCTTCAACGAGGACGCTGAAAACCATGGTGGCCGACAAACGGGGGTTTCCTCCGTCAGAAGCTGTGATGTTGAGATTGTAAGAGCTAATGTCCTCATAGTCCAGAGGTTTCCTCAGAAAGAGGACGCCGGTGTTAGAGTCCACGTAGAAGGCATCCCGACGGTTACCCGCGGTGATGGCGAAAGTTATCTCAGAGTTGACGCCCAGATCCACGTCGGTCGCCTTGAACTGTGCGAGCCGGGTGTTGACAGGCGCCGTCTCCATGACAGACACCTTGGTCTCCATCTCACTGAAGTGTGGGGCGTTGTCGTTCTCGTCAAGGACGTCGATAGATATTGTTTCCGTGGAGTTGAGCCTCAACACAGAGCCGGCGTCTTGCGCCATTATCACGAGCTTGTAGTGTGAGAAGGTCTCTCTGTCTAGCTGCCTGGCTACCGCTATCTGACCGGTGGCTTCGTCCACTGTGAACCTTCCTTCATCATCCCCGCCCACTATAGAATAGTATACGTCACCATTGAGACCTTCATCAGCATCAGAAGTGAACACTCTAAATACTTGAGTACCTACAGGAGAAGCTTCAGAGATCTGAACCCGGTACGGGCTCCTCAAGAACTTGGGAGCGTTATCATTCTCATCGGACACGTAAACTTTGACCTTTACTTTATCCTTTAGCCTCGGCGACCCCGTGTCGGATACAGTGGCCTCCAGCACGATGAAGCTCTGGCCGGTATTTCTGACTAGTTCTTCTCTGTCGTAGACGTGGAGAGTCTTGATGAACCCGTTTTTGGGATCTATGGCGAAGTCCTTTTGAGAGCCAGGAAGAGAAAACGTCAGCTCAGCGTTCCGGCCGATGTCTGCATCCGACGCTGTCAGTTTACCGACGAAAGAGTCGGGAGGTTCGTTCTCCCTGACGTGGAAACTGAAGGTGCCATTGGTGAAACGAGGGCTGTTGTCATTCTCGTCGATTATATGAATGACCACTGGTACAACTGAGTTCCTGGGGGGATGCCCCTCATCTGTCGCCCTCACCGACAGTGAATAGTAGTCTCTATCTTCCCTGTCTAGAGGACTGCGCACGTACATGAACCCGTCTGGGAATATACCAAACTTTCCTTCGGTGTTGCCCTCCATTATTTGGTACCGGATGCGCGCGTTGTTACCGAGGTCAGAGTCTGAGGCGGACAGTGCGAAGAACCTGTCGTTGACGGGAGCAGACTCTAAGAGAGAGGTTTCGTACGAGGTGTGGTCAAACACGGGCGTGTGGTCGTTGACGTCTTCCACGGTGACCACCACGGTGTGTTTGGATGACAAGGGATTGTCCCCGCCATCCGTCGCGGTCACCTCCACCGTCATGGACGTCCCCGGCTCTGCCTTGATCGGCCTGGCGAGGTAAATGACGCCCGTAGCCTCAGCCACCCGAAACTGGTCCCCAGGGTTGTTGGACAGACTGTAAGTTACCCTGCTGTTAGCACCGGAGTCCCTGTCCCTAGCCCTGGCGAGGTAGAACTCTCTCCCGACAGCCGCGTTCTCCGGAAGCCTCACCTCGTCTCTGTCCTTGGCGAATTGCGGCGGACAGTCGTTGGTATCCAGGATGATTACATTCACAGTGGTTCTCCCCATCGCACCCCCCGCCCTCGCTACCACCGTCAAGCTGTATGTGGACGTCTGTTCCCTGTCTATCTTACTCGCCGTGGTAATGACACCTGTTCCTTCGTCCACCTGAAAGCTCTTGCCGGGGTCCCCGAACACCAGATAGTATAACGCCGAGTCCCCACGGGTAGCTCGGACCCTCCCAACCTCCCGACCAATGTGAGGTTCCTGACCGTCAGGGTCCTCCAAGATCTGGAACTCGTAGCCGGTGCGAGAGTCGAACTCTAGTTCTTCGACGTGAGACTCCTTTATTACCTCGATCTCCGCGTCTTCCAGCGCCTTTCTGCCATCCTTGTCTTGCGCGGATACCATCAGCCTATAGATAGACCTAGAAGAGTCTCGAAGAGGACGCTTCAAGGTCACGGTTCCGGTGTTCCGGTCGACCTGGAACATATTCTCGTCCCCGGACTCTATCTTGTAGGTCACTACGGCGTTCACACCTTCGTCTCGATCAATAGCAGTCACCGTCAGGATCGAGGTGCCTGAGGGTGAGTCTTCAGACACGGGGGTGAAGTACAACCTCGGGTAAAACTCAGGGTTGTTGTCGTTGATGTCCAAGACTGTGAGGAAAACAGTGGCTGTGGAGGATTGTGGAGGCACTCCTTGATCTTTAGCGATGACACGAACCTCATACCTCGGTGTGACCTCTCTGTCTAACCGTGACCTTGTCGTCAACTGACCCGTCAAAGGGTCGAGAGCAAACACGCCTGGATTCTGGAGACTATAAGTGACACTGCCGTTCGTCCCTTGATCGTGATCCGACGCCGTCAGCATGGCCACCAGTGTGTCCGGAGGGGCGCTCTCGGATAGGCTCACATTGATCTTTTCCTGTGAAAACTCGGGCCGTTCGTCGTTCTCGTCCAGGATGGTGACCTTGAGGGTCGTGTGGGCCCACTTGGGGTTGGGACCACCGTCCCTCGCGGATATCTTGAGTTCCGCCGAGTCTTGTATCTCTCTGTCGAGGACCGCCCGCGTCGTTACTAGTCCTGTGTCCTGGTCCATCTCGAACCAGCCGAGCTCGTTGCCCGACATCAGGGCGTAGTACACCCTCGCGTTGACTCCGGAGTCTTCGTCACTGGCGGAGATACCGACCACGTAGGTCCCCGGAGGCGCCAACTCGCTCAACACCGCTTGGTACTCGCTCTTCTCAAACACCGGTTCGTGGTCGTTCACGTCATTCACTCGTATCACCAGGAAGGCCGTCGCCGTCCTAGGCGGGGATCCCTTGTCTGTCGCCACGACGGTGAGGTTGTACTTGCCGACGCGCTCCCTGTCCAGCACCCCTGCCACTCTGAACTATGTCGAAACTCGGCGTCCGTTCCAATCTGAAGTGTCCTAGCTCGTTGCCTGAACGTATCTCAACCGTCGTGTCCCCGTTCGGACCCTCGTCCAGGTCGACCACGGAGACTGCCGCAACCACGGAGCCGTTTGCCGCATTCTCGTCCACAGTGGCGAACCCAGCAGTCGAGGGGAAGTACCTGAACCTTATATGGGGTCATGGTCGTTGGCGTCAACCAGGTTCACGGTCACGTACGTCCTTCCGTCCTGCCGGGAGATCCATGGTCTCGAGCGTACACGGTGAATACGCAGCTCTTGGGGCAGCGTCGCGGCGCCGGTTGCGGACAGTTCTGCTGAGGGCAATCCAATATTTCGGCTGTTGATATGACCCCCGTCTCCACGTCCACCACGAACCTGCCTTCGTCGTCTGCAAGGTAGTACGTGACCCTGGCATTATCCGCAGTGTCGCTGTCTGTCGCCGTCACCTGGAGGAAAGGAGTCCCGGGGGGGACGCTCTCGTTCAACGACACCGTGTAGTCGCTGTGGTCGAATATGGGAGGGTTGTCGTTGACGTCCAGGACAGTCACGTTCACCCTCATGTACCCGTGTCTGGGAGGCTCTCCGCCGTCAGTGGCTGAAACGTTGAGGGCGAATTCAGCCCGAGATTCCCTGTCGAGCTTTCCCGTCGTCTCCAGGTGCACGTAGGTGACCTCCCCGCTGGGGTTTGCCGTCACGGCCAGTCGGAATTTGCCTTCCGAGTTCCCCCCAACGATCTTGTATCCATCCGACACCCCGTTCTTTCCGGCGTCACGGTCCGTCGCGGCGTCTAGGAGGAGCCTGGTGCCCGGCGCGGCGCTCTCGGAGAATGTGACGGCTATACTTGGTTCAGGGAACTCAGGTGAGTTGTCATTGATATCCAGGACGACGATCCTCACCTCTATGGGGTAGGTAGGTTGACTGGAGAGGACCACTAGGTCGTAGCGGTCGTTCTTCAAAGACTCTCGGTCCAGGACCGCGCTGGTGACTATCACCCCCGTGACGGGGTCCAGCTCGAACTCTCCAGGGGGCTCGTTGAAACGGTATGTGAACCCCGGCTTGACGGGGATCTTACCGACACGGATGCCCCGGGGTTGACCCTCAGCTACGTCAAACTGAACCCGGGTGTCGACGGCGCGGGATTGCATCTGTTCCATCAGAGGTTCGTCATGGTGAGGGGGCGTCATCGGGGACCTCTTTCTTCCCGGTCCGGGCCCGGGGCCTTGACCGGAGACTAGGAGGCCCTGGGCCGCTAAGAGTAAACAGAGAAGCGCGGGTCCCGGCATTGTTGGCCGGAAAGACACTTTCATCCCCTGGTCAGAACATCGTCCCTATAAATCACTCATCTCGGTGGGAACCGACACTCGAGTTTTACAGATTCACACAAACTAAAACACTACAACAAATGTTTCAAACGGCGATAACATTTCTCACAAAATACTTCCTTTCCTAACGAGTGAGGACTGAAACACATTATTTGTCTTTCTATTTATTTAAAATGATTTTAGAGAATAATAAAACACAAGGACACATATTAAATAGTTAAACTTATATATAGTATGATTTAAAAAAAATAACTTCTGAAGTTATAAACGAAAAAGTATGTTAGTTATATTTAAGCTATTTTATTTCAGAAGTAATAAAAAATGTGTCACAAAATATGTAAATAGGCCCTAATTGTTGAGCCAGCCATCATTTACTAGATTCATAAACTCTTTAATAATTAAAAGTCCCAGTTATAGATCACAATATTTTAAGACGACTAAATATAAAAAAAAATTCGCTGGCACTTTCTTTGTATCTTCCCAACTATACAATAGATTTCAGGTATTTAAAAAAGTGGGCATTGTGTAAATAAACAAACATTTTTATATTTTAAAAAGCTGGCTGGCACTTTGGTTCGGCAGAACTAGGCCTATATTTTAGATATTTGAAAAATTGGCAC
Source organism: Timema podura (assembly GCA_033556935.1). NCBI lineage: Eukaryota > Metazoa > Arthropoda > Insecta > Phasmatodea > Timematidae > Timema > Timema podura. The sequence continues at coordinate 57,217,522 of JAVRXN010000012.1, read as the reverse complement.
TTTGTTTCTTCATATCTAAGATATATTAGTTGTGTTTTTTAAAAAATATTAGCATTGTGTATCTTCGTAACTAGACATACATTTCAGGCAAACGTTTCAATCTTTAGAAAATCACTTCCACTCAAAACTGTTGCTAGGTTTGTTTACAACTAAAAACACTGCTCTCTGAATCTTATCCGAAAGAACGCCCGTTCAAGTCGAACCGCATATAATCCAAAACGAACACTACACTGTGCTTATTCTTTTAATTCCGGATACGCGAAATAAACTCCCGAACACAAGAAGAAATGAATGAAAGAAAAAAACAAAACTTATTCCCAAAGACTTTACTTTTCCGCTCGCGTCTCGCGCCCGTCTTTGAGGAGACTGAAACTGGTCGAAGGAATTTCTTGTGTCTCCAGGGTTCAGTCTTCCAAGATTGCTCACCAGGGGCGCTGGAGAAACTAACAGATGAGTGTGGTACCAGCACAGGTATTCAACATGGCGGCCTGCTAGCTTTTTTAGCCTGCAGCGGCAAGAAAACAAAACACCATCTCACTGTTTCAGATACACACACACACACCAAGTACATAGAGAAAAATGCTCATGGAAAAACAAAAATAATGTTCTAAACGAAAATTCCTTCGAAACTTGAAAACCTGTTTGATTCATAAACTGGAAAAATATGTGCGTGATATTTATCAAGTAAAAGAAAAATTCGTAATCATCTGAGTTAATCAGATAGGTAAATAATATATCGCGGATAAATGTATTTAGAAAAATACCAATCTGTTATTCTTGTATTCATAGTCTATTGCTAAGTACTCGAACAGCTGTTCATTACGTCTAGGAAAGCATGCTTCCCTGATACTTGCAACAATGCACAAATTATAAGAAAATGTCACCAATGTTTTGTGCCTCATTTCTTGATAACATAAGTTATACAACACAAAATAACACTATAGTTGCAACTGTGTTGTTTGTATTTACATTCAATATATTATATGTTACACTTTTCAATATTTCGTAATCAAAGTCGTCCCATTCTTATTAAAAGGTACACCCGCGAATCGCGTAAAACATTTCGCGAACAAAACTGGCGATGTTAAAACTCACTTCACAAATGTCATGAGTCCATACATTGGTTCAGGATATATCGTGGTGCGAAATATTTCGTTTCTATCCAAAAGAGAGGGAAGAAACGGACAGGCTGAATAATAATTTACCCGTCAAACTAAACGCGGCCAAACTTCCACCGTGACAGCAAATACACACTGTTGTCATATTCGAGTTTTATTTTAAAAATCCCGGGCGCACGCGCATTACATCCTCCCCCTCCCGTCCGTGTTTTACTCGTTGTTCTCGTACATAATATAGGAAATTGCACTCCTCGATAAAACTCGCGGACACATGAAACCACTGACCGGACGAAAAGTGGACATTCTTTCTCTTTCTTTGCCTTCGTCTGTTTTCATCTCCACGCATGAAAACGATTTCAAAACAGAACTAAGACAAGACGGAAAAAAGATTTTCTCTTATCGTCTGCTCTCTCTCGTAAGGCGGGGCCTGTTTCTTCCTTGAAAAAAAAAAATCTTTCTCTGGTTCACCCCCCCCTCCAAAGCCAATCATACTTTCAGCGGTCAGGTACCATGCGACGTTGCCTAGTCTCGCATTCCACAATGATCCATTTCATCACGTTTTCAGCACGGAAACTTTTTTCTTTTTCATGTATAGGAAGAACGTCAGATGGAGAGGGGTGAGTTGAGTGTTGAGCAAGAATTTGCGACATCCAACATCTATTTCACGAACTCCATTTGATGTTACTGACAACATAATGTAGTATATTTTTCATCCAATATATTTTAAAATATTAACACTTAAAAAACACCACCGCCTTATCTAAGTTTTTTTTTGTGTGCATAAATTAGTACGTTCTTTTTTTTTAAACTAAAATATAGAACAAAATTTAAAATGTCACATTAAACTAGATAAATTCTTCCAGAAAAAATATAAATTTAATGAAACAATATCTATATAATTTCATTCATGTCTAGATGACATACATTTTACGTATACCACATATTTTGTTCGTATAAAAAAGTAGACAAATCCTTATTTTGGTTGTAGACTTGACAACGTGGTATGGATGGAATGATGTTTCCTTCTCTCTTTCTCTTGTGTGTGAGAGTGTGTTTGTGCAGCATCTTTTGTATTCCTTATTCTCAACAGTTTCCTACTCCTCTTTTTTTATTTTGTTTTCTCATACTTCTTCAGATGACATGGAAAGTTATTCCCCACCGGTGCTGACTGATTTTTGTAACTCTTGTTATCGCAGGATAACCTGCTTCTTGGGCTGCTCTGATCAAAATGACGATGTAGATGCCTTCTAATACCAGCATCATTCCAATTCCAAAACGTCGATCAAACCTATTAAAAAAACATACTCATAAAGCTGTCATACAAGATCATTGACCCAACTCTAACACAATAAATACAACAGATGCGAATAGCTTCGAGATTATAATGACCATGAATTTTAATTTATTTTGATTTCCTGTAGTATATGGGACTCGTGTCTTTACCTGTCGTCAAAGTTTCTTGATATCCGAACAAAAAAAAACTAATTTTTATTTCTGAAAGGCAACTTAAGTGAGATCTATGGTTGAGTTCTTAAACTTATAGTCCTGGTCTCGGCGGCTCAGTAGAGCTTTAAATCATTATTATAATAGTCAAAATTTAAATCAGGGTTTTAATAGACGTGTGAGAAAGTGTCAAATTATTAAACCTCTAATATCCAGGTAGCCTAGTAAATAATATATTCTTAAAAATAACAAGAACCAAACCTCAGTTTATTTGATTTTATAGGAAGAAGTCAAATTAAAATTAAGAATAATAGAAAAGGAACAAAAAATCTTTCTAAACGATGGGCAGCTTACACAAAAATGTTTGTCTACAATATAAGAACAGAAAATAGCATTTCGCTATTTTTCACATATTAGTTAATTTTGGGAGGGATAGATAATAACCCACACCTCTTTTTATTAATAAGGGAAAGACTTGTTCAATTTATTAAGTTATTCACGTTTCAATAAAAATAAAAATTCTATCTATCCATTTTGAATGTAAATTTTCTCATCATCCTATAAGTTTACAAGATTAGGTAAATTATTTAGATATATTAATCTAAGAGATCAGTGATATTTGATTTTAAAACAAACGTATTAATATAATTTACATTGGCTAGTCAAATAATTTTTTTTCTAGATAAATCGATGAATGTGACAGTGCAGAATAAATTTAGATATTGTAAATATTGGTAATTTTATTTTATGGTGGTTAGCCTGGCTATTAATGAGGTTGCCATAGCAACGTATTGGTACCTAACTTGATTAAATTTATGCTACAAACAAACTGATTCAAAAGAATAAAATGGAAGCAGAATTTGATAACTTTCTTGTAAAAGTAGAAGAAATAGGTAAGAATCAATGATATACTAATAAAATATATATTTTAATCTTTTCAAGCGATGTTGTACAAATCATCATCATTATCATCAAATGTTTCCAGCCTGTGGCCTGGTCAGTTTAGTAAAATGACTTCTTCTCCTCTCATATGAACACTTTTTTTTTTTGCTCCTCCCATCTCTTTCTTGGCCTTCCTTGCGGGTTTTTTTTCCCCCTACATCATTTCCAACATTTTCTTAGGCGTCCACCACTTTTCCATCCTCATTACATGCCCAGACCATCTCAGTCTTGCTTCCTCTACTATCTCATGTACTCCAACATCCTCATTACATGTCCATACCATCTCAGTCTTGCTTCCTCTACTATCTCATGTACTCCAACATCCTCATTACATGCCCATACCATCTCAGTCTTGCTTCCTCTACTATCTCATGTACTCCAACATCCTCATTACATGACCATACCATCTCAGTCTTACTTCCTCTACTATCTCATGTACTCCAACATCCTCATTACATGTCCATACCATCTCAGTCTTGCTTCCTCTACTATCTCATGTACTCCAACATCCTCATTACATGACCATACCATCTCAGTCTTACTTCCTCTACTATCTCATGTACTCCAACATCCTCATTACATCTCCATACCATCTCAGTCTTGCTTCCTCTACTATCTCATGTACTCCAACATCCTCATTACATGTCCATACCATCTCAGTCTTGCTCCCTCTACTACCTCATGTACTCCAACATCCTCATTACATGCCCATACCATCTCAGTCTTGCTTCCTCTACTATCTCATGTACTCCAACATCCTCATTACATGACCATACCATCTCAGTCTTACTTCCTCTACTATCTCATGTACTCCAACATCCTCATTACATGACCATACCATCTCAGTCTTGCTTCCTCTACTATCTCATGTACTCCCTGTACCCCCACTCTTATACAAATAAAACTATATATAATTAGCTAACTAAATAAATATATAAATATAATAGTAAAATAAAATAAGAATAAACCTTTTCAAGTGTTGTGCAAATAAATATCTTTTTCTCTCTCTCTCTCTCTCTATATATATATATATCTATATATATATATATAATATGTTTATTTTACATTTTTTTATTTTAGGTACTTGATTTGCTGCATTAATATTATGTTTTTCCATAGTATTATTAATTTATTACATTATAAAGGCTTACATCATGTTTGCCAAATATATTATCGCATATACACACACCAAACTCTTTTTAATATATGGACCTAATAATGCATTTTTTCCACAGGTTCCATCATTCAAGGTTTGGCTTCCAAAGATCGCAAGGAAGTCGAAAAGGCCAGCCGCAAAGCTGACATTTATTTGAACACTGCAGATGAGAGTAAAATAACTATTACCGATGAAGGAGTAGTGAAAGCAAACCGGACCATAATTAACAAGAAAGCTTGTACTAATGCCAAGGATGTAGCAACGCAACAAGAAACAATGTCACCAGGTGAAAAATACACGATTTAAAAAAACGCAATCCATGGGCAATACCTATGTATTAGCTAGTAAATTCCAAAAATTGTTTAGGCCTAATATTTTAGCAATTAATTATGGTTTGCACATTACGTGTAGGTACATGACAAAATATGTTATTGAACACATTTGTTAACATCTCATTTGATTTGCTACTTTTTTTTTAGCACTGCGTTTTTCTACTTGTTCAGGTTAACCGCCTATGTAAGCTAATAATTAGTCTGATGTGTCAGGGAAAAGGAAGGTTGAGTTTAGAGGAAGTGTACCTGCATTTACATGGAAAGATAAAGTGGAAAACCATTTAGGAAAAACCACCCTCAGTACACCCCATCAAGATTCAAACTCCGATCCTCCCCATCATCGATATTCCAGTTCATTGCGAGAGTAACCACCGAAGCGGGTATTTTCTGGCTACTGTATTCTGAATATTGACCTGTAGCTCTTCCAGTGCATGAGGATGATTTGAATAGTCTTCTTTAAAAATCCATATTAAAATAAATTGAAGGTCGGCTAAGGTCTGGGTGATCGCAATCCCTAAGAAATCAACTGTCCATGAAACAGTCTCTGTGTGACAAAAGAAGGTGCAGGGAGTGTTTGCGGTCGGTTTGTCTTGCTGAAACTATGGTTTCCCTAATTCATCTTATAAAGTTTCCGCAAATTTTGACACATGTTGTAGCATATTTATTTATTGTCTTTATTTTGCAACATTCTTAATAACGCAGTGAAGATTATCTTTTAACTTCCTTTATTTTTTTCTTTAGGAAAAGGTTAATTTGCTGAAATTCTTCATATTTTATTTGATTGTTATGTTTTGGCTACTGTACTACAAAGAATTTAGAGTAAGCCTATATTATATATATATATATATATATATATATTGATGGCTTTCACCGAAACAAGAATGATGAAACCCACTTCGGTGGCTGCATGGTCTAACGCGCTACTCTCGTCTTGCACTAGACTGCCGAAGACAGGGTTCAATCCTGGTCAGGTGCACTGAGGGTGGTTTTTCCCTAAATTATTTTCCACTCTCCCTCCACACAAATGCTGGTGCATTTCCTCTAAATTAAGCCTTCATAATCCCTAACCCATTGGTGTAATTAGTACATAGGGGTGTAACTCGAACTGGTAGTAAGATGCGGCACTAAAAAAATAACAAAAAGCATTAGTATACATACATACATATATATATATATATACACACACACACACGACGAAAAAAATTATATGTATGATGGAAAAAAATCACCCATATATATATATATATATATTCCATCATGCTTGTTTCTGTGAAAGTTATCGGTAGTCCATGAAAAGGAATTTTCAACTTTATATACACATACAAATGAAATATTGTAATGTCATGCGTGATAATTTGTAAATGGGTTAATGTTCACTTTAATTAAGTGCTTGATTTACTAAAGTTTTGAAACCTTAATTCAGGCTATGTGCATAATTACACTATTGGAGTCGAGGTGAGGAAGGTACCCACATTTGTGAGGAAGAAGAGGGGGAAACATTTATGGTAAAACCACCCTTGGTACACCCGAACGTGAGTCAAACCCTGATACCCATCATTGGCGATCCAGACAGTGTGAAGTGTGAGATCGTACGTCCATGGAGGACGCAAGATAACTTGAACACATCACCGCCGCAACTTTTTAAAATTGTTTATATTCATGCATTCAATTGGAAACTTTTTTTTAAAATTAATAAAACCAGTATTTGTATTTAGATGTCAAAGTTATTCACTCTCTTCACCGTGAATGACCCCCTTTTTTTTTGTAAGCCTGTCTCGGTAGAGTAACTTGGTCATTTAACCTCGTTACAGATGCCTTCATGAGTTACGTGGAGAAAGACATTCAACAGAGGACAGAAGACAAAAGACAACGGAAGCAAATTTCTGACAACTACAAGATTCAAGGCAATGAGGCATTTAGAAAGCAAGATTATGAAAAAGCTTTAGAACGTTATAATAAGGTAAAAATAAATAAAAATTAAATCACTTTATAATTTTATATCATTATATATATATATATATATATATATATATATATATATATATTCATTATATATATCATTATATATATATATATCATTATATATATCATTATATATATATCATTATATATATATATATATATATATATCATTATATATATATATATATCATATATATATATATATATACAGGGTGTTACCAGGTTAAATGGCTAAACTTTGGGAAGTGGTAGTGGATCAAAAAACTAACTCAAAATTTCTTTTGGAGATTTGATCGTATTTGCTTTCTTTTCGCGCAGACAGCAAAAACCTAAGCAAAAACAAAATAGGTAGATATTAAATAAAATGTTTTATTTATTTATTTTGTTCAAATTGCTGGCCTCTGGCCCAGAGACAAGTATTGTACCTATCAATCACTGAACAAATGGCTGGCCAACATTGCGCCACTGTTGTTTCTTCGCAAGATTGCGTTATCCTTTGTCATAATCATTGAAGGTCATTAATAGGCACTTCATACACCCTTTGTTTGAAAGCTACTCATACAAAAAAAAAATCCATTGGCATTAAATCAGGTGAACACAGAGGTCAAGCTACAGGTCCAACACGGTCGTTCCCTCTTCCAGGAAAATTAATATTAAGCCATTGCCAAAGACCTCTACAGAAATGCGTATTATGATTGAGTTTTTTTGCTGTTTGCATGAAAAGGAAGTTAAAGTATGAATAATGTATGATTTTAAAGGAAATGTACCCACATTTGCTTGGAGAGAGAATAAGAAACTATTTAGTAAAAATCACCCTAGAACAACTGGCGAGGATTCTTCCCGTCGCCGACAATCCAGGTTGACACAAGGGTGACACATTAGACCATCCAAACACTGGTGCAGCTGTCTATGCTATTGATTGTACATAATATAGCAAATAATCTTGTGACTGGACGTGCTAAATGAACTCTCTCTCTCTCTCTCTTAGGCCATTGAGGAAATAAAAGATAGCTGTGTGCTGTACACGAACCGAGCGCTGACATGCCTCAAACTAGGCCTCAACTTGCGCGCAATAGAGGATTGTACTTGGGCACACAAGCTCAACGAGGACAACTTGAAGGCATGGCTGTACGAGGCCCAGGCCTACCACAACCTAGGACAGCTAGATGATGCGGAAAGAAGCGTGGAGGAAGCCATTGCCAGACACCCTGGTCAAAAGGACTTCATTCAGGGTAACATTTCAGTGGAGGAAGCTATTGTCAGACATCCTGGTCAAAAGGACTTCATTCAGGGAAACATTTCAGTGGAGGAAGCTAGTGTCAGACATCCTGGTCAAAAGGACTTCATTCAGGGTAACATTTCAGTGGAGGAAGCTAGTGTCAGACACCCTGGTCAAAAGGACTTCATTCAGGGTAACATTTCAGTGGAGGAAGCTAGTGTCAGACACCCTGGTCAAAAGGACTTCATTCAGGGTAACATTTCAGTGGAGGAAGCTAGTGTCAGACACCCTGGTCAAAAGGACTTCATTCAGGGTAACATTTCAGTGGAGGAAGCTAGTGTCAGACACCCCGGTCAAAAGGACTTCATTCAGGGTAACATTTCAGTGGAGGAAGCTAGTGTCAGACACCCCGGTCAAAAGGACTTCATTCAGGGTAACATTTCAGTGGAGGAGGATTAAAGATGTGGCAAGGAAAATCTATAGCTCCTATGTACTGATTACACTCATGTGAAAGAAATGAGTAAGGTTAAATTTAGAAGAAGTGAACCTGCATTAGCATGAAGGGAAAGTGGAGGGGAAAAAATTATTAGTATACCGGACTAGGATGCAAACCCCGATCTACCCGTCATTGGCAGTCCATTCCATTGTGAGATTGACGCCTTAGATCATGTGGCCACTGGAGTGAGTGGATTAGAATTAAAAACTATAGTAAAGTCTTATAACTTTTTTAAATTCATGCATTCTGTTTAGTTATTATAATTGCTAACCTATTAATTATTTATTTTTCAGATTACATCAGTGAATGGGAGTCACATTGAATTACAATGAACTTGACGTTTGGACAGAGAAGATTTTTTTACTAGATCTAATGTAAATAGCCTTAGGAACGCATGCTTCAGCAAATGAAGAGAAATAAAAAGTATACAAGTTATATAGTTTCATAATGAAAGATTTGCTCGGACAAAAGCATTTCATTCTTTCTGTTCGGATGACATTTGAAATCATTTAAGTTAAATTGTTGAGATAATATTTTAGTGAACATAAATACCACACTTCAGGGCGGTGTGCAGGATTTTTGTTTAAGGGGGATGGGGCGGAGAGGTTCAATCAATTTTTTTTATGAATAGGTATAAATAATAATAGGTAACTTAATATTTGGTATAGTTGTGGTGACATATAATATATTATTGAGATGTTTCCTTGAGTAATAAAAAATAATTTAAATATTTGTATTTTATTGGGACGATAAAAAATGTAAGCACAAATAAAATCACACAATCATTTGCAGCACTCAGCCATTCATGATGCATTGATACCAACAGCTTGTACAAGATACACATTAAACTTCAGGGAAGAAATTATTAAGTAGAAATCTTACAAATATCGCTTCTCGCTGGATTTATTTACTACTGGAACCGTTTTTGTTCTCGTTTCATTATATTGATATTGTTTAATCTAGTGTATAATTATTTTCCAATGGGAAGGGTTTGAACCTCCCCCCGCGACGACCCTGCCACACTTCCTTGCTTCTTTAAACTTTAAAACATATTCAAGCGAGCAAGAGCAATCCCAGTTGGCATAATTAGTTCCACGTCTGCACCTGAATATAATCTGCTTTAATTAAAAGTTGAAATCTCCAAGTATAAAATATGCGCACATGGAGATAAGTTGGTCAAAAATGTCTCATCAATATTAGTGAAAGTTGATTTTTTTTCAATTTGTAAAAGGTTTAACTTTTTCTCTAAGTATGGATGAAATCACACATTCTGCACAAATTATATATGAATTTTGTACCAATAGCATGAATAAAAATAATAAATGAACACTTAATTCAAGTCACTTAAAACAAATGTTCATCCATAATTAAATTATTATTCTCACTGGTTTATTTGTTAGAAAGAGTTTATTTATATGACAATAACAATGATACAGCATGAGCCTACAGTAGCCCCATGACTTCTTTGGTGCTGAATGACAGCTCACAGCTGAGAGCTGACGGCTTTGAAAAGCTACCAGACCAAATTATGTATCCCTATGCCGAACCATATGATCTGCAAAAACATGTGTTTAACAGCTGTCACTTATGACAAGTCAAAATTTAAGTATATAGCTAACTGTTGACTGTCAGAAGTCAGCTGTGAGCTGTCAGTCAGCACCGAAGAAGCCATGGGGCTACTGTAAATACTGTAGAGTAGGGGTCTCCAAACTTACTGAACGGGAGGGTCACACTAAAATATTTCAAGTGTTAGGTGAGCCCGATCGAAAAAGATGCATACATTATTATATATATGTGCATCGTATATATAGGTCTGGAACGGCGTCAAAACTCAGCCTTGTGAAGGAGGGCAAATTAGAAACTACTTGAATAAATAGGTAGCGGCTGCAGTCTAGAAAACTGAGATTAATGGCAGTAGGGTTGCTGTGCTGACCATGTGACACCCTCTATCCCCAAATGTTGGCAATATCTTCTGTAGAGCTCGCTCGCGGGTTGACTCAATGGGTTATTATTATGTGTTATACATATACACAGCTTCAAACCTTAGCTAGACAAGACTAGATGCAAGCGTGTAGCCAATATAAGCTTCAAACCTTAGTTATACAAGACTAGATGCAAGCTGTGTAGCCAACATAACTACTCTCTCCCTCTCCAAATAGGAACGTTACTCAGCTCTACAGACCTTAAAACGCTAGTAGAAAGTGCTGAGGGATTGCGCACTGCTGTGAGGTTGTTTACAATCCGTTGCATTTGATGGTATGTATGGAGGTATTTTGTGTCCTACATAGAGGCGCACCGCTGTGAGGTTGTTTACAATCCGTTGCATTTGATGGTATGTATGGAGGTATTTTGTGTCCTACATAGAGGCGCACCGCTGTGAGGTTGTTTACAATCCGTTGCATTTGATGGTATGTATGGAGGTATTTTGTGTCCTACATAGAGGCGCACTGCTGTGAGGTTGTTTACAATCTGGTTGCATTTGATGGTATGTATGGAGGTATTTTGTGTCCTACATAGAGGCGCACCGCTGTGAGGTTGTTTACAATCCGTTGCATTTCATGGTATGTATGGAGGTATTTTGTGTCCTACATAGAGGCGCACCGCTGTGAGGTTGTTTACAATCCGTTGCATTTGATGGTATGTATGGAGGTATTTTGTGTCCTACATAGAGGCGCACCGCTGTGAGGTTGTTTACAATCCGTTGCATTTGATGGTATGTATGGAGGTATTTTGTGTCCTACATAGAGGCGCACCGCTGTGAGGTTGTTTACAATCCGTTGCATTTGATGGTATGTATGGAGGTATTTTGTGTCCTACATAGAGGCGCACCGCTGTGAGGTTGTTTACAATCCGTTGCATTTGATGGTATGTATGGAGGTATTTTGTGTCCTACATAGAGGCGCACTGCTGTGAGGTTGTTTACAATCTGTTGCATTTGATGGTATGTATGGAGGTATTTTGTGTCCTACATAGAGGCGCACCGCTGTGAGGTTGTTTACAATCCGTTGCATTTGATGGTATGTATGGAGGTATTTTGTGTCCTACATAGAGGCGCACTGCTGTGAGGTTGTTTACAATCCGTTGCATTTGATGGTATGTATGGAGGTATTTTGTGTCCTACATAGAGGCGCACCGCTGTGAGGTTGTTTACAATCCGTTGCATTTGATGGTATGTATGGAGGTATTTTGTGTCTTACATAGAGGCGCACTGCTGTGAGGTTGTTTACAATCCGTTGCATTTGATGGTATGTATGGAGGTATTTTGTGTCCTACATAGAGGCGCACTGCTGTGAGGTTGTCTACAATCCGGTTGCATTTGATGGTATGTATGGAGGTATTTTGTGTCCTACATAGAGGAGCACCATCATCTGAAATTATGTTTTTATTTTAGTCAAAGTGTCACAGACCTGATACACCCCATGGGCCGTAGTTTGAGGATCCTTGCTGTAGGGGTTAACATAATAGTGGGTGGGCTGCAATGAAAGGAACGCCCCACCACGAATGTATTAGCTGTCCACCACCCGAGTCGAGTTTGATTTGACCCGAGCAAATATTACTATAAAATGTTTAATTATAAGAAAGTGTGGGATTTAATGTTAATTATAAGTTGTCCAAATCATAACCAAAGTTGTAAGCAATATATGTTTTAAATTTAAATTCATTAACTTAATTTTTTTTAGGCCTTTAACTTTTAAATCTAGTAGTTCTCATTCTTGTAAAGTCTTTGTTGGAGTCTTAGCGTTATCTAAATTTATTACTTTTACCTTTCACTTTTGAGCATGGTGCTATTTTATTTTATCTGTACCCGGAAGCTGTGAGATGCACGTGTGGCTTCTCAGTGGATAGGGGAGGTTTAGCGCAAACAGCCAACTAATCAGCACATGAGATTTTAGCGTCGTGTGTTTAGATACTATGTGGAAGGCAAGTGTTAGCAGCGGGACACTTGTCGGTTAGCACATGAGCTAATAAGACGTTTACTAAGAGGTATGAATATTTGTTCTTCTCTTGTGGTCTTTAGGGAGTTGAGTTTAAAATTAATAATCATATGAAAAAATCTGAGGTAAATGAATAGCATGTTATTTTAATAATATGATTTGTTAGATTATAATTAAATACTACAAAAAAATTGTGCAGTAAAACACTTTAAATATTCAAACTTTGTGAATATTTTATTATAGGTATATTTTATTAGAGTTTGCTTTGAATTGAAAAAATGGAGTTGGCAACAATCCTAATAATATGTAATATTATTAATAGATGTTATCAAAGTTTATACTTTAACCTTCTCATGATAATTTAGGTGCGAGTGTATACATTTTCTAAGAAATATTAGGTCTTTATTTCTTAAATTTGTTTTCTCTCTTAGAAAGTTGCATCACAGGTTTTACTCCCTCTCCTAACGAGTCCTGATAGCCAAGGACTGAGCAGTAACAATATTATTTTCTTCTTTGTCGAGTGGCAGCAATGTATAGTGTGAACTGTGTTCTTCTTTTCAATGTAAAAGTTATTGTGATTGTTTATGTTATTTATTTGTTCCTATCCCTCTTTTCCTCGTTGCCAGAGTAACTGCTTAGTGCCATTAATTAAATTAATAAATTTATTCTTTCTAATATTGATTATTTTTATCAATATCAAATGATTACCTTTACTTGTGGGCCAAAGTGATATATTAAATAATCTTAGTTTTGTTGAGTGTGTGTAAAATAATGACGTAATGATTCACAAATTGATGAATATTATCTTTGGTATGATTGACAGCCGTTCAGAGGAGTACATTTGAATTATATTTAATATGTTTGAATAATTGTGCCTGGAGTGAGTTTGATTCCCATGTGCATATGATAAAAAATATGTTAATATGATAAAAAAAAAATACTGATTCAGTTAAATTCTGTCAAGCCACATGTCCCAAATGAGAGAAACTATCGCAGAATAGTCTGAAGTCACCAGTGAAGACGGCAGTGGACCGATACCCACCTGTTACTTGCCGATATTCAAACCAGAGCCACACCCTGGCGTTACTAGTGCTAGTCTCGCATTGTCCGAGAGATCGACAACTCTCTAAATCCTGTAGAAGGATCATGCTCTCGGTTGAAGCACACGTCTAGAATCTCGCCCAGAACCACCTCTGCGGTCGTCTCGACTACAGCATCTCCGACGAGGTGTCCAGACACTGTGTTGCCGTCGGGGTCTCCCAGGGTGATGTGGAGATGAGCTCCGTCGCTGCAGATTGTCCCTACCAGTGACGTGATCTCAAAACATGTGTTTAATGAACGCACCTAGAGGAACAAGCGTGACCCAGATGTTAACAGAATACTCAGCAACATTTACACTCTAGAACAGTGATTCCCAAGTGGTCATTTAAAACTTTCCCCCTTAGGGGCGGTTGATAATGTAGAGTCGGTAAGGAGGTGGCATGGTGGCACTGATCTTATACTCCTGCCACTCTGACTTTAAAGCAGACATCAAGAGTCCGATACATCTACACCAAGAACATTAATCGCATTAAGAATGTAATGAACAGTAAAGTATTTACGAAATAGGGTATTCAAGAAACTTGATAAGTATCTATCAAACTTTGAAAAACTGATATCCCTGGGTGAATTCATCAAGTTTTGTTAATTTAATCACATTGAAAAGTTTTAACTGGAACTTAAATAAATGCGTCATTAAATGTTACCGGTTCGAATTTGAGTTATTACCATTTTTCCTTAGTGGGAAGTGTGAACCGTTACTCTGAAAAATGTATTTTATAGTGTAAGTGTAGGGGGTAGGGATGTAGTATCGAAAGAAAAGTATCAATAACATTAAGTATCGGTATCGAAACATATAAACTTTTCTGCTTTGTGATGACAGTGATCATTGATAAATGGGTAGAAGACGGTCGCCACTCGCCCTGTCACCCGGTCAGCACAGGCAGCAGGCTGTTTTGATAAACAAACATTAAATAACAGCTATGAATTATGACGATTAAAGAGATTGAATTCTAGAGATGCTTCTTGCTTGTCATGCAGAAAATTATTTGAGAAATATTGTCATTTGTTTTTCCTCCACAGCCCACCCTAGTTAACATTTAATCCCAGCATGAGTGAAGAGAGAAAAAAAAAGTTGTTTCTTTTGATACTGATCAGATACCAGAGTGTGAGTACCAATATCAATAAAAGTATTGAGTAAAAAATACTAGTATCGAAAGGAAAATATCGTTATTAGTTAAGTACCTATTGTTAATTAATAAATTCATGCCAGGGGCCCCATACTAGGGATGCGGGTGCCCTAAAAGTTTGTGAACCACTGCTCTAAGGACTTATAAGTATGTCTAGACAAATGTGCAATATTTCACTAGAAAACACATCTCATACCAACACACTATCATTTCATTATTTCCACTGCGTTTTAATACCCGTACAGGTTATCCGCATGGATTTAAATTGCTTTACAATTGATCAGAAACCTTGATAAACTATAAAATGAAACTTTATTGGAAAATTAAGTTGGAAGACACTCGTTTTTATTATATATATATATAAAAAAAGAATCTAAATAGAAGTAAACCTTATTGACTTTATCAGTATCTGAAGCGAAGCGAATTGTAACTTTCTGTAAACTTCCACAGCACGTGAGAATAAAGCAAGCTTTTAGATTATTTGTTTGAACGAACTCCATTAGAGAGGACTTGAGTTCCATTCCAGGAAGTAGCCGAATGGGATAAACTCTCAAGTTGCTCATTACAGCAGTCTACCAAAGTAGTAATTACATTTATTTGACAGTTTAATATTATGGTCAAATTTAAAAAGATTTGAGCCACTTAGATCTTTAAATACGATTATTTTAATTTTTACCTACCACCGTACAGGGTTGCCAAAGCTAGTTAGCGATGTTGACCTTATGTCGTTCTAGCTCACCACTCTCCGCAGGGATGAGTGTTCACGGCTCTTCTGTCGTTCTTGTTTATTCGTTCATATTTAGCTGAGAGAATCGGTCATTGATTGTGATGTGAGGAACTACACTCTATATCCAGGAACAAGTTGAGCATCAGAGGTGTTATCTCAAAGACTTGTTATATGTAGCTGTGTATTGTAATTCCTTATGTCTGCAACATGTATTTGACAGAATAGAACTCGCCTTGTACCGAGTTAGACTGTTATGTATTTTGACAATTCTCGCTGTAATATCACATGGTGGCAGTGGTCGGATATTGTGCTGTATTTAAGTATAACTAAGGTGAAGTGAAGAGTTCCAACATATATAAAAAAAATAATTCCATTATGTCGGCACCTGTGTATCAAATACCGGCTCCAGAACCTTTCGATTTCAAATCAACATTGGAATGGAAATCATGGAAAGATCGTTTTATGCGTTTCAGACATGCTACAGGTATGATAAAGGAGGAAGAAGAAGATCAGATAAATTATTCGATTTATCTATCGTTCAACGCTATCATCACATTGATCTCTATAATATAACTGATGAACACATTTGTGCTGAAATTTTCGAGCTGCGTCTGCAACCATTGTGTAAAAGAAGAAACTTTCGGTATCTCTTTTCTAACATAAAGAAGTGGCATTTTGACATCGTTCATTAATTTGATAGATATGGATACATCATGTGTGATTAGTAAGAAATTAGTTAGTAAAGCTTGAAGAGATCAAGTTCGAAATGTATTTTTCTTGATAAGTTATGTGCCTATTACTATGATTTTTGATGAAGCTCGCTGTAAGGCTTATTTCGTACAAACATATCTAAGTTAGTTTGGTTAGATAAGACCTTCAGAAGAATTTTATTTTGTCAAATACTTTTGTTAAAACATAAAATATCTCAGTTTCAACATATAATATATTCATAATGAACATGATAGAGGAATAACTATTAAATAAATCACTTGAAATATCGAATTAACGATGAACGGTCAAAATGTGTGTTGGTTAAGATAGTGCCAACTTTTCCTGATAAAGTGTGTGTTGACCCTGCTCTAGGTCCACTGCCTCACAGAAAATTTTGAAGTGGTGAGGTCTGAAACCGGAACGCCTGGATTTGTAGCAAGGAACTGAACCTGAAATGAATTCATTGTCCTTTGTCCAGCAGGACACAACTTTTGATTTAAAATTTGTAAATGTTTACTTCAATATTTATTTCACTAATAAAATATGTAAGTAAAGACAAACCTTATTTTATGTAGAATATTTAAAACAAATTTTTGTTTAAATCAATCATAGCTTTCAACTGCGACTATCTCCCAAATTTTACACTCTTTTATTACTAAAACTAATTTTATAGTCAAAACATTTTCGTGGTTTTGTTAAAAATAACATTTATTTTTTAATTAAGAGTATTTAATAACATTATTTTGGTAGCCCTGTCTTTTCTGCTCAACCTTCAATCTCTGATACATCGTTATTAAAAGTCATTAGCAGGAAATGGTGATTATACTATTAGAATTATTAAATAAATGTTTTTACTTGGTTTCAGCTTATTATTATTATTTGTAGATGTGTTTTATGCTGTTGATTTGCTCAAATACCCATTATATTTTAATATAATACAATTTAGTTTATGATGACCTGTCCGACCTTGAAATTCAAGACCTATCATACAAATTTTTTCCTAAATTATATTTATGTCTTAATTTTCTAGGCGAGCCCAATCAGAGTTGTAGTGACTGGTGCAGCTGGTCAAATCGCTTACTCTCTGATCTATCAAATCGCTAAAGGCGATGTGTTCGGTGCCAACCAACCTATATCACTTCTTTTGTTGGACATCCCACCGATGATGGGGGTGTTGGAAGGAGTTGTCATGGAGATTAACGATTGTGCGTTGCATTTAGTGCAAGAAGTGATCCCTACAGATGACCCTGCTGTCGCATTTAAGGATGTAGACGCAGCTTTCTTAGTCGGCTCAATGCCAAGGAAACAAGGCATGGAGAGGAAGGATCTACTTTCAGCTAATGTCAAGATTTTCAAAGTTCAGGTTGGTTAAAACATACTTGTTGTCAAAGTGTTAAATTACCCCCTCGATAGCTTATCCTACAAGGCAAAATTGTAGAGACTTTTTCTTTGTCATATGATCTTAATTTTATTTTTATAATCGTACATAGTGCGTTTTCTGAACCAACTTAACATTATCAAACACATTTTAGTAAACTAACTTAATTTTAGAACAGCCACAATGTTCAGTCCTTCACCTTTTATTTCATCCCCAAAACCCCTAATTTCATCAATGATAAACTTTTTGTCTCTGATAGAATCAAATCCAGGACTATAACTCAGGCTGGGCTAAGTAATTGGTGTATCACATAATTGTTCAAAACTGCCTCCTTTGATAGAATAGTAACTTAATGTCGATCTTCTCAAATCTGTTAAAAACTTGCCCACTTTTATTCAGGGAGAGGCACTTGATAAAAATGCCAAGAAGAATGTGAAAGTTCTGGTGGTTGGTAACCCTGCCAACACAAATGCCCTGATTTGCTCCAAGTATGCCCCTTCCATTCCGCGGGAGAACTTCACCGCTATGACTCGACTGGACCAGAATCGTGGAAGGGCTCAAATCGCAGCGAGGCTGAAGACCAATGTTGGTAATATCAAAAATGTGATAATCTGGGGCAATCACTCAGCGACGCAAGTCCCAGATGTGCGCAGTGCGACCGTGACAGTTGGAGGATCGACCATTGGGGTCTATGAAGCTTTGAAGGACGACGCTTGGCTGCAAGGAGACTTCATAACCGTGAGTCAGCCATTTGGCTAAACTTGTCCTTTTACAGTTTGTATCCTAACCAAAATTATGACCAGTTTATTGTAATTTAGTGTTCAAGATTGTAATAGTTGTACAAGTGGAATTTTGTAAATTATTGTGATAAAGCTCTCAGAATTTTACAGGGTGTCTATTAGGTCACAAAAGTCACAAAAAAGTTACTAATTGCAAAAAAATTTCAGGAAATAGTCCCTGAAAAGTCACGATTTTTAATATTTTGGCCATAAAGTCAAGAAAATATTTTTGTTTAAATTCCGCGCATCGACAACGCGACATTTGAATGTCAAGTCACCACTAGATGCCGGCGCTAGCGCAATTGCTGATTGTTTTTACCATGGTACAAAGACAAGTTAAGTTCCATCTGTTTAATGTTGCAGCGAGTGCATTTGCCTATATTCATTAATAAGTCGGCCGATTATCGAAGGAATTGGGTCAAAGAGGGCACCAAAAAGTCACTAATTTTTGTTTCTCCACTCAGTATTTCTTGTAAAAGAACTTTAACTGAGGTTGAAAATTTGTAATTCCAACAGACCATTCAGAAGAGAGGCGCGGCAGTGATTGCGGCACGCAAGATGTCCTCCGCAATGTCTGCCGCGAAGGCAGCGGGAGACCACATGCGGGATATCTGGCAGGGCACCCCCCCAGGAGAGTTTGTATCAATGGGTGTGATCTCGACGGGTCCTACGGAGCCCCCAAGGACATTGTCTTCTCTTTCCCAGTCAACATTCAGAACAAAGAGTGGAAAATTGTACAGGTGATGTTTGATACAGTCAATCAAACTTTTCTGAGTAATAGGAGTAGAAATCGTTTAGATAAAACATTCATCACCAACTGTTTCCAGTCTGTGGCTGGGTCACTTTGGTAAAATACCTCCACCCTTATCCTTCCTCCTCTAATTTCTTCCATTCTTCTCCTTTCACTCTAACACTTTTTGCTATCTGCTTCTCCCATCTCTTTCTTGACCTCCCTTGCGGTCTTTTTCCGATATACTACCCATCGCCAACATTTTCTTTGGCATCCTCCCTTTTTTTTCTATCATTACATGCCCAACCCATCTCATGTACTCCCTGTACCCCTGCTCTTTCTCAGATAACTTCATTCCTAATCTTGTTTCCTCTCGTGACAACTAATATCCTCCTCACAAACTTTATTCCCATGGTCTCCACTTTCCTAGTCTCTCTTACATTCACTTTTCCATACATCAGGTACAAATTACGCCCTCTATAACACTTACATTATTATTGTGACATCCAAATTGTTAAAAATTAACTCTAATTTTGCTGGTAGAAAGGATAGGAATTTGTCCAGAATTCTTACTGGCACTGCCTTGTCCGAGAGCGTTGGGACCGCCTCTGTTTGTGCATGTGTCTCAAAGTGTTTTATGTGCATCTTGTCTTCCCATCGCTCCTGAATTCCACAGAGGCTCAACTGGTGCTAACAACCTAACAAATAAAAGTACTGTTAAATATTATTGTAAGAAAAAATAGGCCTGATTAGAACCTGAGCAATGATTTTTAAAAGGACAAACCTAAGTGTTTATTTTTAAATGTTATAGCCCTTATTTTTACATTCGTCACAAAGTGAAGTTTTAAGTAAGGATCAACTGAAGGTTTTTTTTTTTAGGGTTTGACTGTGGACAGCAAACTGCAGCCCCTGCTGGAAGCTACAGGCAAGGAATTACAAGAGGAACGCTCTGAAGCCCTAGAAGTTTGCGAGCATTGACATGAAGGGCCCCCAACCATGCCACGTTGTCGTTATTAGTCGCTGTAATTACTAAGAAATTTGTCCTGTATGTTCCTAACTTTTAAATCCTTGACACCAACATTTCCTCCCCCCCAAAAAAAAACTCACAGGAAGATAATTGATAATAAAAAAAATGGTACAAAACATTTCCAATATTTGGTTTTACATTTGTTCTCTTATTTAGATTTTCATTTTTCTGTAAATTAGATTTTAGTGTACAATATATTAAATGAAACCTAAAAATATATTTTTTTAATAGCACTTGATTTATTTTTGAATGTTTGGTATGACAACATGGTTGGAGGGCACCCCAAGAAGATAGTCTGGTGTTTTGTGAAACTAGTTTAGACCCAGTAATACTCTATAAACATTGACAATAGTGTAAGTTGGACTTGCGTCGGTTTGTCGGAGACGGGTAGCCAGTTAGGCAGTAATATTCAGCACACCACATACAATTAAAGTTGGTAAACTTGTAATTTAACAATTATATAAATATTAGAAGTCCCTTGGCTTTTAATATTTCTACCATTAATATGCATTAACAAAAAAAAAAAAAAATTGATTACCCGATTCTCAATTTTTAGTTTATATTTGGTTAAAAATTATTTCAAATAGTTGGAAGGTACTGAATAAATTTATAAACTAAACTCCTGGTACTGGCTCAGAATAAATACATTGTAAACTAGTTTTTAAAGTAGTTTTCAATTTACTTTCTTTTATTGTAATTGGTTAAAACTGGCCATTTTTAAGGGTGTATAAATCATTCATGGTTTTGTATGTGAAGCATTCATTACCTTTCGCGAAGAGTATTTCTCTATACTGCCTGAATAATAATAAGGTTTAAAAAACAACTATCTGAATTTTTTTTCTTGAATGGAATGATTGAGAACATATCTTACGATAAATGTAATTTTTCAATGGCGCAATCAAACTAAACAACTTATGTAATGTTTCTCTAATAAACTGGAGTTTTGCTCAATTTATAAGGGTTAATATAAATAATAAATATATATTTGGCTATTAATTTGCCAATCATTCTATAGATAATAATAAATATTAGAGATAAAACAATTTTATATTCCTCTGCTAGTGCCATATATTGTGAGCTAAAAGTTATATATTTTTGGAAATTTTGGGCTCATATAAAGAATCTCAATCTTGTACAGGAAGTTGAGAATACAAAACATAAAATGAGGTATACATTAATATATTATACAAAAATACTCATATAAAGTAAAAAATAATGTCTTTAAATAATCATGATAGACTTGTATAAAATAATGCACAAAATAAAAGTAACACTTACAGACATTCACGATTCTGACAGCAAAGAGCGGACAGGAAGTTAATTGATGTTGAAACTTAGGTCTCACAATTCACTACCCTCCACACTTTTATTTGGTTTTAGCGGAGGAATTATTTTTTAAGAGTCAATACTATTTGATATTTCATCTATTTACTGGTATAATGTGAGGTTATGGTAGGTGTGGTAGGGTTTTGGTACGGTGAAAGAAATTTGTCCAGGCAGTTCCTCTAGAACAGTGCTATTCAACCTTGTGTACGCAAACACATATTATGGGGTCTGTAAAATTAAAAATACATGTATATTATTTCATCATTAGTATTATTAGGTATTCTGTCTTACGTCGGGTCCATTCCTTCTGACAGTGAATGCTCCTCTTTCCCTCAACCTTTCCTTCTATAATGTCGTGTAGAAGACAGTTCCTCCTAACGATGTGTCCAATCCAGTTTGCTTTGTACCGAAGAATCACATCCAAAATAGTTCTCTTCGCCAGCACCACATTTCAAATCTCTCCAAGTATTTCTTTTCCATCTTCCTGAGACTCCAAGTTTATGCTCCAGACAGTGCGATACTTCAATGATAAACATGTGCCAGATTTAGGTTTAGCCACAAGAGATCCGGACGTAAGGACATGTGATCCGGGAGCGCCAGTTTTTTCTCTCTGTTACTTTCTCTCCTTTATGCGTTTATTATCTGGGCGGGTGGTTGGATATAGGATTGGCAGTAATGTATTTGTTATTTAAGGGCTTGATTTTCCTTTTTATCATTTATAATTACTTAATGATAAATAAAATAATAGAATATTAGGAAAATGGTAGAGCACAAATAAAAGTAACAACACTGACACATATTTACACAAACTTCAATATTTCGATGCTATTATAGCATCTTCCTCAGGAAGTAGTAGTAATTATTTAATACCTTATTTTGGATGTATATTATAGAATATGTATAACTTGAATATGGACCAACCAACCACTCTGAGGCACAAAGTTGAAACAAATATCTGGAGTAACGTGTAAAGAAAAGGTTGAATACCACTGCTATAAAACATCGCTCACCGTGTTCGACTGGACATCACTGCCTTTAAGGGGGGATTTATTTGTCATTGTTGTATATTGAGTCTTGTTATCAAATATATTTTTACTTTGTGATTGTTATGAGGTTTATAAATGTTACTCATGGTAGTTTTAATTGATATTCTGGTATGTGTTTAAATTGTGAGATTTTGTAACGTTGCTGTTAGTTAAAATATATTTGTTTTATGTTGGTAAAGGTCGGTGCTCCAAACTGTGCTGTCGTATGAAAACTGTGAATTACTCATCATCCATTGTTTATAATTTACACCCCAAGGTTGTCATGGGTTAAAGTTTTCACTATTTTATTGGTCTTAAATCCATACCAAAGTGTAAAACCTTCTTTGAAAACATTAAACTTTAGTAATGGTTACTATTTATCTGTAATTCTGGTATCGACTTAAGAATATTACAGTTGTATAATTTTTCCAAATAAGACAAGTTTTCCATGCCCGACATTTTGTACGATGAACAAATTTGGAAATTAAATTGTATGGATTTTTTAAAATGAATTTTGTAAATAAAAAAAAACCATTTTTGACCAACAACACACTGGTGTTGTTTCCGTTTGACTTTGAAATAGATTTACATTAATTTTAATGTAGTCCCCTTAAAGTAACCGTTCAAAGAATTTTTCGAACCACAATAATTTAATGTTTTTTTTTAAATTTGTTAAGATCAATAAATAGTATAATACAGTTTTTTTTATATGTGATACACTGCCAAATAGGATGTTGATTGCACTTATGTGTGAATTAGAGCTTTTATTTGCATGTGGAGGTTTTTTATTTCATAGATTGTTATTGTGTAATAAGAATATCAATTAATATGTTCCTTATCCCAGTACTTAAAATGGAGGACGTTCAAGGTCACGCGTCTCAATAAAGTGATTGGGTCAAACTAACTTTGATCAGAAGCCATATATTCAGGGAGGGGATCTCGGATCTTGACTAATCTTTCAAGAAAACACCGTATTCAAATAGTCATACATATCAATTTTGAATTGGAATTTCATTAAGAGTGCCAATACTGTTTATTGATGGTTCAGCTCCAAACATAATTATGACATACTTAACAACCAGATCCCAGACCATTAATTTAACACTTAATTGAATGCATGAATGTTAAAGAGAAACTGATTTGTGGGAAATAAAATGATTGGATTAAAATGTAACAGTACAGTTTAATAATTTTTTCTGGCAATTTAAGATACAAAAAAAACCAAATAACTATGAAATATTCTAACCCAATGAATATATTTATAGAGTTAATATTGTTGATTCTTGTTGAAATCAACCTAATTGATGATTATTTAGCATATAAAAGGCCAAGTAGTTAATTTTGTTTTATTTCGTGTGTTAAACACAAAGTAAAAGTAAACTAGTGGAGCCGATCCAACTCTTATATTTCTTTATAAAACAAATAACTCTGCTTCCTGTGCAGCTATCTTACTATTATTTACTGCTACATGAAATGTTTTTGTGGGAGATATGTATTTTCAATCATAAAGATCCATTTTTAAGTACTGGTACTAGTGATAACATATTAGATACACTTATGTATGGCATTTTCATTCACAAGAAAAAAGGGCTGTATGCGGACATAAGTAATGTTACAAAGAGCTTTGAATTTATCGAGTATAGTTTCAATTGGTTTAATGAAAATATTCATTTGCTTGTTTATATCGACTGATGTCATTTTTAAAACAACAAATCGTGGAAATGCTATATAAATGTGACTAGCTTTGAATAGTATGTTGTAAAGCTGGAGGGCTACAGTGTGCACGGGTTATTGTACACTTGACGTTAACCCCTGTGGGTGTTTAAACGTTGAACAACTTGATTGGCCGATAGTTGAACATATTTGCAGCGCTCTAGCGGAACACTATTTTTATGTTCATCTAAATATATTTTATTTTTATATAATTATTATTGTTACAAATGCTTATGGAGGTTGTATAGAAACTGCTTGATGCATAGGAAAACTATTTAGAGCTTAGCGTTGGGTGTAATAGGTGCCTAATTGAAGGTTAATGAAACATTATGCTGTTTTGCTGTTCACTTTTAGAACAGGTGAAATAATATTGTATATTAGTTATAATAAAGACGTCAGAAACTTGAACCAATCTGTTTGATTCTAAGGAGCGACTTTCCAGTAGAACCCTAATCTCCACAACTCAATTTAAATGATTTGTTTTCTTTTGTTTCCAAGCAACTCGATGAGCCCAGCCTATATTTCACCATGGATGACATCTAACTTAAGGCTGGGTGCTAGTGAGCGCGAATTTAGTGCGTTAATATTGCCGTTTTTATAGCATAAACATTTTTTGAACAAAATAAATCAAATTTTTTTTCTATAGAAACATAGAGTTTAGTTTTCTGCACATGCTAATCTCAACAGTTTTTGAATATCTGGCATGAGCATAGCGGCATTTGGTGACAAACTTTTGAGATTAAGAGAAAAAGTTGTCATTAAATTACAGGACACCCTGGACAGATATTCAAGAACTGTTGAGATTAACATGTGCAGAAAACTAAACTGTATGTTTCTATAGAAGAAAAATTTGATTTATTTTGTTCAAAAAATTTTTATGCTGTAAAAACTTCAAAAATACTTCCCTAAACTCACGCTCACTAACACCCCATTTTAAGTAGGTAATTCAACTCGAACTAAACATCTTAAGAAAAAGGGTCATTCAATTCTAATTTGTTTAGCTTCTTTGGTTTTTGTTTTAATTATAGTTTCTTGACTATAGCCACATTCTGGAAACATTCTAAAAAAGTAAATGACTGGTTTGCTATTTACTTCTGTCAGAGTCTAGTAACAATGGAACATAAACATGTTACATATGAGAGATAGTTCTCTCATGAAAGTGGCTCAGTCAGCCAAGCTATTCAGTCCACAATGAGTTTACATATGTTCTGCTCGTGTATAGTTACATACCAGAAGATGACATTTAGCAAAACATCAGTAAGCATGACACATTTTTTTAAGCTATAAGTAGGTGCAAAACGAGGACAAGGGGTTTCTTGTTTTACACAGTGTATTAAGAGGTTTTTGATAGTTGATGGCAAGGACAATAGAGGTAGGACTTATGTAGTTCTTGTTTAGGACATAGTGGAGTAGTTCACCAATATAGACGTATTCAAGGACTGTTTGCTAGACTGACTGACCTGGGCTATAACTTTCCTAGTATTTTACCAATTAACTATCTACATCACATTTTGTACTCTTAATATACAATAAATCCATCAATACATCGAGTTGGACTATTTTAAACACTCCTACCTGACAACACGCACCATTTGATATGATATCCTGACAGATGGAGGGGGGAGGGTGGCAGAGACACTTCCTTGTTATTCTGTTGTAAATGTGATAAGTTATATTGCTTTAGCACCTGCCTACCTAGTTATTGTTAGATTCTCAGTGTGGGTGGCTAAAAAAACTTTTTGGCGTTTTCTTCCTTCATAGTTGGATTGTAAGTTGTGCGTCGATGAATAGCGAAGCTTGGAAGACTGAAATGATCTTTAGTTATAGATGTATGAATATGATACACTTTTCCTTACACTGATGAGGAAGGCAGAATTTAGAGAAACTACCTACATTTTCTAGTAGGATAAGCCTAACCTCTACACTTTGGCTGGGATTCAAACCAGATACTCTTGGACTGAAGCTTAGTCCACTTGCCTAACACTGTGGCACGATGATATAATGATTGGTCGGTTCACAGAGGACAATTTAATCCCCGCCCAAATGTGAGAGGAAACCAAGAGATTAAATTTAGCATTTATTAGCGATGTCCAAAGTTTACTTTTTTTAATCCGTAGCTAACTATAATCAAATATATGAAATATTCTAGAAGTTCAAATATTTTTTATTAGTTTTATGTTTGAAAAAAAAAAGTTATTTATGTAACTTCATGCATTAACATCACTTGGCAAATGTTTTATTGCATAGTTATTGTTTGTGATATTTTGTTTTATTTTGAAAAATCAAGTTATTGTCACAACGTTCAATTCTGTTACTTTAGATTTTTACAATACATATATTTATTTGTATTGGACAGAGCTAAAAATAGCAATAATTGAACATAAATAATATTTTTATTTGTAAACCTCCGCAAATCACTAGCGTTAAAAATAGGGATGGGATCCTTGAATCCTTAAGGATATTCAAGATTCGAGAAAATTATGGATTCAAGACTCGAATTCTTAAAAAAAATTTTTTTTTCGATTTCTCAAATGAAATTTGTTTCATAGCTCTAATACTGCTTATTGGTGGTTCAGAACCAATTATAATCGTAGGATGAACTTAACAACCAGACTCCAGACCATTAATTTAACACAATGTATGAATGTTATAATGAATGAATTATAAGAAAGAATGTTAGCAGTTATTATTTGTATTTTCTATTATTCAACCTGCCTCAGTAGCGTAATTGGCAAACGCGCTAGTTTCATGTTGCTCTAAACTGCCCAGGACAGGGAGATAAAAGTTCGAATCTCGCTCGGGTGAATTGGGGGTGGTTTTTCCTAAATGGTTTCCCACTCTCCCTCCACACAAATGTGGGTTCACTTCCTCTATATTCCACCTCCCAACTCCTAACCCATTAGCATAATTAGTACTTAAACGTATAGCCTGACCAGGTAGTAAGACGCGGTGCTCAGTATAGTATTATACTATTCCAAGCTGTTATATTTCCTCTGATGTTCATAGTTTTTTTCAAGATTTGGATTTTAAAGGTAAATTGGAAATTTGTATTCGTGAAATAGTAGCTTCAAACCATCTCTAAAAAAAACTTTATTTTTTAAAATCACATAATTTATTGCGGTAAAATATTCAAACAAAAGTTATGTACATTCAAAAGAGGTAATGGCTGTTTATTTCAATACATATTAATAACTCAATTATCTGCCTAAGTCACAACTAAATTCTCGAGCAATTCAAAATGTATCAAATTTGATTCAAGACATGTGCCACAGGCGAATAAACGAAATAAATAGATTGCAACATCTTAAACAACTGAAAGCAACAAATAAAATTAAAAAGCATTAATCATTTCCCAATTCCAGTTACCTGGCTCAATGGTTGGATAAAATAGTGCACCCAAAAATAGTATTTGAGTGTTTAAAAGTTATATGTAACTGGGATATCTTCAAAACATTGAACACATGTGATTCGTTTCCAAGAACTTTCAACTAAAGTAAAATAACTCTCTTGGTATTAAATCTTGAAGGAAAAAAAACAAACAATTATGTGCAAGAATGATAAATGTTTCGAGGCAACTCTTGAAAATAATTCTAGAAATAATATTGCCACTATACCTGGAAAAAAATTACATTTATCAAAATCCAAAATAAAGAACTGTCAAAAATACTTTCATATATGTAAAATTGGCCAGTTATATGTAAGTTTAATCAAACATGTGTTATTAAGTTTTATAATATTGTTAAGTATTCACCACATCCTTTACTGCAAAGTGTGTCTGTATAAACTAAAGTGAAGATCTGTTGTTAACTTGAAAGTGTCTCCTTAATATTCGGTTGTGTGTGGAAATATAATTGTATATTTACAGAAGTAGTGATAGAAAATGCTTGATAAAGGTTTTAAGTAATTAAATTGTTGAGACATAACCAAATATTTAAAAAGTGTGTTTAAATCTACTTTTGTTTTATGTTGTATTCAAGTCTTCAAAATTTCCACTCCAGTGTTAGCCTTTACTTGTGATTGTCAATGATTATTCCTTTCTTTCGAAAAAATAAAAGTTAACTCAAACAGGTGCTAATAATCAATCATAACCAAGCCTGTGTAACTCCCAAGATTTTCAATTTCATATCAAATTTAAATCTAAGCTCACTAGAATCATATATCATGCTTAAAAAAAATGGAATCTAATATTTTATATTAAAAATTATGCCTTTCACCCATGGAAGAATTACTCAAACAAGACTCGAAAGTCCACTAGCTTGAGCGTCACTGATAATGTAATTTAATAGGGTTCTGCTCACGGAGCTACCGTTTGCTGACTGGTTTATGATGCATCCGTGATTAGTCGCAGGAAACTCAACATGGTAGTCATCAGGTTACCTCAGTTACAAACTCAATCATCATGAATGAACAGTTATTGAACATTTAATGTACCATTTAACATTCTGTTAAACACTATAAATATTACATCAGTTTGTTGAAGTCCATTTGTTGCGACAAATAGTATTATTATTATTATCTGAAGTTTGTTTTTTTCGTTGCATGGATGAATCCAAAATATTCTTTGGTTACATCTCTTATATCTGTAATAAGAGAGCATCCATTCCTCCCGGCATTTGGGTCACTAGATATTCCGCCTCTTTTTGGTAGCACCATATTATGTGAAACATAGCACCACCTCAATCACTAACCAGTCCAATCACAGTTGAGTATCTCCATGAGTAAGAGGCCTAAATTTGAATCAAATTACGAGCTGGAACTAAAGTTAATTTATCTATTCACTCTACCAGGTTTGTACATTTCGAGTATGGATGGGATCCTTGAATCCTATAGGATATTCGAGATCTGAGAAAATTTCAAATTTAAAACTCAAATACTTTTAAAAAATTCCTCAACTTTTTAAGTGAAATTTGTTTTGGAACTCGAATATTGCTTATTGGCGGTTCATGACTAATTATAATTATAGAATGAACTTAACAAGGTCCCAGACCAGTAATTTAACACTCAACTGAATGTATGAATGTTATAATGAATGGATTATAAGAAAGAATGTTAGCATTTAGTTACTGTTTGTATTTTATAATATTCTTTTATATTTATATTTCCTTTTATGGTCATAATTTCTTTCAAGATTCAAATTCGGATTTAAAGGTAAATTGGAAATTTGGATTTGACCCAACTCTAGTTTTGAGCACATAATATTTCCGTTCCCGCTTTTGTGATGTCAGATTAAAGACTAACCGAAAAGCGTAATGGGGAAGTTTGTCGATTTTAATAAATATGATTTGACCAGAGCTGTTTCATAATATTTAATCCACCATTTAGGAAATATTCCAGTTTTAAAATATTTACATGAATTTTTCATGCCAACGACAGGGCTTCTCAAATCCATCAATGACATCCTTGCTGCAAGGTATATCAAATACATATTATATTTTTTATATAAGTTTGGAAGCTGGGAAAAGGATTAAAATTATACTGGTTAAGTCAAAATCTGAATTTTTAAAAACAGGGACACATGACATATAATATATTTGCTAAAATAAGTAGAGATAAGTTAGAAGATGGAAAAGAAATCATTGGAGAGCTTTGGAATGTGGTGTTGTAGAAGATTTAAATATCAGGGGGACAGATGAACAAGTTCTAAGAAGAGTGGGTGAGAAGATCAGGTGGACAAACAGGGGGACAGATGAACAAGTCCTAAGAAGAGTGGGTGAGAAGAGAACCATTTTGGATGTGATTCTTCGGTACAAAGCAAACTGGATTAGACACATCCTTGGGAGGAATTGTCTTCTGCACGACATCATAAAAGGAAAGGTTGAGGGAAAGAGGAGATTAGGCAGGAAGATCCAAATATTGGATGGTTTGGAGGAAAGAATAAAATTCCAGGAGCTGAAAGAGGAGGCAGAGAACAGGGCACACTGGTGCACAAAAGGAATGGACCTGGTGTAAGACAGAACACGTAATTGGTAATAATAATAATAAGGGGAATGTGAAACTTCAAAAACTTCAACTTCGCTTCAACCTCATCTCGTAAGATTCCGGCTCAGACAATTATGAAATTTAGCAAAAAAAAATATTTAAAGTTAAACACATTTAAGTTTTTTTTTCTGCTGTTATTTTTTATCACAAATTAGTGTTAGTGTAAAAAAAACTAATTATATTACCGCTTGTGATAGTAACTTATTTTATTATTTTATGACAAAATAATATGAATTAAGTTAGGAATATAGCCTTTTGTAAATTAAATCTAATGCCTAAACTTACATAGTCAATGAATTATATTTTTATCTAGCACTGAATATTTTTTAAAAAATATTTAACGTCGATTCGGCTTTGGGAATGTCTCATATTATTCAATTCGACTTCGCTTCGAAATGAAAAATTGGAATTCGCACACCCCTAAGAATAAAGTTTTAGCAAAGGGTTTGTGCATGCTCCTGAGATAGCAGACATGAAATAGCTTTCAGACTTGAAAGCTACCAATCAAGACAGTGGAGATAGTTGTAGTTACCGTATTGGCACAAATATAGTACGGCCTCGTACATAAGACAACATTATAACATTATGAAGGAGTTATACATAGATCTCAAATATAGCATACCTCAATTCTGACAGTTTTATTAGTCCCTCTGAATGCTTTACTTGATGTGCAGGCACTCATAAACCTTTCTTACTTTTATTCTTCAAAGTTGTAGATTAGCCTCGGAAACAACAAACTGCGACCTGCACATAATTTGTATTTTCTACCCCGTGTACCGCTCTTAATTTAAAATTAACATCATGGCTTCTTCACATTCCTTTGTTTGAGATGCTGACGAAGCTTTTTAAACATAACTCGCTCACACGTGGATCTGCTCTGGGTGATATTTTAATATCAGTAACACTGAACATATTCTGTCACCAACTAATAATGACCTGCTGAGTTACCAATTCATTGACACTAAGTCTCGCTTCATTTTGACATTGAGTTTATTATTACATATGCAAAATGATTCCTTGCCACTCGATACTGAAAGCTTTTTACTCACCTGTCTTAAGATTTTTCCTGATGTAGCTCAAGTTTATTGCTGGTAGCTCGTCACTGTTTTCTGACTTATTTTAAACTACCTTCGGTTTTGTCTTCCGTTAGCTTCACTTGCAAAATCTCCTCTCATCGAGACTCCCAGGTTGGATCTGAATAGGCCGGACCCAGATATTTCGTGGACACGCCTTGCAGATAAACAGCCCCGAACTTGAGCGTTGGTGAGTATGGTGACAAAGAACGTAAAGAGTGATAGCTGGACTTTGTCCCCAACGCTGCCGTCCTACTCCTGCCATAACATGGCCACTTGATACTTGGGGTACACTTCTCACTCACAAAGGGGCTACTGCTAGAGTGTTTTTCCCATAAATTATTCCACTGTTATAAGGATTATCAAAGAGTACTTAAACTACTTAAACTAAAAAAAAAGTAACTGTTACATCAACGAAAATGTGTAAAATTGCCATAACGCTTCAAAACCCGGCATCCTTTGACCGTGAAATATAACAAGGACCTACTATTGTACTACTTCGAGTATTCAAGGAACACTGAGACAGAGTAAACTACTCAAATAATCCAGATATCCTCTTGTGTGTATATTAGAGACACACTTACACTGGTTATTCGCTCTGAGGTGATCCTTGACTCCTGATGAAACCTTTCTTGTAGGCGTTGATTTGTGCTAATTCTCCACGTGGATGGCCATAGCACACACTCACACGTGGGTCCAACTTTCCTCAGTTGGTAACGACTCTCACCAATTTCACACGACTAGACTAAGTTGCCGCTGGCAGGTAACAGTGTGTTTATATCAACCCTCCACTAAACGCGAACACACACACAATTCACTTTGTAAGTACTAAAGATATATGAATTACTGTATACAATAAAACACAATAGAAAATGAATATCAGTAAGGGAAGAAACCGAGGACAGGCATTCTTAACCACATTTTCTCGATCCATGAATCTCGCATCTCGGCAGACCGGGGTCAGGAGTTGAGGGATGGTGGAAGCTAACAGAGGTCTCTTGAACTGACATGACCTTGACCGAGCTTAGCGAAAGACATCATAGGTTGCAACAACATCCAGGCCCAAAATTAGAGAGGCTTTCCCCACAACTTTTCCAAAGAGCCAACAGTGCAGGGCTTAGAGTCCCTTACAAAACAGTTCCAGCTTGCTATAAAATAGACCTATGTAGGAATCTGCCCTTTTTTTTCCCAGGGAAAGATAGTATATAGTACAACTTCACTTTATGGAGAAAAACATCGCACTATATTCGAGCCAATATGGTAATATTTTACTACTTAACTCTGGCAGTACTATTAAAACCAAACAAATCACTGATTTAGTTGCAATGCTTCCCAGCTTCGTAGGTGGGAGCTTGCTCAGCAATATCTTACCAAATCCAAGCAACCCCTGGTCTCAACCTTAGATGACCTTCTTTCCTTTTCTTCCAAGCAGGCCTACACACATCAGACAGTCATTTATATATAAACAATTAATTTAATATGATAATTAGCGTACAACATGAACGGGTCCAAAAGTAAAGAGACAAGTTTGAACAGGAAACTCCGGAACCCAAGCCTAACCATTTTTTTGAATCAAGAAACAGGCAACAACAGAATCTAAATGACCATGATCTACCTCTAGCCTTGCTGCCATAGTTCAGTTTGAGTTTCACTCTCTTCTGCTGAAGAAAGGGGACTGATGTACCCCAAAAATTACATAATTATGTGTTGTTTTTTAATCACAAACGTGGAGGCCTACAGTTTTCTGGTAAGTGTGTAGGCCTTGCTTTTATATACTCTTTTCAATGTTGTTTGATTTTATATATTAGCACGCCCTTGTATATGTTTTACATCAATACATTAACTATTAATATCAGTGTATAAATATTTCACAGAGGTAATTAATATATAACTATAAAATTATCACAGAAATTATTAAAATAGTCAGTATTGTATGTTTTTAGTTTACAAACAATTCATTTGTGAGTTGATATTCGAAATTTTTGGAATTTCTTAACACACTCACTCTTCTGATAAAAAGGCAAATATATTAATATATCAAAACAATTATTTTAGTTAAAAAAACAAAGTAAATTTGATATATAACAAGAACATGTGGCAGTTGTAAAATTGTTAATTTTTATCTGAATTTAATTTCAAGAGCACAAACTAAAATCAATCAAGTATCACGGCATCTCAACACAACTTTGACAATCAACCTGAAATACTTCAAAATTACAAATAGGTCAAAAGAGCATCTGTGTTTGAAAAGTATGAAGTTTAAAAACCTAAATTTCATAAAATAATACATAAAAGAAGAGAAAAATGTACTTTTCACAATAATTCCAATCAAAACTAAACAAACTATAATTTAAATCCTCTCCCTCCCTTTTCCGACAGTCAAGAATGTTTCTATATGACGGCACTAAACTAACAATCGCTATACGACACGACAATGGAACAAAATGACGAGGTGATAAGGACGGGAAACAAGAGGTTAATCCTCCTTCTTGGCGGCCGGCGCCTTGTCCTCTATGGCGAGCGGCTGACCGTTGGCCTGCTTTTTAGCCTGGGAGGCTTCCTGCTCCATCTCCGCGGAGAACCCAAACTCATTGACACGGCTTGGGTCGGTCTTGTAGATCCAGCGCTGGTACAGGAAGATGAAGAATACAATGTCTGGAAAATTATAAAACATCATTTAAAATTTGTTTTTTTTTGGGGTTTTTCACTTCTTTTCCATCCTCATTACATGCCCATACCATCTCAGTCCTACTTCCTCTACTATCTCATGTACTCCAACATCCTCATTACATGCCCATACCATCTCAGCCGTGCTTCCTCTACTATCTCATTATCTATAAGCCTCTATATACTAAGAACTCTTGGAAAATGCTTTTTGTTAACAATTTATATTTGATTTTAATGTGTTGATTTCAGTTAGAATTACAACATGCAATTCAAATGAACGTTAGTTTATAGTATACACAACAGCTCAGAGTGGCAATAATTGAGTATTTTAGCTGCCAATATTTTTGGTAATTGTCGAAGAGAGGATGTTAACTATTCATGAGCCAAGTTTAAGTTACAAAGGTTCGCACATGATTTAGTCAACTATGTCAGGACTGATATAAAAGCTCTCACCGTCTCTGAAGCAGCCCAGCCTGTAGAGTGTCGGCATCTTGATGACAAACGCAAAGATGTCGTCGATGAAGGTGTTTAGGAACTTGTAGCTCATCATCCGCCATGGCAGGTGAGCGACTGATTTGAGTTTGTAGTTGATAAACAGCTGTGGAGTCATCATGATGAAGCCTGATAACAAAACACTTCCATTAGGAAGTGGCGTGGCGTGTTGGCCCTACTTTTCATGTTCTCTGTTCACTCTACTATAAAACTTGTTTCTGGCCTGATTGTATTGATTTGTTAAGCAAGTCTGAAATTAACGATTCAAATTTTGAGTTAAGCCCATCGAACCAGGATTTATCTAAATACTAATTTTGAATCTAATCCTATTCGTTTCAATATTAAGATTCAAAGTTTTAATTTGAAACCAAATCTTTGTATAAGAAATTTCTAAAGTTTGCACAGACTTATTATCATTAATTATTATTATTATTATTATTATTATTAGCACCGCGTCTTACTACCCGTTCAGGTTATACGCACTTACGCTAATGTGTAATGGTAGGGTGATTGTGAGATGAAATGGAGGACCTACAGTTTAACGTGGGATCCGAACCACGGTGGAGGCCTGGCATTCCAAACATTCACAAGTTGTGATTAATACACGTCTTGTCAGAGGTGAAGGAAGGGTTTGGCAATCAGATAAATCTGTGCCGGGACCGAGGATTGAACCTTGGAGCCCCAGCACAGGAGTCTGACACCTTACCCCTAGACCACCAGGTCACCCTCATTATTATCATTAATTGAATAAAACTAAATTGACTATTGACATTAACACATTACAAACACTTCGTTATGGCTATTTCCTCACCGAATGTGAGCAGAAAGCCGTAGAGCATGTTGAGCACAAAGGAATACCAGCCACGGTGCTCTTGGTACAGCAGTGAGTACACGGCATAGCCCCCCAGCAGAGGGTACAAAGCCCAGGACAGGTACTTGAAGGCCAGGGTGTCGTACTGCTTGGTGCTGGAATGCACATATGAGCTCTTGTCCGAGAACGTCAGCCGTGGGAATATTCCCAGCATGCGAGACTCTCGGTTGATTTTAACATCCATCACCTGGGGGCAAGAGAGGAGCAAGTAGAGCAGGAGTGTTACTCGATACAACCCACATTTCAATGTTCGTTACACAAAATATAGGATATATAGCGATCCATAAATAGTGTCAGACTTTTCAAGAGTGGTAATTCACCCGTGTCAGGGGCTGGCATCCACTTGTCTGGGGAATGGATACCTCTTGGAGGCTCCTCTAACCATCATGGCTGTATCTGTTGAGCGTAGTCCCACACATTACATGTGCAGCGGGCAATTTAGGGACAGACGACCCCGTGCCTTACTGTCGACCCTATCATCACCGGGCAAGTAGGGAAACACCCACATCTTGGCTAGCTTCCCTCGAGGGGCAGCAGGGAGGTAAGAAGAGTCGACTCGTTCTTCTGTGAGTGCTGGACTCTTGACGTAGAGGTGTTAGCGCCTCAGTGAAGGTCAGGCGCCTAGCCTCAGCTATCACTTTCAAGAGCTTTCAACCTGGTGGAGGTCAGGTGCCTAGCCTCAGCTATC
The DNA here is from genome assembly GCA_033556935.1 of Timema podura. Lineage (NCBI taxonomy): Eukaryota > Metazoa > Arthropoda > Insecta > Phasmatodea > Timematidae > Timema > Timema podura. The sequence goes on along the minus strand of JAVRXN010000012.1, from coordinate 57,181,505 downwards.
ACTTTCAAGAGCTTTCAACCTGGTGGACCTCGTGGTACCGGAAGGTACTTGCTACCAACCTCTTAGTGTGTGGCAAGTAGGTCGGGTCTACCCCTCCCCCACCTCCATTCACTCCCACACAAAGACCTTGACGGAGCATTAACCGCCCTTTGGGTAAGCCCTCCGGGCGTTATCTGTGGTCCGCCACTAAGAGGCACTATGCCAGAATTATTGGACAAGGAACATCCAACAGGCAGAGGGGAAGTCTCGTGTCCTGTCCAGGACAGTCGCCACGAGGGTGAGCACATCTCAAATCCACGAGCTTCCAACTTTCAACCCAACGCTACCCCCAAATAGTAGCAACAGCTAAATACTTTACAATTCAAGTGGGTAGAGAAATAATTAATGTAGCAGGTAATAAACTCATGTGTCAACATCTATTCCTACTAGAGGTGTACCGATTCAGTAAAACCGATTACCGATTGTTTAAAATAATTGTTCATGCTACAATTACTTACACCAATTAATCCTGATTATCAATTATTTATTAATAACTATTGGGAAATGTACTTAAGAGAATGATAACAGTTAAGTTAATTAATACAAAAAGATTGTATGCATACAAAAATATATTTTATGCATAACTGGCGAAAGTTGGCGCTAGATTTTTAGTTTTATCAACAGTATGAACTTATGTTTCTTTATCTGGTTATGTAATCTTTGCATAGCCCACAACCCAGACGCAGTGTGTATATAAGTGCTTATTTTGCAATTTTGATTACTAAACTCCTACCTAGAAAATTTTTATTTTTATTTTATTTGGGAAAAAAACCCAACAACAACATAATAGTCACTGATTATGATTAATTGCCGATGCACTAATAATAGCCTAATAACGATTCAGAGAACAAAACCTAAAAACCTAATAGCAATTGTTGCTAACATTTCTGAATTTTCAAACGCTTCTTTCTTTTACCACTTCCATGACAAATAATATAAACTTCAGAATATCCAAAGAATCAGAATAAATTATGGTAAAAGATTGGGCCACCACATCCAGCAGGATCAAAAAAAGATTTATCTAAATTGACAGGAAAGCAGAATAAGAACAAACACAATGTTTTTTTACAATTACAAGTGTAACACAGTTACCATTCTATACTGCTGTTGCTGGAAAACGAGGTGATGACAGCCTCTTTAAGAAAATCAGTCATTACCGTCCAATCCCTCGCGATAGGTTTAGTTTTGTTTTAACTCTTCGAGAGTAAATGTGAAAAAAATGCTAAAAAAAAAACTTCAAGATTCATCATCAAGATATTTTACTTGGAGACATTTCTCACCTTGTTGATCTTCCACACCTCGATGCCGAGGCCGATGAAACAGCTGATCCTGACCACGGTGTTGGTCTCGTTATCCAAGACATAGAGCAGCACTATCAGAGACTGGAACACGTTGAAGAAGACCGAGCGCACAGAGAGACCCTCCAGGGACTTACGGTTGTTCCAGAACTGGATGTCTGAGACAAAAAAAGGCAAACATCACTCAACAAATTTCAGAGTTCTTTCTCGTCCGTTTCCTTGTATACTTAGTATTTACCAGTTTTATAGAATCACAGATTTCAGATCCGAACCATCACTGAGAATAGCACAGAGTCAACTGGGGTGGGGGTTCAAAGTCAAATTATATATATATATATATTAAATCTTTTAGATGATTAATCAAAGTTTGAATAGCAGGTCCCAATAATTGTTTTATTTTAAAATAATATTAACTATACTAGGATTGAGCTGATGCCAACTGCCAATACATTTTTTTAAGCACTGCATCTTACTACCTGTTCGGTTTATACACTCATATGTACTAATTACGCTAGTGGTTTTAGGGATGAGGAAGGTTATATCTAGAAGTAGTGTACCCGCATTTGCGTGGAAGTGGAAAATCCCTTTGGGAAAAACTGCCCTCAGTACACCCGAGTGAGATTTGAACCGCAATATCCCCAGTCCAGTCTGCTGCAAGAGTCGCAAGTTATAACATACAGTCACCAAAGCGGGTGATAAATTATTAATAATTTATGCTGATTGTTAAGTATTTTGGATTTATATCAAGAGGTCTAAAACATTTATCTACCTAGTATTTCCCCGTCCCCCATGGAAGTGTCGATAAATGGAAAGAGAAGATGAAGTATGTAGGAAAAAAACCACAAGGGAGGCCAAGAAAGCGATGGGAGGAGCAGATAACAGAAAGTGTGCAAGTGAGAGAAGAAGAATGGAAGTGATTAGAGGAGGAAGAATCATGGTGTCTACTCAACTTGACCAATGAAATTCCCGACTTTTTCCTCGATTTCCCCTCATCATTTCCTAAAATTATAGAATTTCTCAAAAGAATGTCACACCCTTCTACTCCCCCCTCCTGCTCCTGTTTTTTATTAATCTTTTTTTATTTGTATTAGTCTACTAGGAATTATGAAACTATAAAATATATCACAAAACTACAAAAAAAAAAAAAAAAAGTTTGATCACATTGTAATTTACTGATTTAATGATTATTAAATTTCATATTTTGAGTAAAACAACATTTTCCCATATTTTTTGTTTTGTTGCAATTTACCAAATTCCCGGCTAGTTCCAGTTTTGCTGAATAGTTCCGGATGGTACATACCCTGAAGGATAGAGGAAGATGGTGGGAGACATTTTACTAAACTGACCCGGCCACAGGCTGGAAACACTGGATGTAGATGATTTTTTCCCTAAATTCAACCTTCATCAAATACTTGTGTCTCAAATAGGAACGCGGGAGAATCCAAAAAATTTTCGAATTTCAATTTATGAATTATTTGTATTTAGAGTTTGAATATTGTATTATGAAATGTAAAGTAGTTGAGGTTTTAGGCCCTTAGCTCTAGACCATTTCATTTATATAGTTACATCTGTTTGCCATTGTTTACACGTTAATGTGATCAAGATACTGATATACTGAGAGTACTAAACTTATAGTACATTGTTTTCCAATCGTCTAGGCCTAATTTAATCTCTATATTACTATCAAATGTTTAATTATAAGAAAGTGTGGGATTTAATGTTAATTATAAGTTGTACAAATCATAACCACAGCTGTAAGCAATATGTTTTTTAAATTTCAATTCATTAGGCCTTTAACTTTTAAATCTAGTAGTTTTTCATTCTTGTAAAGTCTTTGTTGGAGTCTTAGCGTTATCTAAATTTATTACTTTTACCTTTCACTTTTGAGCATGGTGCTATTTTATTTTATCTGTACCCGGAAGCTGTGAGATGCACCTGTGGCTTTACAGTGGAAAGGGGAGGTTTAGCGCAAACAGCCAACTAATCAGCACATGAGATTTTAGCGTCATGTGTTTAGATACTATGTGGAAGGGATGCGTCAGACGCAACACACTTGCTGGTTAGCACACGAGCTAATAAGACGTATACTAAGAGGTACAAATAGTCATGTTTATTATTATTATTATTATTATTATTATTATTATTATTATTATTATTAGCACCGCGTCTTACTACCCGTTCGGGTTATACGCACTTACGCTAATGTGCAATGGTAGGGTGATTGTGAGATGAAATGGAGGACCTACAGTTTAACGTGGAATCCGAACCACGGTAGAGGCCTGGCATTCCTCACATTCACAAGTTGTGATAATACACGTCTTGTCAGAGGTGAAGGAAGGGTTTGGCAATCAGATAAATCTGTGCCAGGACCGAGGATTGAACCCCGGACCCTCAGCACAGAAGTCTTGACACCTTACCCCTAGACCACCAGGTCACCTGCGACAATATCAAAAGGAGAAGAAAGTCAAGAAACTGGAGAAGAGTTAGAAATGGCACCCAACGTGTAGGGCCGATGGTTCGATGTTCGACTGGTAACAGAAATGTCCAATTATTTGCGCATTTTTTAATACCAAAAGACAGATATTGGTTCATTCAATTGCTCCACACATTTTAATATATTAATTAACTATTATTTAAAGTGATGCATATTTATTTCAGTTACTTTAAATGTTCCTGATACTTTATTTACGTGTTCACTATAACCAAATAAAAATATCCTGTATCAATAAATCTCTAATCTTTATTATAAAGAACATGCGACATGTCAAGAGAGTTTAACAAGCACACACTGGCAATCATAAATAGCTCAAGATATTCTTATCAGACAAGCAATGATACCGAGAACTTAGAGCTAGAGTGGTTTAACTCAACCAAATGTAAAGAATCATCTTTCACCGACTAAACAATACAATATAATTAATTTACACTTTTGTAGGTTTTTATTAAAGTCTGGAACAATAGACTTTTGTTGGCAAAAATATTTTTAATCTGTTTATTATATTTTACTTCGGGTGTGCTTCTACAATAATGTCAGTAAAAATATTGACAGTTAAATTTTGAGCTTATGTTCAATTATTTTAGATTTTAGATGTTATTTACAGTGTAGGCCTGTGCGGTAATGAAATTTTGACTTCAGGAAATAGCAATTTCTCTGCTCTACTTTTGTTTTTGTTGTTTGTTCATAAATCTTATAGTCATTTCTCAAATACAAATATTAAATCTAAAATTTAAAAATTTTTCTTTCGAATCTCGAATTCAAATTCTCAAATATTTAAAAGTGTGCAATATGAATTAAAGGGAAAATACTTATAACTGATTTTATTGAAATGAATTACTTCCTAATGGCTTGCAAATGCAGAAACACTGACCAATAATGTTTATTAAGAGCTAGGGAAGGAAGCCGACCTGAAAGGAGAGTTAGGTTAAGTCCTAGATAGACACAAACAAACCTCTCTCTTCATGCAGTTTTAACACTTCCCACTTCCACAGTTAAATTGTTTTAATTATCGGAAATATTCCTTTTTCATATAAAGAGACGCACCGTTTCCACTGTACACTGTCTTACTAAAACTGATTTTAAATATAGTTGCTTGGTGCTACTGACAAATAATATTTTGTGTTTTTTTTATTGATTATTTTATCCTTCCAACAACACAAGTCGGTATAATTCATCATCAACAGTTTCCAGCCTGTGGCAGGGTCAGTTTAGTAAAATGTCTCCATCTTTCTCTCTCCTTTAATAAGTTTCATTCCTTCCAGTCTTCTCCTTTCAGTTATCTGACCTCCCCTGCCATCTGTTTCCTACATACTTCATCTCCATCATTCTCCTTGGCATCCTCTCCTTCTCTATCCTCATTACATGTCCATACTCCATGTACCCCCACTATTTCTTGGATAACTTCACTCCTAATGTTGTTGTTCCTCTTTAAATTGTTATATCAACTCAAGGTCTTTGTGATTGTATTCGAGATACTTTATTTATGAGATTTCTAATAATCTTGAATCTCTGATATCATGGGATTTGAGCATATTATTGCAATTTAAAACTCATGTTCCCTCTTTACTAGAAAAAAATTATAGAATAAATAAATTAAATTTACTTTCATATATTAAATTATTTAAGTTTCGTATAACATTATCAATTGTGACCAATCAAGATTATTTTGAACACTCAAATATTTTTAAAAAGTACTTGATATATTTGTGAGTTTAAAAGAATCAAAAGATCAACTTTTAATGACAATTTATGTCTCTCACGGAAGCGAATGAAAATCTCCGCAAGATCTACCAGTTGCTGACCTGTGATCTACAAGTAGGAGAGGCCTAGGGTATACCTCAGTTTTAGCTTATGTGGTGCTGACTGACAGCTCACAGCTGACGGCTTTGAAAAGCTACCAGACCAAATTATGTATCCCTACGCCGAACCATATGATCTGCAAAAAACATGTGTTTAGCAGTTGTCACTTCTGACAGTCAAAATTTAGGTATATACCTAACTGTTGACTGTCAGAAGTCAGCTGTGAGCTGTCAGTCAGCACTGAAGAAGTCATGGGGCTACTGTAGTTCAAGTTCATGCATATCTAAGTTAAAACAACATCCAAACATAAACAGCGCTCCGCGCTTCACTCACCGTTCTTAAACGCGAGCAGCTCAAAGATGCTATGCAAGACCGAGATAGCTATGGTGAGCCCCAATAGATAAGGTGAGGTCTCCAGCAAGGCTTCCTTTAGCGAGTCCTGGTCCTCGTCTTCATCGTCTGCAAACGTGTCACCCAGCATATTCGCCGTCCACTTGTTGCGCATAGCTTGAGCAGAGTAGATCTGCCACTTGAACAGTGACAGTGGCTGGAATGTCAGCGTCAACGACAGATTTCTGGTCAACACACAAAAACACAATATAGTTCACTGATTCAACATGTGGACAATTCACGCAATAGATTACTTTACCCCCCGGTCTCTTTCACTAACATTACTCACAGCCCATTAATTAGACCAGAGAGGTCATCAAGGCTTTTACGTGGGCACCCCATACACTTTTTAGCCCTTCTTCTGAAAAGGTGTACCTTCTTATCCAAACCAAAACCCCCAATAATACACATCCATGATAAACCATAAACTGGAGTGTCATATCCCTAATGAACACATAGGATATATTGCTCAATGAGAATGATAGCCCCTAAACCTCCCTCTTATCCCCAATCAGGAGAACTAAAACCTAAGGAACAAAGACGGTGCCCAACGTGAGGCATATAAACCAAACTGCCGGAGGGAGTGACAACTTGACTCCACTTACTCTGTGGTCTTGTTGATTGGCCTGTAGTCCTTGAGCATGTTCCAGAATTCATTGAAGTAAACAACAGGCTTGTACTTGTCACCGCCAGGGAGGAAGTAGATGTCTGCAACAAATTAACAATCACTACAATTTATTGTGACACCCATTTTTCCTACTGATGTTCTTTTAAGTCTTAAATTCCTTTTTCTCGACTAGAGAAGATAATACAAATTAAAAACAGAATTTTATTATATGTGGTAAGGTTCCTTCAGAGCCCTTAGGCCTCCACTTTTCAGGATTTCTCTAGTTCCTTCACAGCTACCGTGGCAGTTACAAGACACACGTGGTCCCCACTGTACCCCCCTCCCCACCACAGGCAATCCCCTTACTTCATGCCTTACCCAACGTGGATGAAGAAGGGCGGGCCTTGTGGGGGGCAGGAGCCCAAACGACAGACCATGGGACAAATGACTGAAGGGAGTACAGAGGAGTGTGGAGGAGAAAGAAAGGATTGGGTAATAGTGTAGGAGAGGTGGTTGAGGAAAGAGGAGGGGAGAAAGGTTTATATTCCATACAGAGCTGGCCAGTGTCTGGAAACTGATGATGATGATGGAAATAAGTACAGAAAATATGAGTATATAATGGCTGCCTCTTAAAGAAACTCGATAATTACTGTCCAATCCCTTGACCTTGATTTCATTTTAAATGAACTCATCAAGTGGGGGTGAAATGCACAAAGCATCTTCTTAAAAAGATTAAAAAACCAAACTAAGTGCATCATGGTACTCACACTCATCCAACGGAGGCGGGACTGAGCCCTGCACCCAGTTGGTCTGGTCTGTCACCAAGTTGATGGTGAGGTTGGGGTGCCAGTGGGACACGATCTCCTCCTTCATAGTCTCCGCCTTCTGCACAGTCAAGGGGTTTAAGAATGAGGATGTGTGCCTATGGCAGCCAGTGATGTGTTTGGGGAGAATGTGACCACAATTAAGTACTGTATGGTGTTAGTTATCTTGGGGTCTTCACGAGGACCTCAAGTCAATTCATTTAGAGTCAAGCTTGAAATCAATAAATGTATTTTCTTAACTCATTAAAATTAAATTAAATAAGATTGATATATATTTAAAATAAAATATTTTTGAAATTACAATTGGCACTAATACTTTCAGTGCTAAATTGACAGCCGAGAGATTGGGTAATTATGTGTTCATTCTAAAATTACGTTAGTTTAAGTCATGTACTGATATAATCTTTGAGTTTAGAAAGTGCACATTAAATCACCTAAGAATCAAGAGAAAATGTGATTGCCTTTATCTGGATGGAAGTTAAAAAAACACTTGAAACAGGTGATTTAATCCGTAGTACCTCATGTGGTTGCGAACATACCGGACAATGTACCAACATTCCGCCATACACTTGCGACTGACCTTCACTTCCTCGGGTGTGGCAGCAGTTTCCCCTGTCAGCAGGTTGTGTGTCTTGGTGTACCGCAGTTTCTTGAACTTGTTGAGCATCCTCCAGGAGTATGCCATGTGTTGCCCCGCGTAGACCCCTTTACCCGTCTCTGGGTTGGGCGAGCGGCCGTGCCTCGTGACGTATACATGGACGAACAAGGAGCCATTGTTCCTCAAAGACTGCAAACAATTGTGTCTGTCAGCATCTCTCACCTTCCCCAACTGGGATACCCAGGTTCTGATCCATAACCAACATATTTCCCCTCTACATGTATACAAAAACTTGTATTATTATATGCAAGGCCGAAACTATTTTAAACAGGGTCTTTAATAAGCAGTAGGCTAGGGTTTGAGAGAGTAGCTTAGATAAAATGCACCCACATTAGTGTGGGAAGTAGATGGTAAAATCACAATGATACATCACATGTAAAACATTTTCAGTGTACCTGCCGGTACTCGAACCTTGACCTCTGGTAATCAAGTCCATTGAAAGCTTGATGTCAATAGTCAAATAACTGGTTCAACTAGTCTAAATGTGTTTTACTTTTGGAAGATTAGTATGATTAGCAGTAACCGCTTTGGTGGCCGCATGGTTTAATATGCTACTCTCGCAGTAGACTAGACCGTCTATAACGGGGAGATAGAGGTTCAAATCTCGGTCAGGTAAGCTGAGTTTAGAAAAAAAATTGTTTTCCACTTTCCCTCCACTCAAATGTGTGTGCACTTCCTCTAAATATAGCCTTTCTGACACCTAGAACCACTAGTGTAATTAGTACATTGGAAGCGTACAACCTGAACAAGTAAAATGTGGTACTAAAAATATCTATGTGATTAGAATTTCTTAGTTATTTTTAACCAAAACAACTTTTTTATTCTAAAACTGTCCCCTGTGAAAAAAAGTTATTTAAAAAACCGTGAATTTCATTTCTTCCCAGGCCTACAAAGTTTGTGTACTTTTAATTTTAATCTTGTATTCCTAAGATCTTATATTCACAAAGTATGCCTAGGCCTACCTAGTTGTATGTTACATATAACCAACAATGTGGCCTTAAGGAACTCGGAAGTCCATCGCCGCCAGAACGTAAGCTCGCCATTCGAACCCATCCTGAGACACCTTCATCCTATCCCTAGCCTTCTTCAAACCCATACTCACATTATCCTTCCATCAATGTAGCTTCTTACCGAGGGTTTAGCCGATACACAAGAACATGTTTCAAGGGACACACTTACCTCTGATGTCTTTATGTTGGTAGACATGGTCCTAGAGCCATCTCCCACAGGACCGCTTGTCCAGTCCCCGTAAGTGAGGCCATCTTGTCGCCAAACTAGAGAGTCCGGGTTGTTAAACTCCGAGAAATCTTTCCGTTCTGATATGTACACATACAGGTCCTGCGGAGAATTAAAACAAACCGTCTCAGTTTGTTAATTCGACCCTTACATGTCTTGTAGGGTCTTCTTGATAGAATATAAAAATACGCTCAGAGAAATATGTCCCAAGGTCACGCCTATAGTCGAGAGATGTGTGTTCATACACTGATTAGGAAGGCTTGGACTTGGATGACATAAAAATTCTAAAAAATTACTTCAAGTTTTTTTTAAATGACCTAAAAATATTAATAGAGTTGTAATAAGCACACGACTATATCAAACTTACACTTTACTAATGGAAACCTAAAAATACCCATCCAATGAAAATATTTTTAACAACTATGCCCTAAATACTTGCATTCTGCTAAATATGACACTGATTTACAAATATCTGTGTAGACGTATTAGGTGCCTCCTCCCAACGCAACCCTCTACAGTCTAGTTAGTCTCACCAGGAATGTGTATTTTACAAAAGACCAGCAAAGAGGATATAAAGCTCAAATTATCTTCTCATTCAGACAACTTTGTGAAGGAAACATTTATGTTTGAGTATTTATGCATTTACAAAATTTTGAAAATATTAACAAATATATTTATTCAACATGAATACCATAAAAGACTCAAAAATGCCTAAAAATACTTAAAAAGACTACAGTAAATGGACAAAACCAAGAAAACCTTATCTAAAATTCCAAAATGACCAAAAATGACCTATAAAATAAACATTTCCACAAGGAGATCATAAACAGAGTTTATGTACTTTTTCAAGAGCAATTTATGTGACAAACCAAATAAAAGATGACAGGTCATCAAAACCCGGGCCCTGGTTCATAAGAGATCGACTCCATGCTCACAGATAGCACTGTCTATAGACTTCGTATCCGTAAGGTGCATAGTGGTCCGTAAGAGATTGACTCCACACTAACAGATTGCTCTGTCTACAGACTCCGTATCCGTAAGGTGCATAGTGGTCTGTAAGAGATCGACTCCACACTAACAGATTGCTCTGTCTACAGACTCCGTATCCGTAAGGTGCGTAGTGGTCCGTAAGAGATCGACTCCACACTAACAGATTGCTCTGTCTACAGACTCCGTATCCGTAAGGTGTGTAGTGGTCTGTAAGAGATCAACTCCACGCTCACAGAGAGCAATGTCTATAGACTTCGTATCTGTAAGGTGCGTAGTGGTCCGTAAGAGATTGACTCCACACTAAAAAATTGCTCTGTCTACAGACTCCGTATCTGTAAGGTGTGTAGTGGTCCGTAAGAGATTGACTCCACACTAACAGATTGCTCTGTCTACAGACTCCGTATCCGTAAGGTGCGTAGTGGTCTGTAAGAGATCAACTCCACACTAACAGATTGCTCTGTCTACAGACTCCGTATCCGTAAGGTGTGTAGTGGTCTGTAAGAGATCAACTCCACACTAACAGATTGCTTTGTCTACAGACTCCCTATTCGTAAGGTGTGTAGTGGTCTGTAAGAGATCAACTCCACGCTCACAGAGAGCACTGTCTATAGACTTCGTATCCGTAAGGTGCATAGTGGTATGTAAGAGATCGACTCCACACTAACAGAATGCTCTGTCTACAGACTCCGTATCCGTAAGGTGTGTAGTGGTCTGTAAGAGATCAACTCCACGCTCACAGAATGCTCTGTCTACAGAGTCCCTATCATTAATTTCTTAGTCCTTACCACTCTGTAGAAGTTGACTCAACTTTAACTTTCTAAGGACAAGTCGATACGGACTGTTAAAAATTACCAATCATACCAAAGGGGTGCACGCACATCGAAATGAAAGCAACAATGGCATTTTCATATCAATTACATTAACTAGCTCATGTTTTAAATATATTGTTTGTGATTGTACTTAACCTAACGTTCCTATCCTTGATGTTTTATCAAAATATGTTGTATAGTTACTTTGGTTAATAATTGTTCAGCTGTGACATCATCTGCCCCACAGGCGACATCTGATTGTGCCTAACTCTAAAAAATTTCCTTTTGAAGCGTTTAATTGGACGTTTCCAAATTTCTCATTGGTCAGCATGATCACGTGACCAAGGATATAGACTGTGTAGACGCGATTTCCATTTCTAAGTTTCATTAAGGACTGAAGGACTATAAGGATGTGGAGCTTCCGAGCTTTGTAGATGGGGCTTTATAAGAAGAGTTCTATACAATACATAACAAATTAACTTTTATCAAAACTAGACAAGTGTTTTAATGTGTAGTTGTTTTCAATTTATCTTGGTGTAAGTTGAGGATCCAATTAAATATAAATGAGGGGTTAAATATTGTCTGATTGAATAAACCAACTGCCTAATCATAATATTGACATGTCAAGTGTTTGTATATTGTGCTAATTATTATTAATAAAGCTCTTTAAAAGTGTCAATTTACAATAAGTTTTTTAAGGCTGACTTACCATAACTGTCCCATTCTCAAAGAGATTGAAAGCTGGGATTTTAGCCGGAGACGAGCCGTCTGAAGACGCCACTGGCGCGTCAGTGGTTGAAGGACGTCGGAAAAAGGATGTGATGAAATAAATTACTAGGGCTCGTATGATAAGAGATTTTGTGACTGCAAAAAATGATTCCAATTTTGTAGGTTGATATTTCTCTCTTTCAGCATCTACTCGTGCAGCAAACTGAAAATAAAATAAATACAGATTTCACAATGTAAAACATGAGTCAAGGTTTCATTTACAGATTTCATAATTTTTAACAACTGTATTTTATGAAACTAAGTTGAAAATTTCAAGGGAATAATTTTCAACTGAGTATTTGTGTTAGCGGCAGACAGTTAAAAAAAGCTATGAGGAAATCGAGTTGAGATCCTAATTACTATAAACTAGTCATTAGTATAATAAAATTCTTTAACTTCAAAGTTTTTTTTTTTTTTTACCTTGTCGAAGGCACTAATTTAAAACTAACATAATTGTTACTTAAGAAGAAAAGGTTGAAGAATGTATATTTATAATACTTACAGCAAGCTCGCCTTCATTATTTTCTTGCCTGGTAGACACAATATCTCCGTTTGTTTCCGAATTGTCCATTTCTTCTTCTTCAAGCAGCTGACTATCTGACTGCTTTTCATCGGCCATGATGGTCGAAACTCGAACCCAAAAGCCAAAACGTTGTGCTAAATATTAATTTTCATAATTTTAATGTTAGCAAAAAAGTTGCAGGAACAAATAATTATTTTATAATTTATTCGATAAAAAATAAATAAGGTACAATCGTACATCAAATGTATATTCAAATTTAAAACTTGCTTAAAAAAAAAAGGCTTGTTCATGCAGCCCAAAGAGAATTACTTATATGAAGAATTGTTAATAAATTTTCGATGGATTAAAAAAAACTTTTTGAGATAAAAACAATGTAATCACAAAGGTAACTATGAAAATTAGTTTTAAATAAATCACGTAAACCACTATTTTTCAGAAACCCGTAATACTTGAATTGAGATTCATATTCAGATTTGGTCTCAAGCAAAAAATTTAATTCTTTTTGTAATTTATTTAATCACAATTTACATAGGTATTACAATTTTTCATATGATCTGTTGGTAATTGGTCCAAAACGTGTTCTAGCTCCTCATAGAAAGTATCCTTTTCTATGATATACTTGTCTTCTGTAGGACAATGTATATTAATGATGACTGTATTATGCCACCTCCCCGCTACCACTATATTTGACATCCTATTGTTGATTAATTTTATGTCCTTAACTGCTGACATACTCTTTTAGCAGATTAAACCCCCTAAACACGATCCAATCTGCAGGGACTCTATCGATCGAGTGGTGTGTAAGAGGTTGGCTCGGGCGACCACACAATCTTATGACTTCCCACTCCAACACTTTGCAAGTTCGGTCGTGTATAGGAGGGTAGAGCCGATTTGCCATCATTTCCCTTGCAGACGACTGGATCTATATCTTTAAAAAATTTCGTATGAATATTTTTTTTCTTTGTGATAACACATTTTTAGCCCAATATTTTCTTTTTCATAGTGGGGTAGAGTTTTGTGACAATAAATGTAAAGTAATACAGATTTTTTTTTTTGAAATTTTGACAACGAAGAAGCCATGATGGCGTGTTTCCTAACAGAGCGAGCGCACCTAGCCAACTGCAGGTTTCGTGTCATGCAGGGGTCATATAGAGGGTAGCACCCGATTTATCTTCACCACTACTCTGCAAATTGGACCCAGCAGTAAGAAGCCTGTCCCTAAACTATGAAGATTTTTTTAAAGCTTGAAGCTTACTACTGTTTAAGTTTACTATACAATATTTTACTATTTTAATATCAATGTTTATTCCTTCATAAAAAAAGTATTCACTTGAGTCTACCCTACCAATAAAGAAGTTTTTAATTAATTAAAAATATTTGGTGATTTTGAGTATTATTTTAATACTTTAATTACCAAATTATACTTTCATGATGTTATCGAATTATGACTTAACAGTTGTTCTAATCCTACGTATCGTAATCTTTCTCTATACTTTCCTTCCATATATTTCTACCTCCTTGACACAGACCGTTGTTGTTCATTGTTCAATAATGGCCGACTAGCCTCTTAACCAACAAAATGTAAGTTCGTGATGGCGGGGTTTCAAGAAATTGACCGGCAATATTTTCCTTTGAAAGATATTGCTTCCATCAAGAAACTATTCAAACAACAATTGGAAAGTGTGTTTGAACCTGACCTAGCTTTACTGTCAATTGTCGTGGGAGCCGTTGAGAACTCGATGACATGTAACCGAACTTTCACAGTTCAAAAAGACAAGACAACTACGGAGGACAACAACGCTTTAGAGGATGACACTAAAATACCTGCTGTGGAATATCACATCGTACAGGCCCTATACGCCAAGTTTCATGCCATCATTAAAGGGGCTGTAGATGTTACACAATACGGTGTCAGTAAATTCGCCACGAGAGATTTGGTGAAGAAAGTGTCTGACGTTATTTGGAATTCCTTGACTAGGAGCTACTACAAAGATCGAGCTCATTTACAAAGTCTATATAGCTACCTGACAGGTACGACAATTGGATGGAAGACTGACATTGTCATTATTGAATTGCTATTTCAGTTAGAAGGCTAGCATAATTTTAATCCATAACAATATTTATTAACCCATAGCATAACATTTCAGTGACATTGTTTCACATTTCATACCAATAATAAATACTTCAAAAATTATATTTCTATTTTAACTAGCATAGCAAATATTTTAATGGAAGCAAGACACAATACTAATATTTAATAATACAACATTATTTTTGATGAATGAACATCCTGTCAGCAGCCAACACTTTCAACAATTATTATCAAGCTATAATACATTGGCTTAGGTATGGTTGTTAACTTGTAACAATCTTTTTGTTTTTAGGCAACAAGTTGGATTGTTTTGGTGTAGCATTCGCAGTGGTGGCCGGTTGCCAAGTCCTGGGGTACCACGATGTTCACCTCGCGTTGTCAGAGGACCATGCCTGGGTTGTTTTTGGAGAAGATGGGGCAGAGACAGCGGAGGTCACATGGCATGGTGCGTTTTTAGCTTGAATTTATGGGACATTAAGAATATAACATCATTAATAAATCGTCTCCTCCACCTCCACATCTTTACAAATGTTTCTTCTCCTTTTTCCTCGCAGTCCACGTCTCCCCTCCATACAAAGCGATGCTCCACTAGTAACACTAGAGCAGTGTCTTCCTCACCTTTAGGTCCAGTTTGTTAGTAGCATCCTCTTTTTATTGAAAGCAGTAGTGTACCCAAGGGGGGCTTGAGGGGGCTCTAGCCCTCCTACCATAGTTTGGGGGATGCCCCGAGATCTATGCAGATCCGAAGAGAAAATAAAATAGGGTTGGGAGGTGATGGGGGACCAGTTAAATATCGTGAGCAAAGAAAATATCAAGTGGCACACATCCTTGTGTTGATCCTCCTTAGTAGTCCTTATTGATGTTCTTGCAGTCTAAGAAGTGGCCTAAGTCCTGAAGATTGCGGAAGGTTCAAAATCTCCCAGTTTCGAACGTTCCATCGAGGAGCTGCACAGTGGCTAGACATTTACCTATTATAAACAAGCGGTGATTTTTGTGACACTAGGCCTATGAGGCAGCTAAGCCAACTTTAATATAGGTCTATTTATTTATTATTTTGTTAGATTATCACATTTATAAAAATAAAAATGATCACGTTAACAAATACCAGTAAAAAAAATTTCCAGAAAAGCTTCTAGGTGTAAATAATGGTTAAAAAAAATTGTGGTTGGTGGGACCTCCCCCCTAATCATCCCACCCTCCCCCCTACTTTGCAATCTTGCATACGCTAGTGGCTTAAAGCATCCTGGGACATTGCTATTTTTGACTTTAACTCTCATGTAGGCGCATCTGTTGCAATTGAACTTTCTACATTATTTTAAAAGTTCCATATTATTCTGGGGCTGATGACTTACTGTTTTGTTAGTAGTCTATTATTTAATGTTATCTATCATAACTGACAGCTGCTATCAAACAGATATTTTTTTCCCTATATGAATAGGATTGTGGTATTTCTTCTTAAACTGTCATATTATTTTTTTTCTTATCTTGTTTTTCAAAATTGATACAGTTACAGTTCATAACATTGATGGAAACCTGTTTTGGTGACTGAATGATTTAAACTCTAAGGCATCACTCATGCCATAGACTGGCCTGCCGAGGACGGGTATTTCACGGTTCGAATCTCGGTTGGCTGTAGTAACCCAAACAGGTACCGTATTAAGATATACTAAAAATATAAATATTTTATTGAAAAAGATATTTAAAAATGATCATTATCAGGACAAAGTTAAAATGATAAAAAGTAGGCCGTTATCAAACTTTTAAGTATAAGTGTTCCTGGTGCTAGGTAAGGGTAATGAAGACAAGCGTGGACAGCCAGTGGCAGCAGGTGTAGGATCTCACTCTTGGCTGTACGTCAACAGCCACCCGGTGATATGTAGTCGGCACATGGAGGCTGCTGCGCTGGTCTCGGCCATCAATCCCAACCTAAACCCGACTACAGACGCTGTGCAGGTCCAACTGCTGCAACAAGAATTACTGTGGTCACTTTATGATCTGGGACACCTCGCCAAGTATCCCATGGCTCTCGGTGAGTTCACAAGGTGTGGGTGGAACTTTGGGACACCTCGCCAAGTATCCCATGGCTCTCGGTGAGTTCACAAGGTGTGGGTGGAACTTTGGGACACCTCGCCAAGTATCTCATGGCTCTCGGTGAGTTCACAAGGTGTGGGTGGAACTCTGGGACACCTCGCCAAGTATCCCATGGCTCTCGGTGAGTTCACAAGGTGTGGGTAGAACTCTGGGACACCTCGCCAAGTATCCCATGGCTCTCGGTGAGTTCACAAGGTGTGGGTGGAACTCTGGGACACCTCGCCAAGTATCCCATGGCTCTCGGTGAGTTCACAAGGTGTGGGTGAAACTCTGGGACACCATGCCAGGCAACTAATCTACTCAAAATATGGGTAAAAGAATCAGGCAAACCACATAACCAACCAACAACCTTTTAACCAGGAATCTGGAGTTTAAACTGCTCAGTTTTGGGTAAAAACTTATAAAGATTATAACAATATTTTATAAATATACTAAGTTTATTTTAATTTAACTATTTTTTTATATCTAGGATCAATATTTGTATAGCTCAGTGGTTGGAACATTGGCCAAAGGTCCTGGGTTTGATTCCTGTGTCTGGGTGCCATGTTTTTAAAAAAAAATTCACATTAATTTATTTAACAAATTGAGGATAGAATGGTAGTACATATACGTTCTATTTCTGGGACTGACCAAATGTTGTGTACGAATGATCACGTTCCCCAACCTCTATGTTATCAATGAAGACATTGGTGTGTCGCCAGGTAACCTGGGGGAACTGGAGGCAGCCAACCCGACCCCCGGGAGAGTGGCCCCACCGCAGCTGTTTCTGGAGTCGTCGCTGTGTAGCTACACCTACTATAACAACCAGCATGTTTACCCCTACACGTACCAAGGAGGGTACTATTACCAACATAACATGTACAAGGAAGCCTTCAACAGTTGGGCCAACGCTGGGGATGTCATACGACAGTGAGTCGACAATCGCCCGTAAAATTATTGCATGGGGAAATACATTCGTAGCGGTGATGCGACTAAGCAAAGGGATACATAAATATTTGTGTCTCTAAGAAAGTGGAGCCAAACACTCCACATAGCTACCATTAGGGTGTGCAAAGTACAATTTTTTCAATTCGAAGCAAACTCTAATCGAATATATGAAATATTCTCGAAGCCGAATCGAAGTTTCAATATTTTCTTTTAGTTGTTTCATGCTTGTAAAAATATTCTATTGTGGTTATTTATATAACTTTATGCTCAAAAATTATTTGAAAAACATTTCTAGTGTATGATTGTTTGTAATATTTCGTGTTACCCTAACAAATCAAGTTATTACCACAACATGCAATTCAATTTCTTTAAGATTTTTCTTATATTAATATTAATTTGTAATGTACAAAACAGCTCAGAACGGCTATTACTGGACATAAATGGGGTATTTTAGTTGTTGATATATTTTTGGCGAAGCTTGGAAGCCAGAATTTGTTTCGAAGCGAAGTCGAAGCTGATGTTTGTTTCATAGCCAAGTCGAAGTTTCAAAACTTCGCACACCCCTAGTTACGAACTTTACTGAAGTTTAAGCCTGTGTGAAGCCAAGATTTTCAATTTTTAGTCAAATTTGAATCTTGGTCAACAGACTCGAATCAAATCCAAATAAAATTTTATGCTTAATAAAAACTTGAGTCTTATTTGAACCGAGTCTCATGATTAAAACAAATTGGCTTAAATATCTAATCTTTTTAAATAAGTTCAGATCCAAATTGAATAAATTATTTTCGGTCTACTATGATAGTGTTTTATTTAAATCAAATTTGTGATGAATATTTTACTTTGTTAATTTTTTTAAACCAATAATAACATAATCAAAGAAATATTGGATTATCACTTTATAAACATTTTAGTTTCTCTAAATAAAACTAATGTAACTTAATCAATAGCCCTAACCTCAAAAAGTGATACATCAAATGAAGATCACAGAATTTTTTTTAGTCATAAGTTGATTAATATTTATTAAAAGATGAGATTAGCTACTTTTTTTTACACATACAAGATATTCTCACAAACAACTGTTACCCCTGAGATTCCTTTATGAACTGGAACCAGAGATAATTTCTTTAATCGGACATAGTTTCTCATCAAATCCTATGAATATATTACGACCACGTTTAACCAAAAATAAAAATTTAAACTGTTTGGAGGGATGGCAATACTGATTGAAACTTAAACAGCTGTGCATTATGTGGGGCACAGTAAAAAATTTACAACATAGTAAATATTCGGCATCATTTCAATGTTACTACAAATTACGGAAATTGTTGGGGCGATAAGCCGTTCAAAAAGTTTGAGAACTGCTGCACTAGGCTAGTATTAAGATTTGAAACTTCGAATTTAATTCAAATCTGAGTAAGATTCAAATTTGAAGGTTCACACAGGCTTACTAACGTTTCCATAACACACTAGAAACCCATTCATATGGGTCAAATTTGGATGTTCCGTTAATTTGGGAATTTTTAACTGTTATGGATGTAATAGACTGTAAAAACACGACATTTCTTGGATATTAAGTATGTAGGAAAACACCGCACGGGAGACTAAGGCTGAGATAGGAGCAGATAACAGCAAGTGTGTGGGAAGACTGTTGGAAGGACAGGGGGAGAGGAAGGCTGAGATAGGAGCAGATAACAGCAAGTGTGTGGGAAGACTGTTGGAAGGACAGGGGGAGAGGAAGGCTGAGATAGGAGCAGATAACAGCAAGTGTGTGAGAGAAGACTGTTGGAAGGACAGGGGGAGAGGAAGGCTGAGATAGGAGCAGATAACAGCAAGTGTGTGAGAGAAGACTGTTGGAAGGACAGAGGGAGAGGAAGGCTGAGATAGGAGCAGATAACAGCAAGTGTGTGGGAAGACTGTTGGAAGGACAGGGGGAGAGGAAGGTTGAGATAGGAGCAGATAACAGCAAGTGTGGAAGAGGAAGGCTGAGATAGGAGCAGATAACAGCAAGTGTGTGAGAGAAGACTGTTGGAAGGACAGGGGGAGAGGAAGGCTGAGATAGGAGCAGATAACAGCAAGTGTGTGGAAGATTGTTGGAAGGACAGGGGGAGAGGAAGGTTGAGATAGGAGCAGATAACAGCAAGTGTGGGAGAGGAAGGCTGAGATAGGAGCAGATAACAGCAAGTGTGTGAGAGAAGACTGTTGGAAGGACATGCATAACTGACCAGGAGGGACATGACATCTAGTTGGGTCGCCTGTATCTCAAATATTTGCCGCTCTTGTGGCACAGAGCGTTGACCAGGGTACACCATAGGAGGTTGTCCACACGACGTACCCCTAATGAGATGATGTGATGATAGTTATTATAAAGTTGTGGAGCCGATGTGTCTTAGCCTAACTTAAGTCAAATTATACATATAAATTATCATTCCTCGCTACCAGCCAGGAATCGAACCCGGGGCCCCTAGGTTCGTAGCCAGGTACACTGACCACTAAACCATGGGGCCGGATATGATGATGATTATAGAGAATGAGAAATAGAGTGGGATTATTTTGTTACATACAGGGATGGTATCAGACTTATAACTTGTTAAAAAGAAAGTCTAAGATTTGATGAATCTTTAACAACAACAGTAGCGCTACTTTACACTACTCTACAGGACACGGGACTATAATCAGAACTTTATTGTTAGAGTTTTTTAGTTGAAAGGGTGTCTCAAATAAACCGAATTTAAATGTGTGTGTATTTTATTTTTTTTAAGATTAGTCCTTTTGAACAATTAGAAATTATGTTCCTTTTGTATGTAAATAATGTTTTAAAAGAATCTGTCCAAGTTTGCTGCCAGTCTAAGGAAGTGATGTTTCCAGGTACAACTATTCCCGTGACGACGAGGAGATCTACAAGGAGTTTCTAGAGATAGCCAATGAGCTGATCCCTCACATCATGAAGTCTGTGAGCTCCGGACACAGCGCTCACTCCATCCTCAAGGATCCGGAGTGCTTTGCCCACCTACTGCGCTTCTATGACGGGATCTGCCAGTGGGAGGAAGGCAGTGCGACTCCGGTACTACACCCACTTCCCGTCAACTGCAAACAACAGAGACTGGGTCGGCTTTACTCTGACCAGGGCTTAACCCTGTGGTCTGACTCTGACCAGGGCTTAACCCTGTGGTCTGACTCTGACCAGGGCTTAACCCTGCGGTCTGACTCTGACCAGGGCTTAACCCTGCGGTCTGACTCTGACCAGGGCTTAACCCTGTGGTCTGACTGACCAGGGCTTAACCCTGCGGTCTGACTGACCAGGGCTTAACCCTGTGGTCTGACTGACCAGGGCTTAACCCTGTGGTCTGACTGACCAGGGCTTAACCCTGCGGTCTGACTGACCAGGGCTTAACCCTGCGGTCTGACTGACCAGGGCTTAACCCTGCGGTCTGACTGACCAGGGCTTAACCCTGCGGTCTGACTGACCAGGGCTTAACCCTGTGATCTGACTCTGACCAGGGCTTAACCCTGTGGTCTGACTGACCAGGGCTTAACCCTGTGGTCTGACTGACCAGGGCTTAACCCTGCGGTCTGACTGACCAGGGCTTAACCCTGTGGTCTGACTGACCAGGGCTTAACCCTGCGGTCTGACTGACCAGGGCTTAACCCTGCGGTCTGACTGACCAGGGCTTAACCCTGCGGTCTGACTGACCAGGGCTTAACCCTGCAGGGCTTAACCCTGTGGTCTGACTGACCAGGGCTTAACCCTGCGGTCTGACTCTGACCAGGGCTTAACCCTGCGGTCTGACTCTGACCAGGGCTTAACCCTGTGGTCTGACTGACCAGGGCTTAACCCTGCGGTCTGACTCTGACCAGGGCTTAACCCTGCGGTCTGACTGACCAGGGCTTAACCCTGTGGTCTGACTGACCAGGGCTTAACCCTGTGATCTGACTCTGACCAGGGCTTAACCCTGTGGTCTGACTGACCAGGGCTTAACCCTGTGGTCTGACTGACCAGGGCTTAACCCTGCGGTCTGACTGACCAGGGCTTAACCCTGCGGTCTGACTGACCAGGGCTTAACCCTGCGGTCTGACTGACCAGGGCTTAACCCTGCGGTCTGACTGACCAGGGCTTAACCCTGCGGTCTGACTGACCAGGGCTTAACCCTGCAGGGCTTAACCCTGTGGTCTGACTGACCAGGGCTTAACCCTGCGGTCTGACTCTGACCAGGGCTTAACCCTGCGGTCTGACTCTGACCAGGGCTTAACCCTGTGGTCTGACTGACCAGGGCTTAACCCTGCGGTCTGACTCTGACCAGGGCTTAACCCTGCGGTCTGACTGACCAGGGCTTAACCCTGTGGTCTGACTGACCAGGGCTTAACCCTGTGGTCTGACTGACCAGGGCTTAACCCTGCGGTCTGACTCTGACCAGGGCTTAACCCTGCGGTCTGACTGACCAGGGCTTAACCCTGCGGTCTGACTGACCAGGGCTTAACCCTGCGGTCTGACTCTGACCAGGGCTTAACCCTGTGGTCTCACTCAGACCAGGGCACAATCCTATGGTCTGGCACAGACCAAAGTTCAATACTTTGGTCTGATTCAGACCTGGGCTCGATCCTAATTTTTGAATTGTCAAAAGTTGAAGCTTCACATATTCCCAAAATTTATTATTATTAACAACAACAACAACAATAATAATAATAATAATTTTCAATTTCCTTTATTATAGTGCCGGCCAACAGTCGTAAGACCTATAACAGGCCAGCACTGAAAAGCACACAAGTACATACCCTACAATACATACATTACATAAGAAAACATGATAGACAAAAAATGGCCAAATAATGCCATATACCGATAAACAACCACGAGACAAAAAAGTAGTTAATAATGATAAGAATAAAAGTAACATTAAAAATAAATAACCAAATAGTGGTTAAAAGCAGTAACATTATGCAAAAAATAAATCAGAATAATAATAATAATAATAATAATAATAATAATAATAATAATAATAATAATAATAATAATAATAATAATAATAATAATAATAATAATAATAATAATAATTAGTCTGTGATATTGATTGTATTATGCTTACCACTAACATTATCTAAGTAAAATGTTGGTATATTTAAAGGTACTCCACATTGGTTGGGCCAAGCCTCTGGTTAACACCATCTCCAAGTTTGATGCCGAGGTGCGGGCGCAGGTGATCATCGAGGAGGGAGTGTCGGGCCACCCCGGGGTGTCGGACAAGGACAGTCCCCGTTGCATCAACAACAACTATTGCAAAGAGGAAGAGAGACAATTACACCCGACAATCGCCGCACTGGCCGCTGCTTGCGGCGAGAAGATACTCAACCCTGACTTCCTGTTGCAAGGCGGAGGGGAGCCCTTTGTCGAGGCCAAGGTGGAGCTCAAGAAGGAGGGCGGCGAGGATACCCCCAGCCCTCCAAGCACGTCAGCGCAGGACAACAGTCAAGGTGAGAAGTGAGGATAGTACCGGAATATAACAACTGCTGTTTCCTTGGACCTGCAGATATAGGAGTTTGTCTTGGGTACTCATAGCAAGCTCTTCATGAGTCCCCTAGAAGAGTACTTTTTGAGTACCATCAATTCCTCAAATATTTTGAGCCAATCGGCCCTTTTCATTTGGCGTGGAAATGCAAAGCCGTGGGGACAAACGGTTATCCTCAAGAATTTTTATTGTTTTACAATTTTCTTTTCGGAAACGGTTTATTCAAGAATAGAAGCGTGTTGATTAAGTTATACTTTTTAAATCCACCCCACCTCTATAATTTTAACAGTGATCAAATATTGATAAAATTAACATTTTTCAATAGAAAACTGCCGGCTGCATAACAAAATATAAGGAAATGTAACCCCTAATAAACATTGATACATTATCTTAAAAGAGGTGTTGAAAATACTACTATAAAAATTTCACTTGTTCTCGAGAAAAATGATATTTCCAAATGTGTGATTTTTTCCGCAAGACCTGTCTGGTAGCTAGCGCCATCTACGGTTTGCATGATTCATTTGTTATTGTTGGCTCGAAAGGATACTTTGGTCTGTTGTGAAGCCATGCCACGCCTTTCACCCTCCCGCCCACCATCCCAAAAACTAGGTTTTAGACTTGCACTCGACAGGGCCAAGGGCTTTAGGGATATTTGTGATTTGAAGATTCAACTAACGAAAGAAGGAACACGGCTCAAACTTTAGACTGCTGCCTCTGGACAAAGAAATAATGGCTGCCCCTTGAAAAAAGAATTTGGTAATTACATTTTATTCCATTGACCTAGGTTTCATTCTATCGGAACTCATCAGGAGGGAGTGTGAAACGCGCGACACAACTTCCTAAAAGAGGAAACAAATAAAAACACAAAATGGAGATAAAGGAAATTGGTAAAGAATGATAGGACACTTTAAGATAGAAATATGTAAAAGTAACGAATAACATCAAGGACAAAAACAAGAAATTTACGTTGGATCTGAACAGTAATGTGCGAAATCCACTTTTTCAATTCAAGTTGAATCGAATAATAGGAGATATTCCAAAACCAAATTGAAGTTTTAATATTAAATATAATTTACAAAATGCTATATTTTAAACATAATATATTATCACAAAATTATATATTAATTTTTTATCACAAAATGTAATTTAATTATTTTAGATTTTGCTATGTGAACACTAATTTGTGATGGAAATAACAACAGAAAAAAAAGTGTTTTTTTTTAACTTTAATTTTTTTTTTTACAAAGCTTCCTAATTGACGAATCCAGAATTTTACTTTCGATTCGAAATCAAAGCGAAAGTAAAGTTTTCAAAATTTCTCAAACCCTTAGATATGAATCTTCAAAGAAAATATTTTTTTTAGCTCTATCCTCTGATTTTAATTATTTTTTTTAATATTATTATGTTTACTAGTAGATTATGCCAAAATAATTATAGGACATATATATAGCCTATACACACATACCTAATCACGCTCTCCCTTACGTGGTAGGCAATAAACTGTGCATACAGCTCAAAAAACAACTCCGTACTTAATACATCCTCACTAACTTTCTCCACACTTCCCTATCCTTGTATACTCCCTTCTCTTCAACAACATCCATACACCGAGTCATACATACTCTTCAATAACATCCATACACTGAGTCATATGTACTCTTTTATTATAATAACCACACGTCAGGCCATTATTTTATCATTTAACTGAGCATACTATAACTATGATCTATATTTTATATCACAACTAAAGACTTAACCGCTTTGATGGTCAAATAATCTAAGACTTTACTCCTACTAAAAACTGGACTGCTGATGACAGGAAGAGCCAGGTTCGAATACTGTCTGGTTATATTGAGAGTGTTTTTTCCTGAACGGTTTCCCAATCTTTCCACGTGCAAATGCGGGTATTATCCCTTTGAATTCTACTTTCCTCATTCCTAACCAATTAGCATGGTTAAAATAGTCTAACCCCGGTGGGTTTTAGGGTGCGGTGAGAAATAATAGCACTGCCCCTTTGTGACACAGGGTGCCAAGAAGTGGGCGCTGGCCGCCCCAGGATTACACTCCACAGTCAGAAGATGCGGGGCCTCAAGGATCTCCTATTGGCCGAGAAACTCAACACGCATGCCATCTCTCTCAGCTGACGGCCCAATCACAGGTGCAGGTGGGCAAGAAGACCCGGGGGGAGCCCTCCGAAATGGCCGGGCCGCGTCCAAAGAGGTCTCGCAGGGAGTAGTAGGGACACTCTCTACACGCTGCTGCATCCTTAACTCTTCCTAGGGTCCTTTGAGCTTCTGACACGGGGTCAGAGGTGCGCGCTTGACTTTTGTGTTTTACAAATATGTAATACTCTTAGCACTTTGTGATTTAAATTTTTAATCATTTTCTTAGATCAAATGACCTTACC
This sequence comes from Timema podura, assembly GCA_033556935.1. Taxonomy (NCBI): domain Eukaryota; kingdom Metazoa; phylum Arthropoda; class Insecta; order Phasmatodea; family Timematidae; genus Timema; species Timema podura. The sequence goes on along the minus strand of JAVRXN010000012.1, from coordinate 57,156,048 downwards.
TTCTGCAGTCAAGTTCCAAACAACTACCTTACCTTCTGCAGTCAAGTTCCAAACAACTACCTTACCTTCTGTAGTCAAGTTCCTAGCAATCTACTTCTCTTTAGCTGTGACCTTAGCAAGTTTATTCATTAAATTAAAGTAATTTTATATTAGTTAAAAACCGGGAATGAACTTTATTCTAGTAACTGTCAGAAACTAACTAGCCTGTACTATTTAACCTGAAAACTACAAGATAAAGATTAATTTGCAAAGTAGTTTGTGCCTTTCTAATATATATCTATATATATTTTAAATCTGTTACTTGAAAGCTTTATGACCTATACACTGGACGTTTTTGAATTCATCTTGCTAGCGCACTTTTAGAAATTAATGTCCCTTAACCGGAATTTATTTAAAAGATTATAATAAATCATAACCAAAATGTTTTCATGAAATATCAGAAAACTGTTAAGAGTTTACACAAATCACATCTGGTTTTTAGCGATTCAAAACTTCTCCCGTGGTGTGTAGTGAAAGTAATTTTCGCCCTCTGACCCCTGGAAGCTCTACGAGACAAAGTCCTAACACGTTTTTTATTGTAACAGTAAACTTTCTTTTTTCAAGTAAAGAAGACTTGACCTCTAAAACTAAACTAAACAAGTACAAATTTAAATTCTTTGATTTCTGTTTTCTTTTTTAGATGTAAAGATGAAAAAGAAATAATCATGAGTGTTATCCAAAATAGATATAATATAAAGAATGTTTATTCTATATTTTGTTATCTTTAAAATGAAACTTATGTGTGTTTAATCAATAAACATAGCTTACACGTATGTTTGTAACTAAACATTTTCAAAATGTTGTATGAATATAATATATGTATACTACACATAAGGAGGGAACATACATGCTGGTATGTATTTATAAAATGCAGCCTTTTGGCTTGGCTCATTGGATTAAATAGTTCTATGAGTTTGGAGGACAGTTAGAAATAACCAATACATGACATTTGTTAACTAAACAAGCACTTGGGCTTTGTGAATTAAAAAAAAACTCAACTAGGTCACACTATATTAAACATTTATATCAGCTACTCTAAAGTTATTGGTTGGCGTGCCAGTTTTAAAACTAAAAATAATTTTTGCGTGTTCCCACACACATTTTTTTTGAATATGTGATTATTTTTTTATTAATAGATTATATTTTTTGTAGATGATAATTTACAACATATTTTAATATATCTCTTTTTAGAATTTACCTCTTTTCAATTTTTGAGGTACATTTAGTTATATGCTAAAGATATGACAATTCATCATCATCATCATTTGTTTCAAGTCTGTTGCTGGGTCAGTTTAGTCAAATGCCTCCATCTTTCTCTATCCTTCCACGATTCTTCCTTCTTTAATTTCTTCCATTCTTCTTCTCTCACTTGAACACTTTCTGTCATCTGCTCCTCCCATCTCTTTCTTGGCCTCCTTTGCGGTCTTCTTCCTACTTCATTTTCAACAATTGTGATGATGAAATGTTACCATTTGGAGCATCACATTTTGTTTTTAAATATATCTCTCATAAGATGTTGATTGAACCTTTTCTTTAACTAGATATTTAACAATCTTAGAAAACATATGAGTAAGTGTTATCCATTTTGCAAAGTTTGATTTTCATAATTGGCTCCTGAAGTATTCATTGTCGGTAGTGACTGGTTTATTGGTTCTGTCGTCCAAACTCCGGGTAAAACTTTTATCCATTAAATATAATATATATGTTAGGTTGTTTTTAATGTCTGTTGTTGTAGTGTTGTTTTTTAACGGTTTCCTCCCATTATCATTTGTCGCTAGCATCCATTCGTTTTAGAGACCGGTGTTTTAAAATAAATAGCAAACTACTTGTTATGTTATTACAATATTGTGATGTTGCAAAACCGTTCTTTCTTGCCCTACAGTATTAGTGTTGGGTTCAAAATGGGTACCACTCTGGTAAACAAGCTCTTTTTTGGAAAAGTTGATAAGGTGGTTACATATTTGGAAAGTTGATAAGGTGTTACATATTTGGAAAAGTTGATAAGATGGTTACATTATTATGATCTAGGTTTTAATGTGTGGAACATGATCAGTATATTTTTTATATATACTTTAAAATGTAATGCCAGTCGTTATTTAACAATTTAGTTTATTCTGATTTATTAAAGATAACGGCTGGCAAAAAGTTTCTTGAAATTAAATAATTTATTAATTTAATATGTATCACATATATTTCTAGCGAGAGATATTTAAAATATCTGATCGGTATCGGATACCAAGACGTACTGAATTGTGATCTTAGTGTTGGACTTTAGAAGTGCTCTCTGATCATAAAAGTGTTCCCTTCTTGACAAGTTAATATTGTACCTGTACTCGTCAAATGGAGAGATGGACCGAGTTGAATTGTTGTGACTAGGAAACTGGGAGTGGTTTGACCTGATTGTCCTTGTAAGTCGAAGTTTGTGGTTGTTTTTGTCGCGAGTGTAGGATATTTAGATTTTCTCATGTAGGCTTGTTTAGCTCATGAACATGTAGTATGATCAAATCATACTTTAAGAACTGCTTTCTAAGATATTTTAACGCAGTTACTAAAAAGTTGGAAAGGGAAACATTTTTATGATCCAGACTGTACAGTTATTTATTAATAGGTAGTACCTAGTTATGCAAGTTTTAAGATGTTTATAGATGAGATGTTAGTTTTATGTGTAGGAAGTGTGATGTATATAATATATGCAAGGTTGACACTAGATATATATTTTTTTTAAGTGAAAGAGCCACACCATTTGTTTCTACGATTAAGATCATTATTAATCTATGTTGCCACATTATCTTGCGATGCACACAATATATTTTGAAAATGCATACACATTGGATTTGTTTTGGTTGTTTGTTATGTTGTTTTGTTGTTAATGAGTGCCTGAAATAGGGCTTTTCTAATATCATAAATATTTGTGTATTTTTATAACATGATAGTGTATGCTTCAAACTTCTTGGTAGAATGCAGTTTTTAACAAAAATATACTTTTGAGTGTTTGGATAATATGGATAAAATTAGGTACATGAAGTTTGTCATGTAATTAAATATTCATGATAGCATTGTAGAAAATGAAGCACAAATGAAAGTTAAAAAAACACTAACACATATTTAATATATCTCTATAAGGAAAACCTCTTTTCTCTTTGAGGTAGTTTTAGGATTCCCAATAGAGATATAGCATATATTTGCATCCACAGTCCATTTCCTGTGTTTTTCCTTTATGTTATTCCTTTCTTTACATGTTCATATCTAAATGTCCTATTATTCTCTACAAATTTCCTTTTTTTTTTCCCCTTTTATGTTTTTTGGTTCCCTCTTTTAGCAAGTTGTGTTAAGCGTTTCACACTCTCTCCTCACGAGTTACTACAGAATGAAACCTAGGTCGGGGGAATGGGCGGTGACAATCAATTTCCTTGAAGAGGCCATTATTTTCCAGTGGCAACAGTGTAGAGGGTGAATCGTGTTCTTTTCATTGTAAAAGTAATATTTTGTTTGTTCCCTTCTACCCCCCTTTCCTGTACCTTCTTCCCAGTATTAAAACACATTCACAACCACTTCCTGCTCATTCTACCACTTCCGTGTGCTACATTTTATACAATTCTATCATGTTTATTCATTAATTATAAGGTCAGGAAAGCGAAGCCTGGCTCTCTTACTAGAAGACAGATTCATTGCCACAAAACCAACTAAATATCAATATATTTTGGACTGTGTACATTATCAGAGAAGTCTATGGGAACAAAAATGTACACTTTTAAAATTCTGAAGGGAAAAAGGACAGATTTGACGTTTTATAAAGATGTCATATTCAAGAGTCAGAAAAAAAAAAATCAAGATTTATATAGAGGTATTGTTCTACTTACTCAACATAATTATAAGAAAAACATAAGACCCAAATCCAATAATTTACTATAATTTTATAATTTGGTCACTATTTCTCTTTTCTATCGAAACTTAGGAATGAATGTAAACAAAATCTGAATTGAATAGAGACCAAACCTTTTATTCTTGCCAGGTTTCCTTGTCTTTGTTTAGTTTCCTTTTATCAATATTGTTACCTATCTTTGAAACATTTCAAATTATATTTCTCAGCCTTTGGGGTGGGGGATATAATTACCTCTCTACATATTTTAAAACAAGTTCTGTGTAAGTTAGCAAGAATGATGAATGGTTGTATAACCGGTGAAGATGGTGTGGATCCTGCACTTCTACACAGTTAGAGGTTATGGGTGGTTTTCTAGTTACGATGCTTTATTATATTTTCTAGGCAAGATGAAGTTAATACCTTCTATTTATTTTTTTACACTTTAAGATTATAGTCGCTAATTAGGCCTACTGTACAATTTGGATAGCTCTCTCTTCCATTGCGTCTCGCTTTTAATTGACGTGTTTGTGCGAGCGCAGAATACTTTTTCCTTACACCATGACACGTTTATGATCGAATGCAAGTTCTTTATTATTTTTCTGGAGAGTTTGTAAGTTTGTGTTTGAAATATTGACTATGTTTGTTGACACTTTGTTGAGAGATTAACGATGTTGCCTACTTGGTGAATTCAAAACTATTTTGTGGAGCGGGTTGCATCTTAACTTTAATTAACCTACGCACTCTTTAAGTACTATCACATTTATACGCCGATGTCTAAAATAAAATGAAGAAAAAGAGTAGTTCACCTTGAGAGACCTCTTGAGTATCTGCTTATAACTCTTCCCCTCTTCCTCTGACAAGTATAAGTGCTCAGTCTACTATTTGAGTCTGGTCAGCATTGACTTGCAATTAAAAACTACCCTTGTTCTCTATCCTAGATTGATAGTTGCTTTCACAGTCTTTCTTAATTTACATCATAGCAGGAAGACTCCTATGGGACATTTTCGTGAATAAACTAAACAGCTTGATCTGTGGATGGTTTTAAAAACTAAAAAAAATAAAATTAATTTAAGATAAAAAAAATAATTTTTGTGTCAACTTGAGACTATTTTAAGAATTATTTGAGAATATATTGTTAATTGTATTTTTTAAACTCGCTGAATAAAACGTAAGTACACTAACATGGGAGATGCTATCATGACGTCACAGGAAGACAACGCCGTTAAAACAGAATTATCTAATCAACCAAGTAAGCAAACACAATTCATTTTAAAAGTTATTTCAATTGAAATAATTACACTGTTGAGTGTCCATGTTTTGGTAAGATAGTATAAAGTTGTACCGTTTGTTTGCAAAATTAAAGTTGTATTGTTGTTAAAGAGGGTGATGGTTGTATAGGATGTTGATATTTGCAAAATGGCACTCTGTGTGAGGATAATATTTCGTTGTCTTTTTTCATATGTATTTAAAACTTTAAAAATTAACCTGTTGTTTGTTAAACCTGATTTATTGATAAGTCTTTGCAGTTAATATTTAATAGCTTCTTAGTCAATAAATAATTGACAGTTATTTTTGTAATGTTCATGTTGATTAAAATTGTTAGGTTTCACCGGTTTGATAATTCACCTTCGTTAGAATAATGTTTTAAAATTATCTTTTAGAAGTTTTAGACTTGTTATTACACAACTTGGTCTGGTCGTAAAAAATTATTGATGTAAAATATATTTGATATATTAAAATAAAATGTAAATTTTTCTTCATAACAGATTGATTAATCCGTTAAAAAGAAGAAGGAAAAAAAGTTTGCATTACTTTTGTTGGTGGAGATTTTTAATTAAAATACATTTTAAACAAATTTAATGTTCTTTTAAAATACAATTTTATTTTATGGCTGTTTAATTTTTAACTGTTAATTAGGTATTTTATTCAATTACATATAGATTTGGAAATTTAAATTAAATGTAAAATGGTACCCAAAGAAAATTCATTTTCAAAGTCGTGGTTAATCTATTGCTTCATTTGTGTTTGTAGTTGTAAAGTAACAGTTGTATAAGCTTGATCAATTTCTTACATTTATTATGTTATGTTTTTACTTTATTTAGTATGAAATAAAACACTATTAAAAGTAAAAAAAACACTCAAATTTACAACATGCCACGGGGCATCATTTGTTTGAAAAATGTGTTTGTGTTTTTACTTTTATTTATACCACATTTTACACAATTCTGTCGTTATTTAATAACTTATTTGTACTTATTGAATTTCACAAACTTATTATTTTTCAGTAATACTATAATATATGTTTAGGTGCTGGAAAATTAATGAAAGGAACATTTTGATCAGAATATCTTATAATATTGTTACTACTAACGTTGGAACTGCAATTTCCCTCTTTAAATCTAAAGCAAACTGCTTTTCTTTTTCTGAAAAAATAATCTAAAATATATATTAAGAGGTTATTTTTATAAGCAAGTCTAAAAGTGTGAAGGCCAAATTGTGTTTGTATATTTTATTCATTCCTATTCCTCTTGTGTAAAATATTGTACCTCACAAGAGAAAAGAGGTTTACCTTTATGTGTTGAAATAAAATCTGTAGGTATTAAATATATAACTATTTATTTTACCTCTCGGAACAGTAATGGAATAAAATAAACTTGTTTAGTCGGGGTGAATATCTTTAGATCAAAGTAAATGTTGGCCAATTTTGAGCTTGTAATCTTAGGATATGTTTATTTATTTCGAACACAAGTTCAAGATTTTAAGAGTTTAGTTGAGCTCACCTATAACTAAAGTCACAAAATCAACTCCCTTTGGTTTTCGCTAAAAGATAACTTTGCAAGGTTTGGCCTTTTAGAAGAAATGTTACTTAAAACTAATAAACAAAAACTTTATTTAACTCTACATTTTTAAATATACTCTGTAGAGGTTTGCAAGAATCCCGAAATTCAAGATTCGCACAGGGAAAAACAGTTTCTCATTTACAACCCAGAATAAAGATGGAATCTCGAATATTTTCTTGAAACAGCAAAGTTTAGCTTTGACTTAATGTATTTTCTTTACATAAATATAAAAACACTTAAAAAAACTCACCCTATACTTAAATGTCTTGTATCTGATTAGACCTGAAATAAATTATCTACAAATCGCTAGCCAATTAAAATATCCCTAATTTTAAAAGCTAATACACTTTCTGCATTTGGTTGTATTATTTTCTTATCAAGATAACAAATTAATAACTTTTAAACTAAAGTGAACATTTTTTTTTCTTTCCCATTATCACAACAGTAAAACAGTAAACAGTAAATACAATAAATAACAAAAGTAGACATTCTTGCACTTGACATTCAACCACCACCATGGCTCACTATCATTTGCAATTTTTTTTTAGGATTATCATCTCCATGTTAACTAATAATTCTGATGTTTCAACACATTTTAAATATTAATCATTGGTGAATTTGTTCCAAAATGTTTGCTTATGGAACAATCAAATAATTTGTTATTCTAAGGCAATAGGGCAATTTCTTTTGTAAAATTTGAACTAGTAAATGTTTTCAAGTTTTTTTAAGAGGTTCGAGTTTTTAAAGAGATTCACATTTTCTTTGTTAAAAGTCAACTCAACTTCATTTGTGTGATTACTAATTGAATTTTTCTTTATAAGACGAGCAGGTCTTGTAATATTTATGATGTCTTAGTTGTAAACGAGTCTGTACACTGTGTGGTAAGGTTTCAGGACTAAGACCCTGAATGCAAGAACAAGGCTGAGGCGAAACAGAAAGGCGAGTTGATTTGCTATCTACTTTTCTACTAATCAAGTCTGCTCAGCCTCATTCTTACATACGGCTCTAAGATGAGAAACCGACGAATTAATAAATATTTGTGGCGCCCTATTAATGGTTTAATATGCCCAAGCCCAGCTTAACTAATTCAGATCTTTTAATTGTGTAATAGAACCAAACCTAACCTATTTTTTTATTCACTCATCCTTGTACCTTTTGTTTTTTTAGGTTAGTCACTCAATCTTGGGTGATAGGAAAATGCAACACAATCTTCTCTTTTAATCTTTTGGTTTTTCCTTAGTCCTCAGTAACTAACTACCTAGCATTCTCTACATGCAAACAAAGGTGTCGGTTTCGTCTAGTTTGTCTTGCGGCTGATTGGGAGGTCTGGGTTGCAATCCAAACTGGCTGTACTAAGGTGGATTTTTCCAAGTTATTTACCACTTTATCTCCATATAAATGTGGGTATATTTTATTTAAATTCTAACTACCTCATTGTTACTCTATTAATATAAATATGCTAATAACCTGGAAAGATAGTAAGAGACATTGCAAAAAAAAAAAAAAAAAGGCTCTGCTCATGTGTGTGTGTGTACACACTCTTTACCTTAAAACGTTTAAGTATCATCTTAACTGATTAACTCTGGCATAGCGTATATTATATAATCATAGCTCTGAAGTGTGAAGTAGCATGTATCGCACAGATTGTCTGGTCCCTTTAAGAGTTACAACGATCATTTGCGCAACTAACAGAAAGTTTAATGAACACTTTTTATGTATAGCATGCGGCATGCGAGTTTACTGAAGTGATCATGGCTTGATTCTATTCCATTTGTGTTATTTTCTTCTTTAAAATAGTTTTCCCTCAGAGAATTATTTGAGAGGTGAGATCTGCATTATATCCTTATATTTACTGTGTTTGTCCTTTGTAATTGTGACTCATTCCTGATTTTGTGTCCTGTCAATCTTAAAACCAATTTCTCGGGACAACTCACATGACCTCTTTGTCCAGTGGCAGCATTGTAAAGTGTGAACTGTGTTGTTCTTTTCACAGTAAAGGACCAGACCTGCCAATATGTATCCATAGAATAACATTTCCCGACGTTATAAGAGGTGCATCAGATTCATCATCGGTTTGCCCATTTCTGAATTGTTTGGTTGTGGCGTGTTGTCCTGTATATTTTATAAATACCTGAATTAAACAGATCAAATCTTCATTCCATTCACTTTCTAAGCTTTTAAGTTTAAAGTCAAACAAATAATTTTGTTTATACTAGACATCAATTAGGTAGTCTAATTCTGATTTTAGAAAAATAAATTTAAAATAATGGATCCTTGATCTGCACAATAACCCTAATTTCACCCAGCTATACAGACAAAGTAGGTGGAAAAGAATCTGAGGTTTTATCACGTTATTTATATGAGAAAAAGTGTTTTTATGTTGCCAAGTTTGTTATATATTATTTCTGTGTAAACTAAAAATTGTATCTCAAGATATATTTTTTGTATGACATTCCAAACATTTGATTTGTGTTTTTTTTTTATTTCCTTGCCGGATTCATTATTTTGGGGAAAGTAATAATTTTATGTTTGCAATGTGATTAATTTCAACCATGTTTGTTCTTGAATTATATTTTCTTATACCTTGTGAGTAAGACGGTTAATTATATGTAGACAAGTAAGGTTTGGTCAAGTCAGATTCGCTGATATTACATGATTGTTATAAGCTCCAACAATCTGTTTTCAACTTTGAAATGTTACACACATAAGCAACCACTTGTATAATTTATGTTCGATGTAGCCGGTTTTTCTAGAGGTTGGTTGTATCATACTAGAAACGGAATGTAGGCCTACTAGTTTACGACATGACAAATAATTACATTTCATTTGTTGCTTCAGAGTGTCTGCTAATAAATACATTTTCTAATAATAGTTAATGTATGAAAACTGTATTGACAAACAGTAAACTAACTTAATATATGAAAACTGTGTTGTAAAATATTAAAATAACATAAATATTAAAACTATGTTGGAAAAGAGTAAAATAACGTAATATATGAAAACTCAGTAAAATAATGTAATATATGAAAACTATGTTCTAAAACAGTAAAATAACGTAATATATATGAAAACTGTTGTATAACAGTAAAATAATGTAACGTTTAGATAAAGGAATATTTTTAAAAAAATTAAAAATAGTGTATAGCTGTTAAAAAATTTGTAAATGTAAAGAAATGAAGATAAATGTATTGATTTTATGCTAAGGTATAATTTAACTTTCCTTTTAGGTTGGCCAACATGCCTAGCCCTAGTACTACATTATTTTATAGGGTTTACACACTGATTTGATATATTTCTAAGTCAACAAGTGACTATTACAATAAAATTAATAAGTACATTGGAGCCCCACTCATATGGTGGGTTAAGTTACAGAGCCTGCCCTGCTACAAGGAAAATCGCTGTGAAGCAGAACAAATTCTTTAACTTCAAATGCATATAATCCCAATATAGGTTTACACTATCATATATAAAGTGCGCTATGGATCATTCTATAGTGAAAATAGTGCCCATCACTATTGTAAACACTGAGTTACCAACATAAAATGATGGCAAAAGCCATTCACTGCGCACATCATGCCAGAATAGTAAGACATGCGTTGAACATAGTGAAAATGTATAACATTTAAAACTGCAAAGCGGGCCTTACTGTAAAAATGAAATAATAGACCCCACCTGATTAATGGACACAACCTAACCTCTAGAATTAACTCATTTGACAACATTCTCTGAGCATAGCATGTCGCACTAAAATACTCAACACAAATTAAAGTATTATTTCAACTATTAGATTTAAAATAAAAATTGGAGCATTTATTTTGTGTTGATTTTTTTTAATAACTATTCTACTAAAGAAGAAATGAAGATGTTGCAAAGTTGTATCCATATTACCAGATGTAATTTCTGATGTTTTAACTCGGGGAGTATTATATTTTGCTTGAACTTGCTTTTAATTTGATTTAACCTCATTTACACATTTCATTTTAAATATGATTTGTCATGTAATTATTTTAAAAATGATATTTTGTTACAAACTTTGTGATGAAATTAAAGCTATATACCTTGATTTTCTTACGAATGAACATTTGGGGACCTTTAAAAAATACAAACATATTTTTTTGAAGTAAACATCGATAACATTTTGCAATATTATTATTGTCATTTCATATGTATTAATAATATCTTTCAAAAGCGACAGATGTAGATCACATGGCTTGACGTAGGAATACCTGAAAGTAGTTCTAGTAACTTTTTCTAGCTGTCAGATTTGTCCATTTGTAAGAAAACTGGGGTATAGTTTAACAGTTTCATGAATTGACACAATTTGTTAATCGATCACATTATCTTCTATCCAAAAAAGATTTGTGCGAAGTGAAGGGTTTGATTAAATGATACAAGACTTGTCTAGAAGTTAGTAGTGTAATATTTAGCCATATTAGAGAGACGACGCTGGGCCATGTTTTGAGACTGTGATGTTTAATGGCGAGTGACAAAAAAACAAAAACAAATTAATGCCAGAAGAATCAGTATTTTTGTATGAGTAATTAAGTCACTCGTGTATTTAACTAGGATTAAGGTGTGTTTTTTTTTTGTGTGTATTTCATTTTGTTTATTTCTTTTTTGCATTTATGAGTAAATAAATAAATGGGAAGTAACTTAAACCTTGTTAATTTATTAAATAATCATAGAACTTTTTTCTCTCTTAAAATTCCTAATTATTACAGCATTTAAATTGGTCTTCGATGCACTTTCACATAAAATATTAAATAAATGGGTGGGTGTTTCGAACTCAGTTTAATGGTTTAGGCATCTTAATTAAAAAGCTAACCAGAATTCAGACCATTGTGTTACCCGCTTTGGTGGCTGCACAGTTTAAGGCACGACTCTCATAGTAGACTAGACTCCTATTGACAGCGAGATTGGGGTTCAAATCTTGGTCAAGTGTATCGAGGGTGGTTTTCCATTCTCCCTGCATGCAAATGTGGGTATACTTTCTTCACTTTTGACCTTTCTTATACCTTACACTTTAAGTTTTCAAATACAAATGTGGTGTATAATTCTAACTGGTAGTGAAACAGTTAAAAAAAGACAATGCAGGTTTACATAAAAATTTGAATAAAATCAAAATAAGGGGTTAAAATTATACCAACATGTATCTCATGTACTCCATCATCCCAGGGCTTTTAGGGGTAGTCCCTGAATGTTCCTTTTTTTAAAGTTGGTCCTTAAGTGCCTTTTTCTTTATAAAAATTTCTAATAAACCGATGAAAAATACTATAAACTTTTAAAGAAAAAACAAATTGACCTAAGTTGCTTTACAGTTAGTAATTTACCTTTCTTACAATTCATCTAATATTTGAACGTGTACGGTTTGAGCATATTCATGTTTGAATATGATGAATTATGTGAAACCAATATTATAAATTTTAATGTTGATGTGATGAACTAACGCTTCAGCTCTCAACGCTACAACGGTATTACATTACTCTTCAAGACCAGACAGAGTGTAAAGTGAACTACATCCTCTTCAACTTCAAAACGCTACCACACATAAATGGGGCGCTATTGGCCCATAGTTTTTTTTCAAAAATAAATTTGAGCTTTTCTTATAGTTTCTTAAACATAATGTACCTATACAAAATCAAAAGGAAAGAAGTTTCAAACAAGACAACTTTTTCATGACTTACTTTAAATATTTCAGGAGGTATAATACGTTTGAATTTTTTTTTTGAACATTGTGTAAAAGAAAATTCCTTTCAGACTTTGCAGACGTTGTTCATAACTATTATAACAGCCACCATAAAATTACTGGCTTTTCCGCACAATTGGAACGAGACTTATGACGTGATACATTTGGAACCTCATGAAACTTTGACACGATGCATATTTTCATATTTTGACAAAATTAGTGATTTAAAAAAAAAATTATGGTGGTTTAAATTAATTTCACAAGCTGTATAAGTGAATGTTCTTTAATATGCCACGCTTATTTCATATAAATAACGATGTTCAAATTTAAGATACAAAATGGCAACTCTGTTTGGTAGAAAAAGGACAGCGCTAACGGAGAAACCAATGGGTTGGAAAGAGATGGTAATGGTCCATAAGAGCCTGTACTGCAATTTGAGAGTGGAACGGCCTAAATACTGCTTATTGGTGGTTCACAACTTTTTATAATTATAAAAGGATGAGACAACCAGGTCCCAGACCAGTAATTTAACATTTAACTGAATGTATGAATGTTATAATGAATTAATTTTAAGTAAGAATGTTAACATTTAGTTACTATTTGTATTTTATATTATTCTATTATAATTATATTTCCTCTTATGTTCATTACTTTTTCCAAGATTTGGATTTGGATTCAAACTTGTAAAATAGTGGATACTACCCAAGTCTATGATAACAAAGCAAAAGGAAATATACCTAAAATCAAATAAGAAATATAATTTCACATTTCATTTCCATGTTTATAAACAAGGAATCAATAACATTTAATTGCACTAAAATAAAATAACGGCAAGCCTTTCAAGGCCATATAAAACTAGTCAATTGTATTACATATATTTATTTTTTATATAAAATGTTAAAAATACAAGTCTTTCACCTTACATTTTAATGTAATATTTGATTTGGAAGAATTTTAAGCAAGCACATTGGAAGTAAACAACACAATACTTAAAAACATGTTAAATCTTATTAACATTTTTATACTTAGTTTTTTTTTGTGTGTGTGTTTAAACTGATACTGTACTGTTTATAATTTTTAATATATTCAGTAACTTTTGAGTATCACACAGTATAAAATATACTTAGTTTGGCAACATTGATAAGTCATTAGGAATAGAGCACAAGGCTAAATCATGGCTTAAGGTGGGAAAGCCAGCACACTTATCTTAGTACTGGAGTAGAAATTGTTTAGAAAAAACACATTTTTAATGAAGCTATAGATATGGGAACTGGCCCATCAATATGTACGACAAAACACAGACACCCCCTTACTCTCAACATTAGGCGAATTCCTCCCTTACAACCAGTATATTTACTAATCTTTTTTAACAATTTGGGTATCAAAGAGAATGATGGAAATTAATTATATAGGAAAAAGACTGCAAGGGAGGCCAAGAAAAAGATGGGAGGAGCAGATAACAAAGTGTGCAAGTGACAGAAGAAGAATGGTGGAAGGGTAGAAGAAGATGGAGGCATTCTACTAAATTGACCCGGCCATAAGCTGTAAACAGTTCATGATGATGATGAATATATACAATTTTAACACGATTGTTAGGTTTTTCTATCTATCTAATTCTAGTGCTGCCATATATAAAGTGCAATGATATCTGAAAAACAATCGGCCATTGACAATCACACTTGCAGTCCAAACAAGATCATCAGTTTAATCTAACTTAAAGATGTTTGTTGCAGTGAAAGCTCGTCTTTAAAAATGTGTTCATGAGTTTTTGTTAGTGTTTTATATAAACGATTTATATTCAGTATCAGTTAGTTAAGTGTACTGCCTATATAGACTAACTAAACCCATACATTCATTTTATGTAAGGATACATTCCTTTTCTTTTTTTACTTTGACGATAAATAGGGGGTGGGGGGGGTGAAGTAGCACGTATCAAAAAAGTTTCACCTTGTGAAATGGAAAAATAGGACCTAAAGCGTCCCACACGAATTAGGTTATGTTGGATCATTCATGGCCCTAGTATGTGTTTCATATTTTCTTCAAGTTTTGCCACTGTGGCTGTAGCAGCGCATTCTAGATTTGTTGATGATAAACTTACGTGTAAAATACATATTTATAACTACAATACAGCCAACTATAACAATAATCATGCCTCATTCACAACTTGTGATATCACAGTTCTGAAAGGACAAATTCACATTCGAGATAAAATTACAAATTTTTTCCTTAAACATACAGTAAAAAAATGTTGCTAAGAGAAGAAACTAAAATAATTTGGACTAATATTGACAAGCACAGATTTATATTATGACAAAACTAAAGCTGGGTTCATTGATACCTTAGGAATATTTGATAGTTTAAGCATTAAAAAAAAATCTGGTTCAAATTTTGAGTATTTTTTAAGGTGATAGGATGCTTAATAGCAGTTAACCTAACAAACAGTCCAAGACTATTCTTTTATCACTTAAGCTAATGTAAATTGACTAAATTCACATTATAACAACAATAACAACAAAAATTGTTTAGTTAAGATTTCTATTTTTATATAACTAAGAAAATAATGAGAAGAAAAAAAAACAGAATTAAAGAAAAGGAAAGTTCTACTAATGAAAGTTAGCATCTTGTGCTTATCATGTTTTCTAAGACTCAGATTCAAGATTCGTAGTAAAATGACAATTTGAATCCGAGAAGAAGTTAAATAACCCTTTAATTTTAACGAATCGCCACTACTTTCATTTAAGAAATTGAGGTACAAAAACGGTAGTTAATTTAAAACCCAGTAGTGAGACTACGCACGATGTGAGAGATGTAAAATGTTCTGCCAAAATATAGTTTGATTGCAAGCTGGGAAAATAATCCGAGCCATCTAAAAATCGATCACGAGCTTTCGGAGTACCCATCATACCCTACAAACTCTTGATGGGTGGGCACCTGCCCCTAGCATGTCACATCGATCTTGTGATCCCAGGGCTACCGTAGGACGGCGCTTGTCCCCCGATCAACCCTTCCTCGTCCTCGTACACCTCTTGATGTTTGGAGATGGGGAGCAGCTCCCTCTTAGGGCGCATGATGCCCGGACGTCCGCCAGGGATATCTCCATGTCGCGGAACGCGTTCAGCAGGATGATGGCGACGATGACGGTGAGGAAACCGCAGATGGATCCGATCATGTCCTGCGCGGAGAGACTGGTCCACTCTCGGAACAGAATGGCCGACGCAACGATGACTAAATGTGGTGAAGAAGACATAATAGACGGGCGTCACGATGCCCGTGTTGAAGAGGTCGAGCGATTTGTTGAGGTAGTTCATTTGCACAGTGATACAGACCAGGACCGTGAGGAGGAACGCCCAGGTCAACCAATTGCCCATCTCGTTACTCTGACCTGACGACAGTAGCGAAAATGTGAAGGGTGAGAGGGGATTATTGCTAGGTTAGAGACCAGAAAGTCTGATGTCATTCTAATCTATTTTAATTTAATACTGAAAAAAATTTCAGATTGCTGATGAAATTATTCAAATATGGTAACTTTGAAAATGAACTTGCGCAAAGCAAACATTGCCATTTTGTTAAAGTTAAAGTATACTTTTTTTTTTACTATATAGGTATCTAAACTTTTTACTTTCATTTCAACCATATTAAGGTACAGTAAATGTTGGAAGAGTTGGGGAATATAAGAATGAAAAAAGGAATGGTGACACCGCCAGTACTCACCAGAGATGGTGTCCTTGAGGGCAAGCCCCAATCCCTTGCACGACATGACAGTGAGGGACCCTATCAGGGAACATAGGATGATATACACCGCCACGTTCTTGTGGCCGTACTTGGGGCCCACGTAGAATGCTATCACCACGGAGATGATCAGGACCAGCACGATGTAAGACTCGAAACCTGGGCGAAGCATCATACTCAAGTCACACCAAGAGTTAAATAAATACCTTGCCATTTGCAGGAAAACAAGTTAAATTTTAGCATTTCTTTTAATTATTCTGTGTTATTGAAAATTAATCAATAGTTAAAATTTGAATTTATTACAATGCATTTCTTTGTGAAACTAATCTTGTTGATAAAATAAATATCAATTAATAACTAGTGAATAGTTTTGAATCTAATACACATTAATGTATTATATTAGGTGTACAACCTGATGGGTAATTAAAAGAAATGCTTACTACTCTATGTCATTAGGAACTCAAAAGATCATTGTCGAACGTACAAACTATTTCAACCTTATCTATCTGACTAGTTACAACTCAATCTATTAAAACCTATCCTATCTTAGCTCATCTGTCTACTCACAATCATATCCCTATCTTGAGCTAGTTCTATCCAGTCCATCTCATAACCTATCTCTATCTTAGTAGTTCTATCCAGTCCCCTCATACCCTATCTTGAGTAGTTCTATCCAGTCCATCATACACCCTATCCTATCTTGAGTAGTTCTATCCACTCCACCTCATTACACCCTATCTTGAGTTAGTTCTATCCAGTCCACCTCATTACACCCTATCCCTATCTTGAGCTAGTTCTATCCAGTCCATCTCATACAACCTATCTCTATCTTGAGCTAGTTCTATCCAGTCCACTCATCACACCCTATCCTATCTTGAGCTAGTTCTATCCAGTCCATCTCATCAACTATCCTATCTTGAGCTAGTTCTATCCAGTCCATCCTCATCTACAACCCTATCTCTATCTTGAGCTAGTTCTATCCAGTCCATCTCATTACACCTATCCCTTCTTGAGCTAGTTCTATCCAGTCCATCTCTTACACCTATCTCTATCTTGAGCTAGTTCTATCCAGTCCATCCCTCATTTACACCCTATCCCTATCTTGAGATAGTTCTATCCAGTCCATCTCATTACACCCTATCCCTATCTTGAGCTAGTTCTATCCAGTCCATCTCATTACACCCTATCCCTATCTTGAGCTAGTTCTATCCAGTCCATCTCATCACACCTATCTCTATCTTGAGCTAGTTCTATCCAACCCACCTCATTACACCCTATCCCTATCTTGAGATAGTTCTATCCAGTCCATCTCATTACACCCTATCCCTATCTTGAGATAGTTCTATCCAGTCCATCTCATTACACCCTATCCCTATCTTGAGCTAGTTCTATCCAGTCCACCTCATTACAACCTATCCCTATCTCTTTCAGGTCCATTCTAGTGTTGCACGATGTTGGAGTACATGAGAGAGTAGATCAAGCACAATAACACGTTGCCTCCGGTTCAAGGTTTCAACAAACGGCCGAATGAGTTTCCTTGGTTGGAACACAATTAAAAAGTGAGGAAGATTAACAAACCTGGATCCTGTAGTTTCTGAAGAAGAATATCGAGGCTTTCAATCTCCTCGTCTTTGGGGGAGTGAATGACGATGATCGTCGAACCCAGGACACAAAGGAAACACCCCATCTAACAAGACAACAACAAAAATAGTTATAATCGTCACGGGTGTGTGAATCCACTTTTTCAATAAGTACCACGTCTTTCTGCCCATTTGGGTTATACACCTATATACTAACTAGGCTAATGTGTAAAGGATGAGGAAGGTTGAATTTATAGGAAGTGTACCAATATTTGCATGGAGGGAGAGTGGAAAACCATTTGGGAAAAACCACCTTTAGTACAACCAGCCGGGATTCGAACCCCAATCTCCTTATCACCATCACTGTAGTCTATTTGAGTGTGACACCGTAGACCATGTGGCCAGCAAAGCAGGTTAACCTGAAATTGCTTTTAATTCTCGAATGTCCAATATTATCCAGGATTTGTGAAGGGCCTATCCCAAGATCGGTGTACAGATGACACATCATATCACACCTATATGAGCAACGATTATCCATGGAATTGCCGAGTCTTAAGCCACATTACTCATATTATTCAGAAATTGCTCGGATCCAAAATAAATAAGAGACTGATACATCCTGCCATGGTCTTATCTTGGCCTGATAAAAAGAGAAAGATAAGGAAACTGTCCCATGGTACAAGTCATTGTCTTTACTCATCGAGCAAATCACATCTTGAGTTTTGACAAGCATATCAAGTGCCCTCTATCTGTAATAATGATGGAAACACAATCAACATATCACAAAGTCCATCGATGAAGATTAAAGTCACGTGTTTATAACCGTGGGAAACGTTACTTAGCATGAGTTAAACTTGAAATATCATGAAATGACCTGAACAAACTGTTGTGCTTGATTTAAAGAGAGGTAGCCAGCACACACTTACCTAAACATTAAAAAACACATACACACATTGTGTTTATTAGTGTTTTATCTTTATTTTATTTTAGTACTGCGTCTTATTAAGGTGGGATGGAAGGTGGCGTGAAAAAAGGCCAGTGTTTTTGCAGTTTTTATGGCAAAACTTTTTTTTTTGCTAAAATAAATAAAATATTGCTCCAGTACGAACTTAGAGTTTAATTTTATTCACATGGTGATATCTACAGTTGCCGAATATCCATCATGAGCATAGCGGCATTATCTAACCAACTTTTTGGTTGGAGAGAAAAGTTCTCATTAAATTAGAGAACACCCTTGACAGATATTAAAGAAATTTTGAGGTCATCATGTGAAGAAAATTAAATTATATGTTTGTACTGGAGCAATATTTTATTTATTTTAGCCAAAAGAAATGTTTTGCCACAAAAACTGCAAAAGCAGTGGTTTTTCACCGGGTCACCTTCCATTGCACCTAAACACTCGGGGTTTTAATGCCTAGGCCTACTTACTACAGTAGCCCCATGACTTTTTGGTGCTGACTGACAGCTCACAGTGCTGACGGCATTGAAAAGTACCGGACCAAATTATGTATCCCTACGCCAAACCATATGATCTGCAAAAACATGTGTTTAGCAGCTGTCACTTCTGACAGTCAACATTTAGGTATATACCAAATGTTGATTTAGAAGTCAGCTGTGAACTGTCAGTCAGCACTGAAGAAGTCATGGGGCTACTGTACTTATGACAGAAGAGAGAGAGAGAGAGGAGAGAGGACAAGGATGGACATGGTAAGGAATGAAAGGTGAAGAGTGTGAGGAGGAATTCCCGCTAAATAGAATAGAGAAAGAGAGATTAAGGTGGTATGGACATGTGAACAGGAGAGGATTCCAAGGAGTATGCTTGAAATGGAGGTGGCCAGCAGGAGGCCCAGAGGAAGACCCAGAGATAGGTGGATAAAGGGAGTGCTGAGAGGAGTGGATCGGGCCGGGTGGAGAAAGAAAAGTGGAGGAGAGGACAGAAGTAAATGGAGAGGTTCATGTTCAAGACCGACCCTGCCAGTGGCAGGAAGAAGATGATGATGATAGAAGAGACTGAAGTATACATACTGTGAAATGACTATGTACAGCAGCATCCTGTTATCTACGATCAATCTAAAGAAGAGTACAAAAGACATTTGTACCAATATGTGGCATATAATTGGAAAGGAAATTAAATTGTCCTGGTAAAATACTGGTTTTATTTTTAACGTAGAAAAATTTAAGCAGGAAATTGCATTTTTGTTTCATGAATTTCTTGATTTGTTTGAGGTTGATATACCGCAGCTTCGAAAACTCGATTGAGGTAGTTGTCTGAAAATTTATTCCAAACTAATTGTTCTGACCAGTGGGTAAGCGACCTTAAACAGTCCAAGCTTTAAATTAAATGTTCAGGTGTTACATAAATAGTACTAGGGAACTATCTAGTTGGAAAACAATGGAGATCTAACCTTCCCTAAGAGGTTGAGTTTTTCATTGAGGAACTTAGAGGAGAGTACGGCTGCCACCAGTACGCTGAGCGCCCCAAGAGGAGTCACCAGAGAGGCTGGCGCAAAGGCATACGCCGCAAAGTTAGCCGCCTCTCCTACACCCACTGGGACAAAAACACAAACTTTAGAGTTACAATAAAAAATTACAAAAAATTTATAAATTAACACATTTAAAGGAAGTGTACCTACATTTGCGTGGAGGGAGAGTGAAAAACCACCCTCAGTACACCCGACCAGGAATCAAACCCTGATATCCCTGTCATCGGCAGTCCAGTCTATTGAGAGAATGGCACTTATAATACTCGGCCAAAGGCACGGGTAAGTTATTTTATTGCAAGTTTAAAAGTCTTATACAACGGAAACCTCCTCAGCTGTTTCTCTGCCGAGTCCATGTTGTCAGTTCCAATGAGAGGGGCGGAAGGGGGAGGAGTACTTACTCGTGAGGAGACCCGCCCACCACACCCATTCCTTGAGGTAGCCGAAACCTCCAGCGCCCGCCCTGACACTGCCGGTCCTGTTGAGTCGTAGCAGAGCCTTCTTCTTGATGATGAAACTGGAACCTGTCGGTGGAACAATCACATAATACACAGTTTATTACACTGTAGCGCTAGTACAGGCTATTTGACCCGATAAAGAGGGAAGGAGGAATTGTTTTAAAAACTGCCCTTTGTAAAGTGGTTAGAAATTTTCACCTCTAAGATTTTGACCATTTCTGATGTATTTATCTTCCATGTTTGTTTTGTTAATTTATCCGTAAGCATTTGTTGTAAAAAGCTGGCCAGTATCATCAATTCTAATAGCAAAGGACAAAATTTATACTTTTTTATATCAATTTGCCCCCATCCCCATGTTTATCAGTTAATAATATATTGTCTTTGTCAGTATGGTTATAAAAATCCTTATTACAATAATTGTTACTTTTGTTTATAAACTATCCTTATTATTGTATTCCTTGTTTTCAATTATTATCTTTTATAGACCTAGCCTAAGTCTATACATATCTTAGCTTAAAATGTCTTAATTACAAGAAAGTGTGAGGTTCCATCCTAACTTGAAACAGCCCAAATCATTATCAAAGTTGTATGATTCATTTGTTTAATGTCTGCCTTGATTTAGTTACACTAGAACCTCGTAAATCTGAACTAGTTGGGAGCGAAGCTTGTTCCGATTGGCGAAAATTCAGATTAAGCGAGAGAATATACGGATATCACTGTATATCTTGTTCAAAATATAAGCCAATAACAACCCAATTATCCCAATTAATCCATTCCGTCACAAAATCCTTATTTCTCACTCCATCTGAGTAAATTCCTGTCAAGAAGAATTTCTTCAGTGCTCTACTGAAAATACTGGCTGCCTTGAACTAAGCAACTATCACGAGGATCGAACAAAAAACACCTAAGTATAAAATGGAACTATAACGTGGGACTTTAATCAACGACTTAGTTACAATTGTATTATTCCTCCAGATGGAATTCAACCAAACACACTGAAAGAGTAAATCAGCCCCCAAAGCATCTTGGACTTGTTACTGTGACAATGTTTCTCTCTTAAAAACAATGTTGTTCATTATGTTAATACTGACCAATAAAGACACTGGAACTGACAGCCAACCCAGTCCAATGTAGAACTGCGTCACATCGTAAGGCTGGGTCCCTTCACCACTGCCTGGGGAAGACATTCCCGGCAAATACCTGCACATATTATTACACATGCAAGTGGCACTTCTTTTAGGGGTAAGCCTAGTAATATATTAGCCATCTCCTGATTATATAACCTTAACTTAACCTACTCCTGTAGGCATATAAGCCTTAAATAATATGAATTAAAATGAAAACCCCTTAACATTTATTTGAGTTATATTGAGCAGGGATAAACTAGTTATTAGTACACCCCAGTGTTTAATTTTGAGGACCTCTTACGGGTCTAAATAATTTAAAAATACATACGTAAATTAACATTAATACTCACAAATACCAGGCTTGTAGAGACATTCTGTAAAGAGTTTTCTAAACACAATATACTAAAACACTTTGATAAACATCTTTGACAGAAAAAAAGATTACTAGTAGAAAGGAAAAGTTTACACTTTAAATATGAAGTAACAAAATGTATTTGAAATAATACTGTACTATCTACGAGATAGTTTATAATTAATTTAATAAAATTAGTTCTAATT
Organism: Timema podura; assembly: GCA_033556935.1. Taxonomy (NCBI): domain Eukaryota; kingdom Metazoa; phylum Arthropoda; class Insecta; order Phasmatodea; family Timematidae; genus Timema; species Timema podura. The sequence goes on along the minus strand of JAVRXN010000012.1, from coordinate 57,133,689 downwards.
TCACAAAAGTATCCTTCAACATGTGTAATGTTTTAAAAAAGGAAATTATTTGGACTTTAAGAGAGAAAACAGTATAAAAATAACCATTGATTATATCCTCTATGCAACGCCTTTATCTCTGTTTGAACAGATAAGTGATAGGAGAAAGATAAGCACAATTACTATGTTCAAACTATATTTTAATAAAGGTAGTCAGTGACAGCATGTCTTTGCTAACATGCATTGTTATGTCAATTTGGTTTACAAATACGTGACATCTCACCTTCACTTTGATTTGCTTGAATGGAGCTACAATTAATATGGGATATTATGATCACATATCAATCGATAACTGATGTTTATTATTAAAAATACTTTTTAACGTATTTTAATAACTTTTTTACATTTAAATTAAATTCATTATCTATTATTTTAGTTAGCGTTATAGAATAGGTAATAACAGCATTTCAAGGTCTCTTTATGACTTTAGCCATTTCTAAAGTCTGAACTGGTCTGAATTCTGAACCACAATAAACCAAATAGGGAAAAACAGAAACAAATATGTTGCCAGCATATGAAAAGAAAAAGTAACTAAGTGAAATGTTAGTACCAAAAAGATTCACAAAGAGGCAAGTTGTAAACGCAAAATATTATTCAAAAGGATTCAATATATACTAAGGCTAGCAAAGGAAAATTACAAATTATTTTAAGAAAGGATAGTCTATTTTTGAACCATGTTATTGTCTTAGCTAGCTAATAGCGTTTCTGTGAAAATCAACAAACTGGTATATTATACTGTAGTTAAGAAAGGTACCCGATTGAAAGCATTAAACATGACCCTAATTATCTAAACCACAATGTAAACAAGCATAGTGATATTGTTATACTCCATGAAATGTTCTTTGTTAAACAGCATATTATGCTCCATTCAGAGTCTAAGATAATACGGGTCTGGCTTCTCTTTAGTTCCAGTGATCAGACATTGAAAGCCAAATGGCGATAGTGTCGTTGCGGAATATCGCGCGCGCAATTTGAATTTTGAAGAGAAGTTTGAACTTCCAAGTTTACATTTTATCGTTAGACAGTAATTATTTTTATTTAATTAGTGAATAAGAAGAATAGCTCACAACAAATAATAACATACAAATTACAATTAATCATTTGCTCATCGATTTTAGATAATTTAAATTTGAACTACTGTATTATAAATCACATGGTAATTATTTGTTTGGTAAAATTTGATCATATAAACATGGCTATGAATTATTATTTAAAAAAAGTATTGATGTATGAGGGGACTAAGGCATCAATTATTCTTACCATCTAGCTTATAGTATCTGAGGGGATTTTTTATTTAATTAATTTTAATTTTATGGTAATTTGTCTGAATACGAAAATTATTCTTTCCTTTAATAAAGGGATAAGGCAGAATGCAAGAATAAAAATAAGCAAACGTGAAGAGTGAATGAGAAGTGTGATTTTTTAGACGATTTAAAAAAAAATATTAATACACATTCAAAAGTGTGAGTGGTGTTAATTAGCTATCTTAAGAGGTTCTTACAAAAGGCTCAATACCGAGGCAAATCAATACAACTCACCTTTCACTTTTACTCATTTCGTTCTTGCAAACAGTCTTTAAAGTTTCAATATCGTTTTATTATTTAAAAAATGAGATTTAAACATAGTACTTTGGTACTTCAGTCTTTACAATGGTCCTAAGTTTGTTTCCCGCCTTCAAGTAGTCATTTTTAAAATACTTTTTTGACTTAAGCGCCAAGACAATTATTGATAAATACCTATCATCCCTAAATATTATTTAATTAAATTACTATAGTAATATTACTTGCAGCAACATATCGATTGTTACTACCAAGTTATAGAACAGTCATATTAAGAGAGTTTAACACGTAAGGAAGTGAGTAGTTTGTCCTCTATGAATAATTTAATACTTTTGTGGCAAGCACCATTAAAAAAACTACACAAATAGTGTTACTTTTTTAATGTGATGTCAAATACTTTTGAGTGCAAATAATATAATTTTAGTTTATATCAATTCTCCATATCTTTGTGAGTGTATTGATATAAAAAACTATCATTTTTTAATAAGTTACAAAAATAAGTGAAACATTTATGGGTAAGGTTTTTGAGCATAGCCCCCTGCTTACTTAACCTTTCATGTGCAAGTAAATGTCCCTCGTCTGGATTTGGATTCTAGTGAGATGTCTGAATATTACAAAATCAAATTATATTAAATAGGCCTAGATATGATTTGCCATTTACTTGCAAGTATAAATGGTAATAGAAATTTCTTAAAGATTTGCTGTTTTGAGAAAATACAATGTTTTACTTGTATCTGTTCTAGAGCACCATTCCCAATTAAAAAATAAACTTTTTTACTTTGGTATATAAATAATATCTAAAGTTAAGGCAGTAGAAAAATCACAGTTATAATGTATAATTAAACATACTAGTAGCCAACCACATAGGAGTGGTGGTAACTGATATCTAGCAGAAGTTTTTTTTTATTGCAAACATTGATCAACCAATGTGGAAATAATTTAAGAGAAAAACTAATCTTACATTATAAAAAGATATTGCACACTTTCCTTTTGCAAAATTATTTCATCACTATCTGCTATAATCCACTCTCGTAGAATATCTTTTGGCTAAAGATGTTTTCCACAAAATCTATCATTATATTTGTTTTGTTTTTCTACAGTTCTTTTGACCAGAAATCTTTCTCCTATCTTTTTCTCACAATCATGTCTCTCGAAATTTGAGGGCATATAAACGTTGACACGTCAGTTTTAAAACCATCTGGAAACTTATTTTATTTTGGACATGTGAAGCCATTTTTCAGAATTAAAATATTATAAATCTGAACAGCTGTTGTTATAAAAGTCACAACTATCCGCAACGATCACAACATTTCTCATATAGTGGCAAATTGTGCAACCAAAAAGCTTCAAAGTCTGATAAAAAACAAACACACAGAGTTCCCAGCCTTTGGTCAATTTTTTATCCAAGCCATATATTTACCGGTTTGCTAGGTCTGTCGTAGCTTCATATACCTTATAATATAACATAAGACTAGGACAGGCACTACATTCAGTCCCCTATCCAAACCCAGGACCCCTTAGCTCAGTAGAGACACACGCTACCGGCTGAGCTAAGGTGTCGGATACGCGCATGTACTATTTGGACATGGGTTAGAGACGTATAGCCCTGCATTTAAAAGAAGTATATCTGCATTTTTGTGGAGTGCGAGAAATCATTTAAGAAAAACCACCCTTAATACACCCAACCGAGTCTGAACCTCGATCTCTCTGCCATCAGCAATTAAGTCTAACGCGAAACTATGTGGCCACCGAAGCAGATAACTTTGAAATAATTACACGTTAAAATTATGTTTTTTAGTTGGTAGCAACACTTTAGTTAAACCCATAATTCCAAAACAAATCATCAAGTTCGCTATGGAGTTGAGCACCACACCACATGTTAACTAATTCTCTGGCGCGGGCACAAATCGACGTTTCATTGTAATAAGTTAATGTGATGCCATCTATCAACAAACCACTGTACTTTAAGCCAGTCTGAATACTTCATGTTGAATCTAATAGAGGAGGCTTAAATGCTAGACTATGACCATGAATAAAGCAATAAATGAGTAACGAAAATATGTTTCGGATAAGAATATACAAGTAGAAAAATAGCTGCTGGCCTGCATAAATCGCTGTGCTAAACAAAGGCCAGGGAATGGGTTAAAGGGGTTGATACCAAGGTGAATATTTCTATCGGGAAGTGTGCGTGCTCAAATGGCAGCACGCACCTACAACCGAGCAAGTTGTGAGAAGGAGCGCTAACAATCAAGAGCATTGAGTAAAACAGTAAAGATAGTGATACTTACAAGCGCACAGCCAATATGTAATACAACGTACTAAAAGCAACACAATCTATTTAATAATATTCATTTATTATGAAGTGTTATTATTTAAATAAAATAATATGAAATTATAAGCGGTGCACTTGCACATGTGCACTCAATGAGGAGTCTTCACAGGTCACGAATCAGTTCGGATGGTCGACATTCTGTATATTAGTGCAGCAGGTCTTATGCTTTCTGAATGAACTGTAATAAGATCAGTGTCAGAATCTAAACACCTTACAGAAGAATACAAACCAACCTCTCCAAGTAGCTCAAGTAGTTTTTAGTATATTTACATCAATGATACAGTTTCAAGGTAATCATACTTTGATGAAACATAAGATGGCAGTATATATTTACAACACTATTGTTAATCATAGATTAACTAATATTCTTTAAATTAAAACAACGCAACAAAAAACACAATGCACTCAAGCCAATGATGTACTATCTGTCAGTTTCTAATAAACAATGAACAAATGAAATAATGGGATGTTGGAAATATAGTTTAAAGAAAGCCATTACCAGTTAGAGGGAAATTACATTTCTAAAGGCTGGCTTGAGGTCCTTCTGGTATTTATATAAAACGGCAATATACAGAATGTAATGGTTGCCTCTTAAAGATACAGAACGTGGTAATCTTACATTGTAACTATTATTAGTTGGGTTTTTTTTTGTTTCCCCTTGAATACTGGCAAATTATAAATATACTCAACACGACTTATGTGCTCAAGTGATCTTAAACAAATCGAACATGAGTCTTTGTTTAGGTTTTTTTTTACTATTTACATTAAAAAAAACCAACATTTCAGTGTTTTATACAGGGTGATTTGAAACTCTGTACAAACTTCAATGAGAGATAGGAAACACTTAAAAGAACCTTTTTCGTTAATCATTGCGTGACTGCAGACATTACCTTTGGGTGTTAGAGGGTGCTGTTGGTGCATAAATGAAAGGCGGAAAGTGTCAACAACATTTTTATTTACATCATTTTTACAACAGTTGCTGAAAGGGGCGACCTCCAACAGTAATTCATGCACGACAGCGTTGACGCTTTGATTGCCGTAAGCTAAATGCATGTCAGCCATCTTAAAGTCTATGAAATGCTCCATGTTACAGGCAAGATGTCTGCGTTATGAATGACAAAGGCAAAAAGTAGCCATTTGATGCATCGCCCAACAGCGCCTTCTAACATCATAGGGTGACGTCTGCAGACATACATTCATCAGTGAAAAATATTTGTTTCAGTGTTCCCTGTCTCCCATTAAAGTTTGTTTCAGTGTTCCCTGTCTCCCATTAAAGTTTGTTTCAGTGTTCCCTGTCTCACATTAAAGTTTGATTCAGTGTTCCTATCTCCCATTAAAATTTGTACAGAGTTTCAAATCCTCCTGTATAACTATTTAAATAATATATTTTAATTATAAGGTTGAATGCATGGAAAAAGAATGAAATTGTAAATGTTAAGGAATTGAAAATTGAAAAAGTGAGGTTAAAATTTAAGAATTTGAATAGAGACAGGCAATGTGTCTTCTCGAATTACTACACAAACTTGTCAAGTCTTGCTGAAGATTCACTACACTCTAAATAATACATAATAAAAAAAGTACATATTCAATAAATAAAACTATTTTTAGACAAACTCTTGGCAGTTTTTGTAGAGTCTTAGGACAATTTTGGATAAAATTAAATTATGGATATAATATAGTTAATAGGAATATGTTAGCAATAGGATGGTATGAAGGGTATATATTATAAACAAGCAATGACCAACCCTATAAAAGGACATTGTTCTTTCCAAGAAAACAAAACCAATTGCGCCACGACAGTTTAAAAAATCCACTAAAACAAATGTTTTGTCTACCACAGCCTTAATGACTTCAAAATACAACTTTTATAAAGTCTCTTGAAACACAATATTTACTATACAGTGTTAACACAAGAGGTTGAAACTCGACAGGAATCCACGACTTGCAGCTCCAAGTGCCGGGGTCCAGGCTCGAGGTGCTACGGTTCAACACCAGTTTGAAAGCTTAAGGAAAAGGAATATTTAATTCAAACACAGCTAATGAAATGAAACGCGTTGAACCGAGCACATTCACCATAATACTATAACAAAAAACTGTTCCTTGTTCACTGAGCGGTGTCGCGAATGAGAGGCCAGTTTAAATTAATAGCTATTTCAAACATGTACATTTTTATATCAAAATAAATAAATAAGGAGATTGTTTGAAACTGTACATTTTAGTTAAAAAAAAAAAAAGTAAGAATGGGACTATTCAAACCCAAATTAAATCTGTATAAATGCACTCATCTACAAACAAGGCATGTGTGGATGATATGCGATCAAATGGGAGCCCTATGTACACATGTGGTGGTGATGTGATGTATGGCGGCAAATCTTCTCTTGGGAACTTGACCAATCACTTCAAGCTACTATTGCATTTTTGAGACTTCAAACTTTGTTGTCATTATCTCCTAAAAAATAATAAACACAAATTAAATCTTAGTATCAAATTATTTAGCCAAGATATTTGTATTAGATTGAACATTTTTAATCTTAGTATCTTATCTGTTTAAGGAAAACTTAAAAGTACATTTTGCTATACATGAAAGAAGGTACAAGAAAGAGGAATAGATGTTTGATCTGTTTTATGTGTTTCTATCCACTTTTCTTGTACCTTCTCCCATATTAGTAGGGCCCCACTCATTTTAATTGGAGATAACGATACATGCACACAGTAGTTTCCATAATTTAATAATCGATAGTTAAAATCATTTGATAGTGCTCATCACTACTGTAAATAGACTGAATTACCGCCATAAAATGGCTGCCAAAGCCCTTCACCGCGTGCATCATGCCGAAAGAGCAAGACAAGGACCAAACATGGTGAACATGTATATAATTGTAAACTACTGTATTAGCGGGACGCTGTAAAGAGGGGCCCTATTGTTCTACAGAGTCGTAATATTTGAAAGATTCAGATTTGAAAATTCAAATTAGGGGTGGATGGGAATTACATTTTTATATTGAGACGAGAAATGGGTCAAAATATCGAGATCTGGACGGAAACAGGAAATTATTAAAATTATGCTTTAAAATCATTTTAGATTAAAAATATATATTGATTTTTTAAACTAATCTGGTAAGACTTTACTCTAAAAGCTTTGACATTATTAAACGTAATATAAATCATAAAATACTATCGTAAAAACATAATTATATAGATAGAAGTGTGTGACTAGCATTTTTTTATAGTTATGGGCCCTCAAATCTCTTGAATCTTTGAGGATATTCGAGATTCAAATTCTTACAAACAAGTATTATCTTTTCTTGAATATTTCAGGTGAAATTTGTTTTAGAGTTTTAATATTGCTTAATGGTTGTTCAGGACTAATTATAATTATAAGATGAACTTTACAACCAGGCCCCAGACCAGTAATTTAACACTTAACTGAATGTATGGATTATAATGAAGATGCATATAACCCGAATGGGTAGTAAGACGCGGTGCTAAAAATAATATAATGAATGGAATGTATTATAAGAAAGAATGTTAACATTTAGTTGCTATTAGTATTTTATATTATTTCTATTTATATTTCCTCTTAGGTAGTAATTTTTTTCCAAAATTCGGATTCGAAGGTAAATTGTAAATTTGGATTCATAAATCAGACTCTTCAACCCAAATCGAGCCAAATAGCATATTTGGAACAAATATTGAATACCTGTAATACAAATCAAATAGTTAATCTAATCTTAATATAAATTTGATGGAAATTATTTTATTAGTTATAATTATTAGATGAGGGAAAGAGGAGCTTAGGAAAAGAGGATTCAAATATTGGACGACTTGAAGTAAAGAAGACAATTCTGGGAGCTGAATATTGGACAACTTGAAGTAAAGAAGACAATTCTGGGAGCTGAATATTGGACAACTTGAAGTAAAGAAGACAATTCTGGGAGCTGAAGAAGGAGGCAGAGGACAGGGCGCATTGGAGGTCTAAGTTTCACTAACAAAAGGAATGGAACTGTCGTAAGATAGAACACCTAATAATAAACCTATTTTTAAAATTTTTTGTATTTAAATAATAGAAGAGTGCATAAAAAAAATTAACCCTTCTTGAATGTCCTCTAAGTTTGAAACCATTTAAGGGTGTTCCAGTGGTTGAAAAAATGGACTTACTAAAAATTCAATTATGATAGAGTGGGGTGAACTAACTCCCCTCCAACCCCTCCAAGACCGTGAAAGGTAATATTGTTGACATTAGGAATTAGTTTTTTTAGAGGAAGGGTGTATTAGTTCCGCCTTTACATGTTTATCCCGTACTAGAAATGTGTACTTAGGTCCTTGTTCCTGACTAGTCTGCAATAAGTGACAGTTGTGACGGCTAAAAACAGCCTTCCTCTCTAGGTTTAGTTTCTCCCTCTAATGCTACCCTCAAGCATTTTCTCTGCTAGGAAGGGGGGGGAGGAGGGAGAGGTGTACCTGCATTTACGTGGATAGAGTGGGAAAACCTAACCCCTTAATACACCTGGCCAGTTCAAACTAAATATCTCCATCATCGGTAGTCTAGTCTATTGAAGAGTGGTGCCTTAGACCATGTGGCCACCGAAGGGTTTTCTTTAACAAGTCTTACCATATTAGTTTCAAAATCAATAAATTTTAAAAATCTAGATTATTCTAAAGGGCAATTTGAAAATTTCCCATCCCAAATCTCGATATTTTGACTAACAACCTGTCCCGTTCACGTCCCGAATTAAAAAAAAAGTCATTGTCGGCCATCCCTAGTTATTTTAAATGAGCTTACCTCATCGGAGTCCAGTATAGGGAGAGTACTGAAAAAAAGAGAGAAAAAAACCAATGTTTACTATGGTCATCCACCATACAATGGAACTAAAGCTACGAGTGATCATTTTCTCTGTAAATAATTCTATTGAACAATCTGCAAAGTGCAGGCTGAAATACACACAAGCGTGCAGCGCATGCGGAGAGTCAAAGAAGGATTAACCACTTGTCTCCCGTTCCCTCAAACTGAAATACTTAAAAGCTAATCCTATAAAATTTAATCAAAAATCATCCTTTGAGGCTTCAATTTAATAGATTTTCCTCGGGCACCCTTGTTATCAATAACTATAAAATAACACAACTATTTTAGTAAAATGTTATTAATGTTGGCTGTAAATAAATAAGTTTGTATTTTCTTCCAACCAAAATCAGGGTATAACAATGCAGTATTCATAAAACTGTGTAATGGGATTGAGAGAGTATTGTGACTCACGTGTCGCCCATTGAAGAGGGAATATTGTCCTCCACCCATTTTAAGTCTTCTTCCTAAAAACAATATCAAACACACATTTCATACAAACAAGAGTTTGGGGAAAGAATAGTTTCACATACGACTTGTATTTTACTGTCATGTGGTGTAAATGTTTTTTTTTGCCCACTAACCGTTTGGATTACACGCATATATATTAATCATGCTAATGTGTTAGGGATGAAGAAAGTAATTTCAATAGGAATTGTACCTTCATGTGTGGAGGAAGCGTAAATAAAAACACACAAATGAGATTCAAACCTCGATCTCCTTATCGCAGTAAAGGTTGTAGGAATATAAAAGTATATTATTATTTTGAAATGCTTGATGAGTACTTTTTAATGAGCTGATTATTTCAGCACATGACTCGCAAGCTCACTTAATTCTAGACAGCACATAGCACCCTGTCATCACTTTGAAAGAATAAGCCTCAATTCACTTATTGTTTTTATTTCAGCATTGCTGGAAATAAAACCTACCACCCTTAGAATTTTAGCAATCAATATTTTGAATAAAGATACTTCATAACTTATCAAAGCTGGAATATTTTTTCAAATCAAAATTTTTGAAGCATCACACACCCCTATTGAATGTGAAGTTCACCGATTCGTCAAACGACAGACCGGTTTAAAAACCAAAATAATGTGCACCAATGGCATAAAAAATGACGGACTTACCACACTGTTTGAAGATTTGGGTTTGGGAGAATTACTTCGGAACCCCCTCATTTTGACACCTGAAAAACAAGTCGACGATAAACTGAACATCTATCTAAACATCCTGTACAGAGGAAATTTAATGAATAATTTTAAAGATGATTGGTTGATTATATTAATATTTATCAGCTGTTATGAAAAGCTTTTGTGGCCAGTGTTTGAATTAAAAATTAGGTTTTCAAAACTGAGCATTTAAGAAATAGTAGATTCTGACATTTCAGCTGTAGTTTTAGAAGCCATCATCATCTGGGATGCATCCCAGAACGTCGGAAGTAATATTCCCTCAACGTGGCTTAACACTAAAAAACGTGTTAAAAAACTGGTATTTATTAGAAATAAAGTATATTTATTTACAACAATAGTGAATTGACTGTACATGACGACTTAACTCCAATGTGAACGATCTAGTGAGAATGTATTATTTTAGATGAAAATAAAATGTGTAACCATAAAAATTTGTATTCCAAACATTCTACGTATATTTAATAATTAAAAGAGCAGATAAAAACATGTGTAATATAGATGTAAAAGTGACCCTACTTTTAATAGATATAATTGAAATCCCCTTGAAAATGCACTCACAAGAAAATTAAAAGTAATGAATTCATAAATAACCTGTTCAATTGAGAGGAGAAGAATGGAGGAAATTAAAAGAGGAAGAATGGTGGAAGGATAAAGGCATTTTACTAAACTGGCCCGGCCACAGGCTGGAAACAGTTGATGATGTTGATATGAATTCATAAATAGCCATTTTTTAATTACTAAGACATGAAATGATTTTAAAATATACTTTTTTTTAACTGTGATTTATTACCCTTTAAGACTATACATATATATTGATTGAATTGATGGAATAGGAATAAGATAGAATTTTAGAGAAAATGTATCTGTGTTTACGTAGAGTTAAAGGGGAAGACGATTTAGGTGAGACCACCTTTAATAAACCACCCAACCAGGATTCGAATGCCATTACCCCCGTAATTACCAGTCCAGTTTATTGCGAGAGTAATGGATTTGACCATGTGACCAGCGATGAGGGTAACTTTAAAATAGACAGAAAATTAACAGTTTCGTACACCAACTTGTTTTTTTTCTTCAAAATTCAAGAATGGGAAACAAAATGAGAGCAATTCACTATTTTTGTCCAGAATTTGTATGCGACTGATACAATGAAAGTTTTGTCAATAAAATAATCTCTCACCGAAAGCATCGTTAACAAATTGCTCCTCTTCGTCTTCATCATCCTCAGGGGCGTCCAAAAGAGGGGTGAAGGCGTACCTGGCAACACAACATAGTTGAAAATGTAAAATATCCCCAAAGTCAAATTGAAGTAGAATAATATTTTGATTATTGTACTATGTAGAGAAAAGAATTGATTGTTTCATAGGACATGAGCGTAATATACCTTATGAGCCCTGAATATTGTTGTGTTATGTTGTGCTGGGCCTACAATTATTTGGTAGCGTGTCTGCCTACTGAGCTAAGGGTCCTGGGTCATATTCCCAGCATGGCCGGAAATTTATCATTGATTAAAATATGGGTTTAACCTTTCATATTGATAAGTTAATGGCCTAGGACTGGATGTTGTGCCTAACCTAGTCTTAAGTTAGATAGGCATCTGAAGCTACGACAGGCCTAGCAAGTTGGTGGTGGAAAATATGTGACTTGAATAAAAAAAAACTGACTCGGGCCACAGGCTAGAAACAGTAAAGGATGTAAATATGTACCATATTTATCTGAATCCAAGATGAGTTTTTTTCCCAGATTTGTAGCTTCAAAATCTAGGGGTTATCTTAAAATCGCAGACTAAGGAATAGGTTAGGCCTACATCAAAAGGTAACATTTTACATCTTTATTTTATATTAATACAAAAGTCCAGGGCTGCCTTTTTTTTAGAGATTTTATCCATTTTCGCGGATTTTAAAGATTATTTTATTTTCTGTATATCATTGTGAAAGTGAAATTGTCATGCTTTAGAAGCAAGTGTGTTAATAGTCGAGTCCAATGTTAGTCATTAGGGGAGTAGGGTAGGTATGAGACTTGGATTTTCACTAACGATTATCATTTGTCATAGTAAAAATTAACTTCTTAGTGTTTTTATGAAACATTTTCAAAGTTAACCTTTTTAAGTAAAAGCAAAATTTTGAAAAAAAAAAATAAAAAAAATTTCTTAGCAATCCCGCAACCCTAATTAGATTTTAAGTCAACAAAGGTGTTTTGTTTTGTAAATAAAAAAAAACCATTTGTTAACATTACAAAATAAGTCTGCCTTAATTATTATTTTCTTCATTCATGATAAAATAAATACCACTAACAAAAAATATATCCAGAACCACCGAAATTTGGGGGTCGTCTTGGATTCAGGTGAATATGGTAATTAGTCGAATGGTATGGTCACATGAAACATGAACTATGGTATGATTTTGGTAGGAAGAACAGTATAAGTTAGTTACTAAAGTTACTAAAACCATTTTAATATATTCATACATCAAGTGATGTTATCTGCAGCTGTCGCTTTTGATAGATATTATCAATACCTATAGAATAACACAGATAGTACAGTAAAATACTATCATTTTTGACTGCAAACAAATATGTTTGAATTTTCTCTACTGTTCTTCCAATCAAACTCAGGGTATAGGTGATAGTTTGAGGTGAATTTTAAATGCTGGCATAGCTTTGAAATGAAAATAATGCTATAGTGGGGCAATAACCCAACAGCAATGTTATCATGCCGTGTGCGCTACTGAAGTCCCCAGTCGGCATTCCCGCAACAGTACGGCGTATTGCCTATATTAGTCCCGGCATATCCCTCCCTGAAAGTATGTCGTGGCTGACCTCTGGTTGTTGTTTGTTGGTCTCCAGAGGATCATGATGACCAACAGCAAGACAGAGAACAGAATATGCCAGCACGCTTCGTCGACCCACAGCTCCTTCCAGTCCTGGCAAAATACAGATATCGGCAAGGTAAAGTTATTAGGCCCCACCGTAGCGCCGAGCATCGTGTCCAATATGGGATGGTACCCTCAAATCCCTAAGGATATTCAATGATTCGTGAAAATCTCAAATTTAAGACTAAAATTCTCATAAAAACACTTTTTTTTTTAATTTTAATTTGTTTTAGAGCATATTGGTGGTCAGAACTAATTATAATTATAGAATGAACTTAACAACCAGACTCCAGACCAGTAATTTAACACTTAACTGAATGTATGAATGTTATAATGAATTATTATTATTATTATTATTATTATTATTATTATTATTATTATTATTAATAATAATAATAATAATAATAATAATAATAATAATAATATAATAATAATAATAATAATAATAATAATAATAATAATAATAATAATAATAATAACAATAATAATAATAATAATAATAACAATAATAATAATAATAATAATAATAATAATAATAATAATAATAATAATAACAATAACAATAACAATAACAATAATAATAATAATAATAATAATAATAATAATAATAATAATAATAATAATAATAATAATAATAATAATAATAATAATAATTTCAATTTCAATTTCCTTTATTATAGTGCCGACCAACAGTCGTAAGACCTATAACAGGCCAGCACTGAAAAGCACACAAGTACATACCCTACAATACATACATTTACATAAGAAAACATGATAGACAAAAAATGGCCAAATAATGCCATATACCGATAAACAACCACGAGACAAAAAAGTAGTTAATAATGATAAGAATAAAAAGTAACCTTAAAAATAAATAACCAAATAGTGGTTAAAAGCAGTAACATTATGCAAAAAATAGATCAGAATATTGTAAACTTAAACAATGTAAACTTAAATAGTATTAAATAATATAGGCAGAACCTCTACAAGATAAATTATTGATATGGGATATCCTTAATAATAATAATAATAATAATAATAATAATAAATATTTGGCACCGCATCTTACTACCCGTTCGGGTTATATGCTTAAGTACTAATTACGCTAATGGAATAGGAATTGGGAGGGTTGAATTTAGAGGAAGTGAACCCGCATTTGCGTGGAGGGAGAGTGGAAAACTATTTAGGAAAAACCGCCTCCAGTTCACCCGACCAAGATTCGAACCTCGATCTCCCCGTCCTCGGCGGTCGAGCTGAACACGACTAGCGCGTTAGCGAACTACGCCACCGAGGCGGGTAAGAAAAAATATAAACATAACATTTAGTTACTATTTGTATTTTCTATTATTCTTTTATATTTATATTTCCTCTTATGTTGATAATTTTTTTACCAAGATTCGGATTAAAAGGTAAATTCTAGATTCATATTCGTAAAAGAGTGGATTCAACCCAACTGTTAATTTTGATAATCTAGATTGAAGTTATCAACTCACTGTGAGACAAAGCACCATTTTGTGGTACTTGATGGAATACAACATGAACACAACTGAGGCGATGACTGCGAAGATGAGCGTGTTGGTGAAATGACGGTACAGAGACAGCTTCACAAGGTTCCTAGGAGAGACAACAAACACCTCGTGGTTCAACTGTTTACAGCAGCTTGGGATAGCTACGGTCACCGAGAGATTCAGGTGAGATTCTTGGTTACAATCACAATCAGTGAGCAACAGTGTGACCAACAAGATAATGTGTACAATGAAATATTAACAGGAAGGGCCTTTTTTGACTGCTAGAATAGTTACTAGAAAAGTTTCATGTATTCATAAGTCAAATCCTGTTATCTGAAATCGTCACTTTTGATAGTTGTGATTTTTTTTTACTATAATTTATTTTTGGCATCATATCTTCTTAACCGTTCAGGTTATACACATTTGTTTTAATTACAATCATTTGTTAGGGATGGGGACATTTGAATTTTGAGACAGTATACCAGCATTCGCATGGAGGGAGAGTGGAAAACCATTTAAGAAAAACAAAACTCAGTACACTTGATTGAGATTAAAACCTCGATAACTGCATCACCGACAGTCTTGTTTATTGCGAGAGTGACACCTTACAGCGTTCAATTACTGGTGCGGGTGATGGATTTTATTAATACCTTAAAATTAACCCTAGTAAAAAAGTAAAGTTATCAATTTTAACGGCAAAAAAATATGTTTGTATTTTCTATGAATATGATAATATAATATTCTAAAAATAGAAAAATGACAACTGGACACGAGAATCGAACCCAGGACCGTTGACTTAGTAAGGCAATACTCTAACCATTTAGCTATCCAGGAGTCGTCCTGTGCCCAGGGTCATACTTCACTCATTTTTTTAGGGAGAGTCTGTGATGGACATGTGAAAATCGTCAGCTACAATTAAGCGAGTGAATGATCACTAGCCATTAGATAATGCAGCCTCCTTAATTTTAATTAATCACTCATATGTAGTTGCCAATTTCCGCACATTCCTCATAGACTCTGCCTTAAAATATGAACGAATAATGACCCTGGGCTCGGGAAAACTCCTAGATAGCTCAGTGGTTAGAGTATTGCCGTACTAAGCCAAAGGTCCTGGGTTCAATTCTCGTGGCAAGTTGTCATTTTTCAATTTAAAGAATATGATATTTAGATATCTCTATAACCGTAACTAACAAATGTAATAGCTTGGCTGTTTAATCCAACATTCTACTATATCCAAGATGAAACACTAATATCACTATTAGTAATAGTTTGCGTACATCGAGGAACTACTCTTCCAGCAGTTACGAGTACTAACCTTCGCAACCTTAGTGTGCGGGTCGTCTGCACCAGGCTAGTGAAGATCCACCAGCAGATGGCAGAGTCCAGTACGGCCAGAGGGACGCTCGCTATGAAGATCTGATTCGAGGGGTCATTTTTGGGGTGCATGACCCGCAGGTAGCTCTCAACACTAGCCAGGATGAAGTATAGTCCTCCTGTGCCTACCACACGGTGCAGCATGGGGCCAGACGGGGCCTGACACAAACAAAGAGGCGATCATCACACATCGGAGGTCCTTGTATCGAGAAACAGCTTGGGATTCTTTTGTGGAATTTTTTTTTTAATTTGTATTATTTGAAGTATTTAATGTCCTCTTTCATGAACCAACATTATATCAGTAGACAAGAATTTCTATGAGCGAGAGCAAAAGGTACTGCAAATTGTGCCGGGAAAGGTATTTTTACATACCTTCCAGGGTTCTTTTACATGCCACAATCGATAGGGAACCAAACCAACCACTTTACTTCTCATGCGAAGAAAGTTGTGATATGGATTTTTATTGCCCAAGAAAAACTTGTCGACCAAGGCTGGGTTTGAACCCATGAACATTAGGAATATGTTAGTTATGCTCTAAAAAGGTTATAAGATGTGAGGTAGCCAAACATTAAAATTAAAGAAAAACATAATTCCAGAGTCGTACCATAAAATAAATATCATTCAATTATTTTTTATAGTCTCACGGTTGAAACAGAAATGTAAGGACACACACAATGTAGCCGGATTAGTGTGACCATAAAGTGGCCACTGCTCTCGTCAAAGGAACTGCCCCACTCACTTGACTATCCCAAAGCCAAGGCTGACGATGATGACGAGCATCCTGGCCAGAGTGCGTTTGCCGCAAGACACTATCTCGGCCAATAGGACGGCTCCCTTCACTGACATGCCTGTCGCGTTGATGCTCTGGTACTCTGCGTAGAACGTAGCCTGAGAAACGAGAAGGTGGAAGAGCGACAACATTCAGGGGTCTACAGTGACAACAGTCAGCTAATATAAGATTCTACAGTGACAACAGTCAGATAATATGAGTCTGGTGTCAAAGTTCACAGCTTACACTGATTATACTGGAAAAAAAGGCCATGGATACCTCAAAGAGTATTCCTTTTACATGTTCCTATCCAAGTGCTAATATCATCCTTTAACAATTTCCTTTTTATTCTCCACCCCCCTTTTTTTTGTTTCATCTTTTAGGAAGTTGCGTTGCGCGTTTCACATCCTCCTGGATGAGTTCCGATAGAGTGAAACTAGGTCGGGAGATTGGGCGGTAACGATTGATTTTCTCAGAGGCAGCCATTACCTCTTTGTCCAGTGGCAGCAGTGAAAAGTGTGAACTGTGGTTTTCTTTTCATTGTAAAAGCCATTTTGTGTTTGTCCCCCTTTTATATTATGTTTTCTATCCACCTTTCCTGTACCTTCTTCCAAATATGTGTTAATATTTCAAATGTTGGTACACTCCCTCTTAATTCAACCTTCCTCACCCTACCACATTAGCGCAATTAATGATAATGAATGTGAATACTACCCAAACAAGCAGTGTGACGCGGTACTAAAAAAAGGTCTACTGCCCATAACTAACCTAGCCTTTATTTATGAATGTACAAAGCTTTATAAAGATCTGAAAGGAGAAATTGATACTTGATGTACAAAATAAAATTAGTTTAACGTGACTAAACTATTTAGTGAGACTGTAGGTAACTATACGTTACCTTCTCGAGCATGCCGAGCAAAATGACACCTCCAATCCAGAACTGTATCCTAAGGAGGTCCCGCCATTGACAGAAAGAGATGACGAGCCAGGCCAGACCCAGGACCACATAGACCAGACACATGCCTCCATAGAACTGTCAAGAACCACAACACGTATGCTACATATGTGACACATATCACCACCGACTATTTCCAGCCTGTGGCCGGGTCAATTTAGTAAAATGCCTCCATCTTCCTCTTTCCTTCCACCATTCTTCTTTCATTTAAACACTTGCCATTATCTGCTCGTCCAATCTCTTTCTTGGTTTCCCTTGTGGTCTTTTCTCAGATATTCTCCATCTCCACTATTCTCTCCTTTTCCATCCTCATTATGTGTCCATAACATCGCACCCCTATGTGGATTCACACATTGGCCGAAAAACTAGTGCAGAAAAGAAACTGGTCGTGTGACGCGCTTTAAGCCAATCCCGTGATTTCCGTTTAATCGGCGCGAGCTGTTCTGCTAAAGTTTAACTTTTCTCTACTTTGTCCTCTCTGCTCAAGATGTTAGGCACAGGAGAACCAATCAAATCTCAGAACCAACTATTTCAAATCAGTGAGCAAACGCATTTGACAACGCATGAGCTCTACAGCCAGAAACTAGCAGACAGCTTCGTTGTCCGTTGTGTGAGATTTGAAATAACCTGTAATGTAAAGATGTTTATCGATGTATTGGATTGTGCCACGACACAGCGTTATAATTTGTAAACAACCATCGGGAGAATGTTATAAAATAGATGTCTATATACTATAAAATAAAATCTGTTGGTAATCAGCTGTTTTACGTTAAGGTTGCAATGCATCATGGGTCAATTTAAAGTGTGTAAATTGCTGCACCTCTAAGGCAGATTCTGCTTTCTACTTTCGGCCAACGTGTGAATCAAGCTTTACTTGCTCTACATCCAATACACAACCTGTAGCCAACTCTTACCCAAACATATTAATTTATAAACCTTGTTTCTCTTCGTGACAGCTAGCATGCCCTCACAAACTTCATCCCATGGCCTCCGCCATAAACTATCTATTCTAAGATACCACAAAGAGAAGGGTGGATCTTAAGAAAATGTGCCAGCATTTAAAAAAGAGAAGATGAAAAACATCAATGAGTAAACCTGGATAGGGATCGAACCTCTGTTCTCCCGAGTTAGAGCTAAGAACAAATAGCGTTCACCTAACGTTGTGTATTAAATTATAGTAGAGGAAGCAAGGGTGTGATGGTATGGACGAGTAACGGGGATGGAAAATGGAATGGATCCCAAGGAGAATGGTGGAGATGAAGTATGTAGGGAAAAGACCACAAGGGAACCAAGAAAGAGATGGGAGGAGCAGATAACAGTAAGTGTGCAAGTGAGAGGAGGAGAATGGAAGAGAGTAGCAGAGGAAGAATGGTGGAAGGACAACTGATGATGATAGTGATGATAATAAAGCGATCAAGATGAACTAAATGTTGTTTGTTAAAACCAAGCTTATATCTGTATTATGCTATACAATATGAGCATGCCTTGAGATGAGAAGAAACATGTGTGAACACTCCTTTAAGATATATTACAGCTCGACTTGTATTGTAAAGTTAGAAGCAAATGTGTGAACACTCCTTTAAGATATATTACAACTCGACTTGTATTGTAAAGTTAGAAGCAAATGTGTGAACATCCTTTAAGATATATTACAGCTCGACTTGTATTGTAAAGTTAGAAGCAAATGTGTGACACTCCTTTAAGATATATTACAACTCGACTTGTATTGTAAAGTTAAAGCAAATGTGTGAACACTCCTTTAAGATATATTACAACTCGACTTGTATTGTAAAGTTAGAAGCAAATGTGTGAACACTCCTTTAAGATATATTACAGCTCGACTTGTGTTGTAAAGTTAGAAGCAAATGTGTGAACACTCCTTTAAGATATATTACAACTCGACTTGTATTGTAAAGTTAGAAGCAAATGTGTGAACACTCCTTTAGGATACATTACAACTCGACTTGTGTTGTAAAGTTAGAAGCAAATGTGTGAACACTCCTTTAGGATACATTACAACTCGACTTGTGTTGTAAAGTTAGAAGCAAATGTGTGAACACTCCTTAAGATATATTACAGCTCGACTTGTGTGTAAAGTTCGAAGCAAATGTGTGAACACTCCTTTAAGATACATTACAACTCGACTTGTATTGTAAAGTTAGAAGCAAGTGTTGTGTCGCTGCAACAGTTTTGCGAGAATATTTCTGATCAGAGTTTGTTTTCGTAAAGACCTCATATACTGACCGGGAGCAGTGGCCAATCGGCGGCCGACAGGTAGCCGTACTTTCCCTGCATCTCGATTTGTATGGAGGCATTGTATCTGCCCCTGGAGCTAATAAACAGAATCAGCATGTAGACTCCGTCGGCAGGGATAGTGTACACAGGATGGTCCCCTGGCTGAAACACACGAGGATTTTAATTAGTGGATGGGACCTTTGAATCTTCAAAGATTTGCGAGATTCAAATACTATATTGATTTTAGTTCTTCAAATTATTAACCGAAATTTCTTTTGAAGATCTTATAGTGCTTATTGGCTGCTCAGCCCCAACATAAATATAGTAGGCCTACAGTAGGTAGGGGTGTTCTAAAAATAATAATTAAAAAAAAACATTTCTAATATGATTCGAAAATAGTTTCGGCTTCTACAATTACAAAGCTTTGCCAATACACATTACAAATTAATGTTCTTCTAAATTAATAAAATGAGTTAATTTGTCTGTCATGAGCATTGCGTGATATCTATTGCATGCAGGGAGCTGACATTTTAAAAATTAATAGCCTTTCTTCACAAACATGTGCACCTGGAAGATGATTTTTTTTTTTTTCAAATTTATTAAAAACTGACTTGGAAGAAATAAAATAAAGGGATTTTTTTCTGTCTGTTTGTAGCAAAAAAAAAAAAAAAGCGTATCCCAGGATACTTAAGCTAGTATTAAATAATCTGAAGAATTGCATATCGTGATAGTAGCTTGATTTATTAAACTATAATTAAATATTACAAATAATTGTGCAATAAAAAATGTTCTAAATTACCTTAGTGCATTATAGTTACCAAACAAATAAGCACAATAAGTGACAACATTTTTTTTTCTTCAAAACATAAAACAACAAAAAAATTCTAAGTTGGATTCGACTTGGTGAATATTTCATATATTCGATGTAAATTAATAAAAAGTGGACATTGCATTCCCCTAGATTTGACATAGCTATAGGTAATTTAAATCTGTGACCGCCATCTTAATTTAGTCCGACAGTCGCAATTAACTTACAATCTTAGAAGGGTTTAAAACATTCTTCACAGATTGAATTTTCAGGGCCGTGTTATTCTCGGTTCCGACGCCGTCCCTTTTTGTCTTCGGCTGTTGATTCGAAACATTTGTGTCGCCGCTCGCTGGCACTGAATTTCTATTCTTGGCCTCTTTTTCACCGGCCTTTAGTTCCGCAGGGGGCGCCGAGATTGTCTGTTTGTCTGAGTACTCTTCCTGGGACAAGAAACATGACGATCAGACAAGAAATCTATGGAACGATGTAAATGACAATATCGTGTTTTAAAGTGTCTGAAACCAGTAGAACAAGCCAAGAAACATCTAAATATGGTCTACAGTGCAGTAGAGTCTGTTAGGCTGGTACCTGTAGCTAATGTAAAAATAGCTAAATAGCTAAAATATGTGAGAAGTTTCAATCTCACAGCTCTACCTGTGTCATAAAGGGCTTATTTTATATTTAAAGTATTCTCAGTAAAATGATCCTCACATTAAACTTAGAAATTTATTTATTTATTTACATATATCTATGGTTGCATAGTCTAAGCCATGTTAGACTGGATTGCCGGTGATAGGGAGATCTGGGATTGAATCCCGGTCGGGTGTACAGAGGGTGGTTTATCCTAAATGGTTTGTTTCCCACTCTCCTTCCATGTAAATACAAGGTACATATCCTCTAAAATTCTACCTTACTCATCCCAGTACCATCAGCATGATTCATGTGTTTATAAAACCCAAATGATAGTAAGATGCGGAGGAAAATATGTCCAGATGCCAGAGACACCACAGGAATCTGAACCAATGGACCCAGCTAGACTACTATCCATCACATTGGTAGTACTCTCCATGTACTCACCAAGACAACATGCCCGGCACATTGGTACTCCTTATCCTTGTACTCGATAAAATGACTCCGATTGTCTGTGGAATGAGCGAAGGTCGGTCTGTCCGACTTCTCCATCGTCTACAAACAAGGACAAGCTTTACCAACACAAACCCAGTACATATTTAAACAGAAAACCTTAACACGGAGGATTTTTGGAAACTTTTCATACTTGCGGTTATTCGCGCAATATATATATTTGGGTCATTAGCGACAGGGGGTTCCTGATTATGGTAAACTTCAACCCCTCCCACACTTTTTAGCAATAATCCATGTCCCAAACCAGGATCAAAACCATAAAACACTTGAAGATAAGAGAATCGGCACATTTTATCCCGAAAAGGACATAATCTTTATCAGAAGTTTATAAATAAGTGCGCCAGTATTCTCGGCTAGAAGGGGGAAGGGGAATACCAGTGCTATCGGCTACAAATTTTTTTCCACAAATTAAAAACTAGTTGTACTCTTTACAAATATTTTAGTAGACCTATAGTTTTAATCATAATTATTATGATTTATTACAAGTGTGCAAAGCTCTGAAATGTCAAAGTTGAAGCTCAAATCTCCATCGCTTCAAATCTGACACCCGCAATAACCTTCGCAACATGGAAACATTTCTAAGGAAGAAGAAAACGTTGACATATTATGAACTGATCTAAAATATCTTACTAAATATGACATAATTCAACATACAATCATTTTTATAACAGCTACTAAAATTATTTTAACACGGACTAGTGATTAAAAGACTTCTATAACGTAAACAGAGAAAAATTCGAATATGTCAGCATGAAATAGTATAGTGTGCAGTTTTTTTTATCCAAACCTTTCTCTTTACCTAAATGCACTTACGGAACAATTTTAAAATTAATATTAGTGTTATGCGATAGCAACAAAAACCTTATCTTCAATTTTGGCTTCAACTTTTCTTCACGTGTTTCAAGCTTCATTTTAAGTCGCATTAAAAAAGTGACCTTTGCATATACATATTATTTGGTAGGAGTGTAGTTATGTAACAAGTAAAAGTTACCAGAGTTACGCTTATGTATCCATTCGCAAAATCTTATGTTGTTTCGTTGTCACTTTCGACAGTCAAAACTTTTGCAGCAAACCATTTGTTTTTAACTACGTTTTTCCGTTATCTCTCTCTGCATCTTCTGCCAGCTGTCTGTTACCACCATTCTTACGGTGAATGGACTTTAGGCTTTAGCCGATTATTGGTTACTAAGCGCGTTAAAGCCCTCTAACCCGAGGAAGAATAACGTAAAGAAAGTGCTGGGGTAATGTTACAAAACTCCTCCAGAGAGATTATATAGCCTACAGGGTTAGAATTTGATACCCTTGGTCCACTAAACTACCAGTACTGCCAACCCTGCACATCCAATACAGGTACTCCTTGGCCCAGATATAACGAGCTATTGTCCTATTTTAACACGACTACCCCCTTCCTTACCCCATCTCCAAATTGCAGGAAGTCTTCCCAGCAAACAGATTGTATGAGAATCCATCTTATAGTTATACTCGCAGCGGTCGGTTCCTCCGCCTCGCACGTGACTGAAATAAATAAAATGTTTACAAATGTTTGTTACATTCCAGTCTTCACAGAAAAGTTACTAGATCTACAGCTGTCTTTTTAATAGATATTACAAATACCAGTAGGCTAAATTAACACTAATATTATAGTAAAATGTTATCAATGTTTGTATTTTGTTAAAGGTACTTCCTATCAAAATCAGACTATATCCAATAAGTTTAGTTACCGGCTCAATAAAAAACAATCAGTGGATAATATAAATTATTGTATACCAATCACGACAATCGGATTAACTTTTAAACATGGTTCAAAATAACGTGTGTCAAACAGACGCTAAATAAATCGATCGAAATTAAAACCAAACTTTTTATAATCAACACAATAATAGTGTTACTACACAACTGATACGTGATCAAATGGCGGTGGGTTCACTTGAACGTCGAGGCTTTAGTTTTGTTCGTATTAGCCCTTTCCCTCCATTTTCACAACAAAATGAGTTCAAGAGTATAAGTTCACGTGATATTAGCCGTGAATAATGGGGCATTGAAGAGAAACAAGGTAGGCCTGAGGTAAAGATTTGTTTTGTGATTTTGTAGTCAAGTCGATATGACTTTAGATATTAGGGTGGGGGGAAGCAAGAGAAAGAACAGTATTAAAATAATAAAACAAGAAGATTATGACTTTGTACTTGTTGATTTTAATTAAATAAAACAGTTAAAAAGTGTCCAACTCACTCTGTATGAAGATCTGTGAACCTTTGAAGAGACTTTTTGAGGCAGTCACATTACCGTCCAGCTAAGAACAAATACAAATTTGGCATCATTAGCAGGCAGCTTATAACGTGTATTTATAATATTTTTAAAGATCACTAACTATTATACTTGCATAAAACCAGCACAAGATTTTCCATCGGGCCAATATTTCCCTAACCAGTGGTACATGACACACCGTTTCATACAATACATTGTCATGACTTATAGGCCTGATAAACAAACACACTTTTTATTAGCACCGCGTCTTACTACCGATTCAGGTTATACGCTTAAGCACTAATTATGCTAATGGTTTTAGGGATGAGGAAGGTTATATTATAGGAAATGTAGGCCTACCCACATTTGGTGGAGGTAGAATTGAAAACCATTTTGGAAAAACCCTCTCAGTACCCCTGACCGAGATTCAAACCTCAATCTCTCTGTTATCGGCAATCTAGTCTACTGCGGCCACCGAGGCGGGTTAACACATATTATGAGAGATGTTGTGTAGTTTTTAAAATCTTTCTTTCACCCTGTCACAGTTTTGTTTAGACTACCACTGAGAATTTATTGACATTTATATGATATTTATACTTTACATTACAAGATAGCAGATTGGCTTAATTGAACCACTATTTTTTTTTACAACAAACTGGAAGAGGTATTTGGCTAGCACGTGGCTCTAAAAGGTATATACGGCCAATGAAAGTTTACTTTTGGCCGAAATGAAGTTTGACACACCATTGAAAGTTATACCTTCTCCCAGGTTTAAATGGAAAGAGAAAAGTGAAAAATTAATCTAAGTAAAGAAAGGAAGAGAATATAGTTTGGGTCGACCTTGAGGTGGGTTATTTTATCCGCAGCAGTAGGACCTAAGTTTCAGGAACGATATAAGAAAGTATTTATTAGTAAAGAGAGTGATTTGGAAATTTAATTATTTAGAAGGAGGTAATAAGTCAAAGCTATCAGTAAAAATATTAAACTAAAGTTTAAAAGAGGCAAAAGAAATAATTCATTGCCGCACTTTCAAAAGTATGCCACCTATCCCTATCTAAGCTAATTCTGGCCAGTCCACCTCATTACACCCTCTTTCAGGTCCAATCTAATGTTATCCTCCAATCTGTGTCTAGGTCTTCCCAATGGTCTCTTCACATTGGATTTACCAGTAAAGAACCTGGGCTGTATTCAAATAGTCTACTTATGGGTCGTCTCCTTGGCTCATGGCCCTGATAGCTGCATTGGTAATCACGTGACCAAGTGTAGATCTGTCCGAATAGTCGCGGATGAGACTGATGAAGTCTTCTCGAGGTATTGGTAACCATGGATACGGAAGGCTACCAGCCATGCGCCTTCTCACGTTGTCGGTTGCGGTGTTTGACTGTCAATTGTTTTAGTATTATCGTTTCGTCTGCTAGAGCACTGACTTCGTTTTACACCATTTTAAATACGGTTGTTGCCGTTCGAATAGTTTGATGCAGTCTTCGCTATGAACAGCGCGAGAAGTGTAAAATAAGTAAGATTGCATCAATTCTAAAACTCAAGGGTCCGACTACGGAGTCTTGGACTATTCGGACACAGCCCTGAAGTATTCTAAATTCTTCCATTAGACTGCATGTCCTGCCCAATATAATCTGCAAGATTGTACTATCCTAACAATGTCTTGTGATGAAGTAAAGGGTATGCAACTCCTCATTATGTAGCCTCCTCCACTCCCAATATCTTTATTGATTTAATCTTTAACTAATCCCATGAGCCTGGGCTCGAATTGGGATGGTGCAATGAAATTAGTTGGTAAAGATTGTATTTTACAAGCATATTACAAATAAATATTCTAATTTAGACTGAACTTCCCTTTTTGGACCAAATATCTTCCAAGCACTTGGTTTCGAACAACTTTGCCTTCATTAACATAAATTTAACCCAACAATAATCACTAGAAATAAATGACGCTAATAGTATGTAATCTTGCTACGTGTTTTCTTTTCAATTCTCAGAAATGTTTGTTTCCTCGAGACAAATCACCGGTTTAGGGCTGTTATGTTCTTAAAGATACAAAAACTCTTAACTTACTGAACTCATTTCAAAATCCCATTTTCCCTGGTCGGGAAAAGCCTTTGTATATGATACATAATTGTTTAAAAAACAAATAATAAAGGCACAAACATAACTTAATAACATTTTAGTCAATTTTCACTCTTCATCTGTGATTAACGTTTGGTGACAGGAACAGGATATTTCTAATTTCTATTTATATTTTCCTTTCGATTGTTTTACTCCAGCTTAACCAACAAACTAAGTATTTATTTAAATGGGCTTTGATTTAAAATAATGAGAGCAATAAAATCATATTTCAAAAATATAAATGGTCAAAATACCAATGCAGTAATAATATTTGAACAATTACTATAGTTTAAAAATAAATTAACCAAAAAGAAAATATTATTAAAATATATGTTTTGAGGGTATAAGTGGTTTTAGGCTTTTAGCACACATTTAAAAATGGCGTAGTCTCATGTTTAGTGTTTACTTTAAGTTTATCAGCTGTTTGTCAAATTACGTTGGCTTTCTTTTGACTCTATAATTAAAAATAAATGTCACCTTTGAATGCATCCCTATTTAATAAAACGAAACAAATTATTATTTGGTGAAATTGTGTTTTGATTTATTGCTTAACCTAATTACAGGCTAGCCCAAGTAATTTTTATGGCTAATTCAGTTTGGAATTTTGTAAATTTTAATTTTTGTTTGAAACTTTCTAAAACCACTAACAAAAATGATAACTTTACTGAGCCAAGCTCGGTTTTGGACATTGAAAGATGAAATTGTAATTAAAGACTCAGATTTTGGTGCATTCAGGTAAGTTTATTTTCCCCATTTATCAATAAATTGGTTCATTAGACTTGGGACTATGTGATTATTATTCATCTATAATTAACCTGACACAAATATTTTTTATTGCTAGTAAATCTATTTGAACATGTAGGCCTTTTAAGGAAATCGATGGAGGCTAATTTTTTTGAATGCATTATTTAAAAAATGTGTTAGTTGTTATGTTGTACAGAATACTTTATAGCGTAACTTAACAC